>AP025063.1:31756244-31788744 GCA_036186865.1 Eustoma russellianum | reverse complement strand
CCAGAAATTTTCCACAATACATTTCTTGCAATTATCCTTGTTTACCCTATTTTTCATGGTATCAGAGCAGGAAGAATTCCTTGCTGTTTGATACAAGTCTCTTCCTGGCTCAGATTCAATCATCATCACTGCCAGGGCTGCATCTGTTCTTATATAATTATCTTCCGGCTCAGATTTAGTCTTCATCATTGCCAAGACTGAATCTATTCTCAGAAACTTATCATACCTTTACCTTTCTCTGTCAAGTGCGTACCTGTTCGTATCCATACCAGCCTCATCACAAATTTTACTTCCTGCAAAAAAAGACCAACTGAAACATGTCAAATACTCAAGACACCCAACCAGAAATACCAGAATCATCTGAAAAAATTCTAAAACTCCCTGCTCAGTTTGACCTCTCTGTAGAATTTGCCAAATTTCTGCAGACCCAAATCAGTCCGTCACCTCCACCAGTATCCGAGAATTTGATAATAAAAGTAAAGCTCAACTCCAACAATTATCCATTATGGTGCAATTTGATGCGAAGAGCACTCATGGACAGGGGGAGGAGCGCACACATTACAGGGGTTCCTCCACCTCCTGCCAACGGACCCTGACCATGCCAAGTGGGAACAAGACGACCAGCTCGTTTTTACTTGGCTTATAGACAATATGGATGAAAGTTTAGTGCATAACGCCTCAAGTTACCCAACAACCAAGGCTCTCTGGGATGGCCTGGCTGTAACCTACGGGTCAGGTGCTGACCCGTTACAGACCTTCGATTTGCACAAGCAGGCATATACTATGAGACAGGGAGACGGTTCATTAGACGCCTGCTGGAACAGACTCCAGAGTTTGTGGAGAACGATTGACAGTAGAAGCCCAAATCCCATGGAGTGTCCAAGGGATATTCTGAAATTCAACCAATTCTTACAAGAACAGAGGTTGTATCAACTGTTAATGGCAGTTGATGATCGATTTGCAACCACCAAACGAGAATTACTGAAACGGGGCCCTCGACCCACCGTTGAAGTTGCGTATGGCGAACTAAGAAGGTCAGAAACTGAAAATGCCTTGTTAAAAATTACCCCCTCAGTACCATCATCGGGGGTGGGACTAGGACAGGGGCTGACGGCAAAAGGACCTGGTGGTCCAAACAGAACCACCACCGAATCAATACGGAGAGGAGGTGGTAATCCCCGCTCAGGAGCACCATCACGGCGGGGAACTGAGAAAAACACTCTTGAATGTACTCATTGCAAGAGAAAGGGACACTCGAAGGAAAACTGTTTTAAGCTTCATGGATACCCGGAGTGGTGGGATGAATTTAAGAAGAAGACCTAGGCTGTTGCCACTCAAGCCACCGGAAGTGGTGAAGGGAACAACCAAGGGGCAGATATTACCGGAGGAGGAACTGACCAGCCCAACCTAGCAGCCGCAGGCACCAGCAGAGAAGAAGACACCATGGCGGCAGCTGCAACAGGTAGGCGGGTTAGGGTTGTAAGCCCTAACCCCCAGTGTTTTTATACCCCAGCATCGACCTATTTACCCCTTTTACCCCCTGCAGTTCCTGGAAATGTTAAAGAGGCCCTCCAATTTTTTGAACCCACCACCCATCACCCTACACTACACCTTTGGGGTTTCGTTACTATGTCATTTTTGTGGACGATTTTTCTCGCATGACGTGGCTATACATTATGAAAAATAAATCTGAGGTATTTGATAAGTTCTGTAGTTTTTATCATATGGTCAAAACCCAATTCCAAACGTCTATCCAAATCCTCCGGTCTGATAATGGAGGAGAATATCTTAATGGGAAACTGAGGCAGTTTTTAAATAGCCATGGGATCATCCACCAAACCACATGTCCACATACCCCTGAATAAAATGGCGTTGCAGAAAGAAAAAATCGCGGCCTCTTAGAAATGGCCCGTGCCATGATGTTTGACTCTCATGTGCCTATGAGCTTTTGGCCGGAGGCCGTATCCACTGCTGCTTACCTCACTAATCGCCTTCCAACAAAAATCCTTAAACTTCAAACACCACTCCAGATATTAGCCACACAACATTCCCTTCCTCAATTCTGTACCCTTCCCCCCAAAGTATTCGGCTGTACTGTTTTTATTCACAACCCTAAACCCGAACGTACAAAACTTGACCCATGTGCTGATAAATGTATCTTTGTTGGCTACACTATTACGCAAAAGGGTTACCGCTGTTACAAGCTTAAAACACATCGTATCCATGTCACAATGAACTGTATCTTTGTTGAGACAGAATTTTACTACCGTACCCCATCTAGGGTTCAGGGGGAGCCCTATGATGGAACCCTAGACTGGTTGTCACACTATAACTGCTCAGCGATAGTTCCAACACAGCCAGTAGATGGCGCCGACTGTGTATGTGACTCTAATGAAGTACCACCATCGACTTCCGTACTCCCTGATGACCAGCCTGGGATGAATGCCGGGTCAGAGGTAAGACATGGTAATCTTATTACACAATCTATTTCTTTGATCCATGATAACAGTACTCCATCCCCTGATAACAATAATATATTGCCATCTAACCCTGTAACAGAAATGACTATCCCAGAGTCTCCCGAGGGCCCCATTACTTTGCAGGAACGACAGCAGGTAAGAGTCCTACCTCCCAGGATGACACGAGGGGTACCATCAGACCGGTATTCCCCAGAAAAGATATCAAGAAATTCCCGGTATCCCCTGAAGAACTCCAGAACTGGAGTAAGTGATGTTGCAAAAGGCTTCTTTGCAACCATATGTGCCGAAGGAATCCCAAACGGTGTTGAGGAAGCTTTGAACCGACCAGAGTGGAAGGATGCAATGCTAAATGAAATGAGTGCACTTCGAAGGAGCGAGACATGGGAAAAATTTACTCTGCCCCCTGGAAAAAGACCTGTAGGTTGTAAATAGGTGTTTACAATCAAGTACAAAGCAGACGAAAGTATAGAGCGCCACAAAACTCAACTTGTGGCAAAGGGATACACACAAACTTATGGCATTGATTATTCTGAGACTTTTTCATCTGTAGCTCGAATTGATACTATTCGTGTCTTGTTTTCAGTGGCATCTAATAGAGACTGGCCTCTTCACCAGTTTAACATCAAGAATGCATTCCTCCATGGAGATCTTAAAGAAGAAGTGTACATGGAACCTCCTCCAGGGTTCGCTACTGAATTCGGAAAAAACGAAGTGTGTCGTCTAAGGAAATCCTTGTATGGACTTTAACAGTCCCCCGAGCCTGGTTTGGGAGATTTACCGACGTAATAAGACAGGATGGCTACTCGCAGAGCAACGCAGATCACACATTGTTTATAAAACGACGGGGAGGACAGGTAACCTGCTTAATTATCTATGTCGATGACATGATTATCACAGGTGACGATGCAGAGGAAATAACTCAACTCCGGAAACACCTATTCACAAAGTTCGACATGAAAGATCTTGGGGGCCTATAGTATTTCCTTGGAATAGAAGTTCTTCGATCCAAGACTGGAATTTACATTTCACAGCGCAAATATATTTTGGATCTGCTTGCTGAAGTAGGCATGCTTGACTGCAAACCCTGTGATACTCCTATGGCTGTTAATACAAAGCTACAGGTAATCGATGATGCGCCATCTGCAGATAGAGGTCAGTACCAGCGTTTGGTTGGAAAGTTAATCTATTTGTCACATACTCGACCCGACATCGCTTTTGTTGTTAGCATTGTTAGTCAATTCATGCACAATCCCCAAACACATCATATGGACGCAGTTATACGAATTCTGAGGTACTTAAAGCACACTCCAGGCAGAGGAATAGTGTTTCGGAATAATGAACATCTCGATATTCAGTCCTATACTGATGCAGATTGGACAGGTAATCTGGTAGACCGAAGATCTACGTCAGGATACTTTACTCTTGTAGGAGGAAATCTAGTCACCTGGAGGAGTAAGAAGCAAAAGGTCGTAGCCCTTTCCAGTGCAGAGGCAGAATTCCGGGGGATCGTCAAGGGTATTATGGAAATCTTGTGGATACACAAGTTGTTCAAAGAATTGGGGATTCGTATTAATCAGCCTACACCATTGTTTTGTGATAACAAAGCGTCTATCAGTATCTCGGAGAATCCGGTACAGCATGACAGGACAAAGCATGTGAAAATTGATCGACACTTCATAAAAGAGAAGTTAGAAGCAGGACTAGTTACGTTGCCTTTTGTTCGATCAGAAGACCAGCTGGCAGATATCCTAACAAAGGCAGTTAATGGAAGGACATTTGACGATATCTTGTGCAAGTTGAACGTTGTTGACCCCACTGTTCAACTTGAGGGGGAGTGTTAGAATCCACTGATTGAGAAGCTTTCCGTAAATACTTCAATCAAGAGTTAATGGTGTAGAATATATTGTGAATATTTGATAGAGTAATTATAGCAATTAGAAATAATGGTAGCATGATTGTAGCGATTAGACATAATTGTGATTAGGCTAATTTGATTCTTTTTCCTTGTATACCATACTCATCAAGCTATATGTACCGGTACTGATCTAGTGAAAAAAGCAAGCAAGAAATATACCAGAAATTTTCCACAATACATTTCTTGCAATTATCCCTGTTTACCCTATTTTTCATATGCTCATGCGTTACTAAGTTGAACTTGAACCACAAATTTGACTGGTAAAATGCTAAGTTGGATTGTTACTGTTAAATAGTTTAAATTTAATTTTATCGCATAAAAGCTATGATTACCTATTATTTGATTCACTAATTTTTAGTTTTATGGGCTTCAAAAAAATCAAATGAATTAAATCGTAACTATTTCTTACGGAGTTTTAACATTTTCTCTAAATAATAGAATGGAATAAGAACGAGCCTTAATCGAATCATAATGAATTGCAATTTTTCCTTTTCTTTTTCAAATATGAAGACAATATAATGATGAATACAGCCTGGAAATTTGAGTTTTTCCTCCGTTGTTGAAATAAATGTCTCATATTTTAGTAGAAAGTGATAAGCGATAACAAAAATCTTTTGGTGAGCATCCCTATAGTACATATAGCATAGAATAAACCATACTATATAGACGGTTCAGAACGAACACTAATCTAATACATGAAAACGTAGTGTTGAGAACATCGTCTCACATCGGACACTTTTAGATAAAATACATGAGTTATATGAAGATGAGGTACTATTACCTATTGTCTTGATGTTTTAAGTGGATATAGACCTCACCTCATGTAAGCTCAAGCTTCAACACATAGAAATACTATTAAAAATAAACCATAACATAATATAATGAAAGAACATTATAAAATGAAAAGATGCACGAAATGAGTAAACCACCATAAATTGAAGATAACTCTACAATTGTAAAAATTTGAACCAAAATTTTTAATTTTAGGGCTTCAATTCTGTCCATTCAAGCTAGACGCACTTACGAGCCTTTGTTTTTACTGTATGCCAAATGTGGGATGGGATCACTTCATTTCCTTCTATTTCAGCTCTTCTTCACCGTCCGCCACGTGGTAGTAGAGGAATTGGTAAAGCTACATAAAGGATGACCAGCAAAAGATATACGAGGATGAGTGAAGGACACGTGACGAACGGTGTGGAGAGAAGTGAGGAAGAAGAAGGTGAAGGAATCTCATCCCATGAAATATGGACTTAGATACAGGATTCCCTTTTCATCTAATACTACCCAATGTCATTTTATGTCGTTGATAATACGGAAGATTCGAATATGAAATTTAGGATTTCCTTTTTTGGCTGAAATAAGAAGGCTAACTTTGTCCCACACGGGAAGCATATTAGTAGCTTTTCCATGGGATAGTATCCCCTCACCGTAAATGGGGTGCGGTGACGCGTGACCGCGCGACACGTGACACCAAAGGGGGGTGGTGAGGCTAGATGAAGGTGCATCTAGCCTCACCACCCTCCTTGCTACCACGTGTCGCATGGTCACAAAGGAGTGAAGAAAGTGGGGTTAGGAGATCCCAACCCCTTTTACATTGGTTTGATATATCAAAACAATTTCATTCATGATCATTTGATTGAGTGTTTCGTCAGTTTTAGTCAACCAAGATTATTTTGTTTATTCACGGATGTTAAATCTTACGATTAACAAGTAACTGGAACAATAACACATATACATTATATCTCAACGACAGCAAAAACTATCGGTAAGGTGTGGGGAGAATGAGAGACAGTCAAACAATACATCCGGGGAGAATGAGAGACAGTCAAACAATACATCCATCCCAAAGGATAGAGAGTTTTTTTTTCCAGTGAGACCCCCGACTTTATATTTACCTGTATAGATGACACAATAATAGAGATATGGTGTGCTAATATACCAATAACGAAAATATTCTACCAAATATGAGAAACCCCTATATTATGGGCTATGCCTTAATTTAGTGGGGAAAAGGTAAAAAATGAATATTGAAGCGAGGCAGAGTATTTCTTAGATATGTGAAGAACACTCTAGAAGAAGATGAATAAAGCGTTAGATAATTTTTTGAGTTTTTCTTGGTTTAACTCATTTTAAGTCAAAATACGCAGCAAAACGAGAAGGGATGAGATGAGAGATAGTGAATGGAGACACACAATTCATAGTTGTTCGATCATTCTTAATTCTACTTCATTACTATTTTGTTTTCAAAGTAGATTTTCAACAACAACTATATAAATTGGCTCAAAGTAGTCAATCAACTCCTACTACACCAATTGCTACAACAACTTGCGTAACAACAACTCCTATAACAATTATTGCTATAACAACTTGTGCAGCAACAACTCCTACGACAACTAAAAGCAGCTATAACAACTACTGCTACAACACCTTGTGCAGCAACAACTCCTACAACAACTAAAAGCAGCTATAACAACTACTGCTACAACACCTTGTGCAGCAACAATTCATATAACAACTAAAACAAAGAGCCTTAAAGCTTTTCTACTTCTTCACAACTTCGACAAAATTCAACTAAGAACATTCATCAAATGTGTTTTGGGAGAAGAAGCAGAGTCACGCTTTCAATTTATCTCTAAATCACAAGCAAGAGAACAAATATGTTTACTTTCTTGTATATTAGACAATAATGTGTCACAATACCAAATATGAAAATAAACAATAAGAGCTTAATGAGTTTTAACCACTTTCATCCTTAAGAGCTTTCGAGACTAAGGGAGGATAGAGGTTGAAAAAGTTGAAATGTGTATTTGTTTCTTCAAAAATTCTTGTATATATAGAGATCTTCAATTTTATTTTTCCATCCTTGCACCTTTATCTTGTTTCATTCATTGCTCTTCCACAATTCAAATTTTCTCTAACAACACTTTTCTTCATTGTGGTTGAGATTTTCCACTTAAATGATTCTAGGACATGTAAAAGCACTCAAAATAGCATTAGACAAGTTGGCAATAAATGAGCGATCAATTTGAAGTAGATAGTAGAAAGATACAAAACTTCTATATTTTGAAAATCGTGTCGTAACGGCTATATTTCATGACACTAAACTCAAAAACCAAACGTTCGGTCATTCACGCCAAACACAACCTTGAGTTTGGTCCTGAGTTTAGTCTCCTCCTCTAGAACATTCGATTTACCTCACCAAACTCAGCACAAAACCTTTGGCATTTTCTTAGGGCGAACTAATATTTTTGAGTTTGGTCATGAATTCAGTCAAAATTTGATTTTGACCCTTTGATCTATTTTGAATTAAAACTATATGAGATTTTTGTATTTATCTTTTATTGCATTATTAACGGTATGCTGAATGTCTTTTATATTAATAAGGATAATAATAGAAAATTACACAATTTAAAAAAAGAAATTAATGTTTGTGCGTTTGTTTGTTTAGGACATCTAGAAAAAAAAAATTGATTTGGAAATGGAAAATATTATATTAAACATATGATTATCATGGATTTTGTTTAGATGATGCTTCACACGAAATAAAGTTACTAAGTTGATTAATAAATCATGAATTACTTTGGATCGTTACGATCGTATCTCTAAACTTATTTTGTGAAAGTCGAACTTATGTTTTTACGCTGCTAAAGGGTTAAAAAATTTCTGACGATAAGCTTAATACATTTTTCTTTTCTTTTTTATTTTTACCAAAAAAATTCGACACCTTACCAGCATCATATCACCAGAATATCATATCCAATTGTCAAATCATGTCAATCTAGATCACATTCACAAGGTTGTATCCAACCAATAAGGGTTTCTATCACTCTCGGTCCTACAGAAAGTTTAGGGATGTAAATCAAGTACCTGATGGATTCATACAAAGGACAGACTATATAGACGGTGACAATATTATGGAGCCAAGCAATGGAATTCTCCACAAATACATCCGGAGGTCCCAACCTCCCTCTTTCAAAGTGATTATCATGTGCGTTGATATTCGGGTTGGAAATTGCTCTAAAGAGGTACAGAGTTCAATTCCAGTGACACATTCAGTGTGGGTGTTTCATTCTTGTATGGGTTGAAGACCTTGTTTACAGTGGACACCTTGTGTAGGCCCTTTATATATGTTCTCACTAACCTAAAAACCGTTGAGTTCTTGATTTGGATCATCCGCTCCTGGAACGGTTTAGAAGTAACTTAAAAATTTTCAAATTTAACACATAGGGAAATATAACTGATACTAATACCAACAAATGAGAAACAAGGAGCATGCACAACCATTTATGACATGCAATTGTTGTTTTTTCATATTCAACATCAAAATGGCTTTAACGATCGTACTATATAAACATTACCATCTCTGTTTTAAAAATATTGTTCTATTTAATTTAAAAATAATTTTATAAATCAACTGTTTTGTTTCTCACTATTTATATTATACTCTTAGTATATTAATTAAATCAAATTAGAAAAATTATATGAATAATAATATGAGCTTTTGACTATTAAAATATTTATGCTATTGAAAAATGTCAATTTAAGATAAAACAAAAATAAAACTACGATAATATTTTAAAACGAACCAAATACGGTTTTTCTAAATAAAAAAGCACTATTAATACACTCCGATATGAATATTTCCAAGTCCAGGAATTTCTTGATAAAAAAGCATATAGTCCGTAGTTCAGTTGATACTCGGATGATAGATTGCATCTAAGGTTGCTGGTTCGAACCTTGACAGTTGTACGAGTGTTTGGGCCCTGTCGTCGTCTCCTTATATACGAGTGGATTTGGGCTTAGACACCTTGTGAGAACTAAGTACTAATCATCTTACTTAGAAGTAGGATTGTAACTGAACCGAGCCGTTCGGTTGTTCGGCTCGTTTGGCTCGAGCTCGAGCTCAGCTCGGATAAAAGGTTAATGAAGCGAGCTTGAACCACTTTTTCTATTCAAACTCGGTAAGTGGAACTGTTCGTTTAAGGTGTTCGGCTCGTTAATGTTGTTCGTGAGTTAAAAGAACCAATCTTGAACAATTAAATATGTTTGTTTAAATAAACGAACAAGCTCAGCTTGTTCGCTAAGTTAAATGAACCGAGCTTGAACAACGCAATGCTCGACTTGTTCGGCTCGTTTACAGCCCTATCTAGAAGCCTTGACGTGATTTACATCTTACATTAAGTTAAGGCTAAAAAATTTATAGATAATGGGGAAAAAAAAAGAAAAATGTCCATTAATGTGATTCCTTACCAAAAAGGGAATACAAATTAACGTTGCAAAATCACTCTTGAAATTAGGGATGTAAATGAGACGAACTAGTCAAGCATCGCGTTGTTCAAGTTCGGTTCATTTCTTAGTGAACGAACCAACTTGCTCGTTTATTTAAATAAATATATTTAATTGTCCAAGCTCGGTTTGTTTAACTCACGAATAACATTAACGAACCAAACATCTTAAACAAACGGTAATACTAACCAAGTTTGAACAGAAAAAATAGTTCAAGCTCGGTTCATTAACCTGCGTGAAATTCAAAACTTTCACAGCCAAAATATATAAAAGAAAATAAAATAATTCTCGTGGCACGTGCCTCCCCACAACCGCAAAGGCGATAAAGAGCGCATCTAAAATCCGACGACCGTGTCCGTCCGTCAAAAGCGGGAAATCCTGTATTAACATCTTCATCCAACGGCCCAGATCTCCATCTCTCAGTGCACCGTCGATCAAAACAACAAACGGCGATCATCTCTAACATCCACCATCTCCCACCCGATTCCCCAACTATTTTTGCATATAAATCTCCATACTTCCTCTTTTTTCTGTTGCTCTCTACTTTCTGCAACACTTCCTTCACTTTCTCTCTCACACATTTCTACACAGTAATTCTCCTCTGTTATTTCTCCCCCTCCAGTATTTCACACAGACACACAGTGGCTGTGAGGGAGAGGGGAGATGAAGCCGGCCTTTAAGTATTTATTTGATAAGAATGTCAAGATATGGGGGGATGATTCAGTGGGTTAAGGAATAGGGAATCTCAAACGGTGCAGATTTTTTTCTCCCGGTAAATCAATACAAATGGACGGCCAGAAAACCCCGGGGAAGCTTGCGACGACGAACTCATCGCTCCTCCGTTCGTCTCCCACCATCCGATCATCAATCCACAGCTTATCTTCCGTAGGTGAGATGGCACTCGATCAGGATGGAGAATATCAAGACATTGATGAGCAGAAGCTTCATCCTAGACCCGGTTCAACCCCTACCTTGGGTCGGACCGGTTCATCCCGGTTCGCTACTGTTCTGCTGACTCTGCTATCTTTTTTGACCCTTTTCGTTTTCTTTAACAGGGATGAAATCCCAACCTCTGAAAACCTTCTTTTAGCTCTGACATTTTTAGCGGTTTTTCTTTTCTTTGCCCAAAGAAACCGGGTTTTAATCCACCAAGTTATCAATTTTTTCAAGCATTTTTGTGATGATTATGCAAAACGACATGGGTTTTCGAGGAGCAAATCGAAACCGGTCCAATGGTATATCGGGGAACCCAAATTGAATCTGCCCACAAGAAAAGATCATGAAAAGTTCAAATCTTGCAAGTCTGTGAAAATCATTAGGGAAGGAGTAGAATTTTACAGTAATGGGGATGTATATGAAGGTGAATTTCACAACGGGACATGTAATGGGAGTGGTGTTTACAATTATCTTGGGAGTGGGAGGTATGAAGGGGATTGGGTTGATGGGAGATATGATGGATATGGGATAGAGAGTTGGGCCAGGGGAAGTAAATATAGAGGGCAGTATAGACAAGGACTTAGGCATGGTTATGGGTTATATAAATTCTACACTGGGGATACTTATGCTGGAGTATGGTGTAATGGCCAGAGCCATGGTATTGGAATGCAGACATGCTCTGATGGGAGCTGTTATGTTGGGGAATTCAAGAGTGGGGTCAAACATGGCCTTGGTGTCTACTATTTTAGGTGGGCAATTTTTCTTGTTTGAAATTACTTATTGGCAATTTTTGGAAATGTTTCTTAATTTTAGAGGATTTTGATGTGATCTTGTGTAATTGAGTAGTTTTTTATTCTGTAAGCAGGGGTTTTGTTTAGATGGATATTTTGTTGATTGCTGGTGGGATAGAACTTTTGGGTCATGTCTTATATTGTCAGTTGATTAAATTAATTGCTTCTGGATCTTCACTACCTAACCTTCAACTAGTCCATTCTTGTTTGTTGAATTGGACATAGTGAAGTTAGCAGGTTGTTGAGATTGACTGTTGGCATTTACCAAAATTTATTTGTTATATGGAACTGGTCTTCATGTCTTGGAATCATTATGGAGTTCGTTGATCTTATTGGAGTCATGATTTTGGTAATAAGGAACTTAAAGGATACGTATAGAACTGATCACTTTGTGATCACCTGTACAGGAATGGAGATAGATATGCAGGAGAGTATTTTGCAGATCGAATGCATGGATTTGGTGTCTATCACTTTGCCAATGGCCATTGCTATGAGGGTTCTTGGCACGAAGGCTTCAAGCAAGGTTATGGGATGTACATTTTCCAAAGTGGTGACGCTAAATCCGGTGCATGGGATAGTGGCAACCTGAAGACTCCTTTCCCTTCACAAACTGATGCAGTCCTTAGGGCAGTACAGGTAAAAATTCATGGCTTATGTAATTTAGCCTCCTAATTATTTTACTCGTAAATCCTAATGACGTTGTATTCGACATTTCTCTGATGATTCCAAATGTGGGATTTCAGGCTGCTAGAAGAACCGCGCAGGACGCGTTTCAGCTAACCAGAGTAGAAGAGCAAGTTAACAAGGCCGTCATGGCTGCAAACAGAGCAGCCACGGCTGCCCGGGTAGCTGCAGTTAGAGCAGTTCAAAACCATATGGTTGGAAAATTTTGTGACGCCGATGTCTAAACACATATGGCGAATTTCAGATTGTTAGTATGCTTTGTGTACGAATCTGAGCCACCCTGATGAGGAAGAAGAAGCTCATCGGAGGTCAGGTCGAGGGTGTGAGTTTGAAGAAGCTGGACTGATCAATTGTAATCTGTACATAAACCATGTGAATCAATGGACAGTCCTTTTCCCCTATCATTTTCCATTTCTTTGCAATAAATTCCTCTGCACATAGTACCTTTGCATCAGCAATAGTTGCAATGGTAAAAAAAAGACCAACCATAGATATCCAGCATATTCAAACAATGGGGAGGGTGAGAGTCAGACAAACAATACCTCCATCCCAAAAGATAGAAAGTTCGCATTCAGCAAGACATCCGACTCTATGTGTCCATGCATAGACACATAATGTCTCTTTACATAATAGCAATATTAATAATTATTATTATAATAGAAATATTTATTATAATAATAGTATCTAAGATCTGAAACATGGTTATATATTATACATGATCTTGGTCTCTGCCAGGATTTATTGTCGGCCTTATTTGTTTCCTTGCAACTCTTTGATTAGGGAGTGGGTTCTCCCCCACCTGTACCAGAGGCCCCTTAGTCAGGTGGGATGTAAATCGAGGGATGTGCTCCACCGGCAGCCCTGCAAAGGGAGAGGACACTCGAGACTCAGCCAGCCCAGAGGCAACCCTTGTAATATTTCAACAAGGATTGTCTCCACACGGACTCGAACTCGAGACGTCGGGGTTCTAACCCCAATCACCTTTGCCACTTACCACTGGACTATGCCCCGGGGGCGTTTCCTTGCAACTCTTAGAATATGTCAATTTGAAAGATGATATTATTTTTAAAAAAAGAAAGGAAAAAAAAGGAGGATAGGGTTGGAAAGCTAATTCAATTGAATAGTCGAAATAAATGCAACTTTTTTTCTTTTTTTGGGGCGGGAACAAATGCAACTTGAGCAAGCAGAAGTTGACCTGCATCTTTCGTAGTTCTCCGTGCCAAGAACTTATAGTTATAGATCAAATAGGAAAAGAAAAAGAAAAAAAGATTTTATTGTCCGCAATACCTGAAAAAAGATCATTAGGTCCTTGTTTACCTAAGGAATCAGATATGTTATATAACAACAATAACGTTACTTTATTTCTTAGAAGTTCTCGTCTATCACGATGTATCAAAGGTCGGATGTACGCAGTTATATGTATGTGTTAGAAACACATACATGTCGTTTTCTGATGACTCATAACGAAAATTGCGTCAAACTATGTCGATTAGCTGCTACTTCATAATATAAGAAGTGTAACCAATTTATTAATTTATTTTTCTTTATTCTATCATATTCAAAAATCAGGAAAAAAACAGTGTAAATTAATCAATCCAATCGAAAGAATGATAGGTATATTGACTGGCCAAGAACAAAAGTCAGACAAGAAAAAGAATTTATTTTCGACAATACCTGGAAAAAAGACATCATCATCCTTATATACAAACAAAAACGTGACATGTAACATTGTAATTGAGAAAATCTCACTTATTAGCCTAAGGTTTGGCCCATTACTCAGTTAGCAGCCTAACGTTCATGAAACTCACTTAATAACAACTCTTTTGCCGAAATGTCTCACTTGTAGCCAGTTGACCGTTGACCAACCGTTGACTAACCGTTGACCAGCCGTTGACTTTCTCAGACCAACCAGAAGCTGACACGTGGCAACCCTTTTTAATTAAAAAAAATAAAATTGTATTTTTGAATAAATTGATTTAAAATGAATTTAAAAATTCTAAAAAATTGTAAAAATTAATTAAAAAACATTTTAAATATCAAAAAATTAGGAAAAAAATATAAAAATAATAAAAAATTACCCACAACACTCCAGCACTCCACCCACCTACCCCCCACGCCACACCACACCCATCCCCCACCCCCCACCCCCCCCACCCCCACCCCCCACCCCCCGGCCAAAAATTTTTGAAATTTTTTTTTTCAAACTCACTCATAATGCTCCGACCACCCCCGCGTCCCCTCCCCCACCCCCTCCTCTCGCGAATTTTTTTTTAAAATTTTTTCTAACTCATCCATAACATCCTAACCACCCCTGCGTCCTCTCTCCCACCCCCGCGTACACCTCAAAAAAATTTTAAAATTTTTTGAACTCACCCACGAAGCTCCGACCATCCCCCAGAACCCAAAATAAAGCCTCATCCGACCATCCCCCAGAACCCGAAATAGCCACGAAAATTGATTGATTTAGTTTGCTGAAATAAAGCCTCATTGGCTAGTAAAAACTCATACCACATTTTGTACTAATATAATATGCTCCATGATTAGTCACTGCACTTCAGCAAATACACTTGCTACCTTTTATTGTAGTAGTAATATTTAAAACAAAATGACTCACTAATTAATTGCGTTTCTTATATTGTGAAGTAGTAGTTGACTGACACGGGTTGACGCAATTTTCGTTATGGATTATCGAGAAACAAAATCTGTATGTTTCGGGTTCTGGGGGATGGTCGGAGCTTTGAGGGTGAGTTGAAAAACTTTTAAAATTTTTTTGGTGTGTGCGCGGGGGTGGGAGAGGGGACGCAGGGGTGGTTAGGATGTTATGGATGAGTTAGAAAAAATTTTAAAAAAAATTTCGCGAGAGGAGGGGGTGGGGGAGGGGACGCGGGGGTGGTCGGAGCGTTATGAGTGAGTTTGAAAAAAAAAATTAAAAAATTTTTTGGCCAGGGGTGCGGGGGGGGTGGGGGGTGGGGGTGGTGTGGCGTGCGGGGTAGGTGGGTGGAGTGCTGGAGTGTTGTGGGTAATTTTTTATTATTTTTATATTTTTTTTCTAATTTTTTGATATTTAAAATGTTTTTTAATTAATTTTTACAATTTTTTAGAATTTTTAAATTCATTTTAAATCAATTTATTCAAAAATACAATTTTATTTTTTTTAATTAAAAAGGGTTGCCACGTGTCAGCTTCTAGTTGGTCTGAGAAAGTCAACGGTTGGTCAACGGTCAACTGGCTACAAGTGAGACATTTCGGCAAAAGAGTTGTTATTAAGTGAGTTTCATGAACGTTAGGCTGCTAACTGAGTAATGGGCCAAACCTTAGGCTAATAAGTGAGATTTTCTCCATTGTAATTTAATCAAAGCTCAATCGAGAGAACATGGCTTGTAACAATTGGTGAGGTTGCTGATTCGTGACATTGAGGTCATAGGTTCGAGCTTAGAAACAACTTCTTGCACAAAGTATAGAATTATACTGCGTACATCAGATCGCGAAACGATCGGATCCTTCTTCAGACCCTACTCAAGCACAGAAACTTAATGCACCGAAAATGCTACTACTATTAATCAAAGCTCAATCAAATGAGCGATAGAGTTTAGGCCTAAAGACAACATTTGGGGTCGTTAAAAGTTAATTTTTAGTTATACTCCAATGGAGCCAAAAACACACTCTTTCTTAACTTTGGAATATGATGGAACAAAGCAAAATGACTCACTAAATTAGATGCACTTCTTATATTGTGAAATAGCAGTTAATCGGTACATCTTGATGCAATTTTCATTATGGGTCATCGTGAAACAACCTCTGCATGCTTCTAACACATGGGTATGGTTGCATATATCTGACCTCTCCATACACTATGAGAGCCTCTAAGACAATAGAGCAATGTTGTTATTGTTGTTGACAATAGTTTATCCAAGTTGATAGCTAGATACTTCTAGCTCCATACTTATACAAAATTGTCATCTTCAATCTCTTATGTCTTGTGGGACAATGGTGCTAGAGGCTACCTTCAATTAAACATGTGTTATCTTCGTTTATCCTAATCCGAAAATCCCGATCAAAAGATTTTAGATGTGATCTCCATCCACTATGTAATACTTTGCACTATAGATTCAAGAAATAATTTATACAGCTTGACATTCAGTCCTTATGTTAATCGGTTATGAAACCATTCTATAATTTCCCAAACCTTAGGTTTAATAAAGGTACCATGAGTTTGACAGCATCAAATGTTAGCTTTTTTAATCATTTTTTTATTTGTCGGAAAATTGTTAAAGGAGCCAAATTACGTGAACAAGATGTGCATCGGGATGGAGTGGGAGGAAGCACGTCCATAGTGTTGTGCATGACCTTATTTTTGGCCTGTGTGGCTTGTAATCTTTAGCATTCTGTTTTAAAGTCATTTGTGGTGCTGTTAGAGTATTTAAGATAGATTAAAACGTGCGTAAAAGTTTTAGGAGTTACACTACATGTGTAAAAGTTTTAGGATTGGCACTTTCCAATTCAGGAAACAAGGGCTTCCAGAAAAATTTTATCAGGATGAACCCTGGATGGTTATTTGTCCGTATCTCTCTCATATGAGGTCTTATCGAGGGATGAGGTGATTCTAAGTGCTATGGATAGCTGATATCCTTATCCACAACTCTCAAGAAGCCGTCATTGGCGAATTCTGCTTCTAGAAGGAGCAAAATCCTCGTTGAAAGTCAGACAGTTTCCAAGAATCTTGGTTTGAACAGGAGTCTTATATACATTTGACCAGCTGATGGTTGTTGTGTCATATCTTGATATACAAGCTTCGGATTGATATGATTAAAATTTCGAAAGTTAACATAGTGGCTTTAAATGTGAAGAAGCAACCTTCATCAGAATAAGTTTTTACCAGGGTCAAAAACGCATCAAAAAAATCAGTATAAATTACAAAGTCATAGTTTAAGTAGAATTTTTTAGTTTTCTAACTAGTTTAGGTTTTTTTTAGGCTCTGTCTTCTATTTTAACCTTGTACTAGTCATTTTTTTTACTCAGAGAATTGAATAATATATTAATTTCGGTCTAAGGATGTTTTACAAGGTTTTTCTTCTGTTTTTGATTTTTAATCAAAGTTAGAATTCATATCAACGTCTTGAGCAAACGTCGTGGTGAATTCAAATTCTTCAACGTTGAAAGCATGTCCCAATGGTGGAAATGTTTTTGGTCAACAAACACGTTTCAAGACGAAGAATCTTCTCATATCTAAGCCAAGAAGCACACGACCAAGAATAATGAAGACCGTTCTTGACAACTAAACACATCTTATGGAGAAAAACACATCTTGCGTCTCCAAACACGCATCATATATTCTATCTATAATCATATATCCGAATCATGTGCCTTAGTCAGGAAAAAGTCCCTACCTTTGCCTTCAACCTTATCCACAACTTATGTTTCATCAAATTATTATTAAATTATTTCTTTTGATTCATTCAGGGGGAAAAATTAATAAAAAGGTTATTCCTTCTGACACCTCTTTTCTTTTTAACCGAAATCTTATATGTGAAGAGCCACCCCTCCGCTCACCCACATGCAATGCCCAGAGCATGTAATCCTCCAATTTATAATCCAGTTGATACTCGAGTTAAGATTTGCTCCAAAAGGTCAATAGTTCGATTTCAGAGACACGCACAATATGGATGTTCCTCCGGCCTGGTTTGCAGGAGACATCTTCTGTGGATCACTGCGTAAGCTCTTATCTAATCCAAGAGGCCGTTGGACTCCTGATTTGTATCTTCCACATATTTTTCTTGGGGCTGAGACGGTAGAAACCGTCAGAGTGAGAGAATTCACCTTTTGCTCCAAGCATGTCCAATAAAGTAGTACGCTTTTTCATCAACAAAACAGTACACTGGTTGTATAAATTATATTAGCATAGTTTAATTTGTGCATGACTTTCGACCAAATCGATAAAACATGGAAACCCAGAATCCATCACACCGATACACTTCCTAAAAGACAAATTAATTCTCGATTGGCTGAAATATCTCAAGTCTTGGGGATAGAATAAAAGAGCAAAGTTTGGCTTTGGAAAATTTTCAATAATACTTTCATTATTATGAATTATTATGGTGTTAGTGGGGATAGTGGATACCAAATATTTACACCCACTAAGGAAGTGGATGTCCAAATATTAACACCCACTAAGGCCATTAACACCCACTAAGAATCATGGTGATAGTGGGTATTAATCTTAAGAATAGGTTACAATTTTCATGTCCTATAAATAGGACAACTTCTTGTAAGATTTGATATACCTTTGAAGAATATAGAGACTATACAATCTACTTCTTGGTGTTGTTGTTTTCTTTATATTATTGTTCGAGTTTATAACACGTTATCAGCACGACGCTTTACCTGCTATAGAAGATCCATCGTGGTAACAATGTCTTTGCAACTTTCGAAATTGTTTTTTTGGTTAACGAATGTTGCAGGTTATATTTTTGTGCAGAGAGAGTCCTTTTCATCTACATACATATATACACACATAAGATTCTTTTCTTTTTGTTTGACCGCTACCCCAGGTTCCCCCATTCCTTCGGTCGCATACACACTCTAAATTGTTTACACAAAATGTTTCTCACAGTAGAAGGTGTATAAAAGCATATTTTATATATATTTTTTTTTTCATGCATCCAAGAGTAAAGACACTACTATGACCGAATGCATGTGATATAACCAAGAGGGTATTAAGTTCTATTAACCTGTGCACCATCTTTTAAGGACATCACAAAGGTAATTTTTCGAATTTGTATTAAGGGCATCTGCTGCTTGCTTTATATAAGAAGTGTGTTTCATGTTTACTGGATACTGATCCTTGCAAGTTTTGTGGTTCATTATCGTTTCAAGTAGAGAAACATCAAAGACTGAAGAGCATGAAATTATGTATTTATTTATTTTTAATTATTATACTTACAATTATAATTATTATTATTTTTGAAGTAGCTTCTTTATCTACTGTTTCTGAAGTAGTGCTGTTGCAACGAGCGTTTCTTTTCCTTTCGATATTCAGCAACTATGCGTAATGATTTTTTGTTGTTCTTCAATGTTATGTAAATTCATTGATTTGTCTAGCCTTAGAAATGTGGGCCTGGCTGTAGAGTTTTTGTATTAGCTTACTGTATTAGAAATGTGGGTCTTAGTTTTGTTATGATGTTAATGACACTTATTCATGCTGTCATATTCCACCTATTAGTTTGGGACATAATGCTAATTTCTTTATGTATAATCAGACCAATGGCGAACATCACCAAACTGGAATTTGCTGCCCTTGATATTTCCGGCAGAAATTACATGGCATGGGTTCTTGATGCTGAAATCTATTTGATGGCTATGAACCTCGGGCATACTATTAAGGATGATGTTGTGGCTAGTGGGCAAGATAAGGCTAAAGCCATGATATTTATTCGCCATCATCTCCACGACGGGCTGAAATCCGAATACCTTGGGGTGAAAGAGCCTCGGGAATTATGGAAAAATCTGGAGGAGCGATATGATCATTATAAAAGTGTTATCCTCCCAAAAGCTCGATATGACTGGTTGCACCTGAGGTTGCAAGATTATAAAACAGTCAATGAATATAATTCTGCTATGTTTTCTATTGTCTCTCAATTAAGGTTGTGTGGTGATAAAGTTACTGATGCTGACATGTTAGAAAAAACATTCACTAGCATTGAATATGCTCTTGCAGCAGCAATACAGGGAACGAAATTTTGAAAAATATTCCCAGCTCATTTTATGTCTCTTAGTTGCTGAGCAAAATAATGAACTATTGATGCAGAACCATACTTCTCACCCGACCGGGTCAAAACCATTCCCTGAAGCGAATGCAACTTTTAATGGTCATGGTAGAGGTCGTAGTTGTGGTCGTGGTCGTGGCCGTGACCGTGGTAGAGGTCGTGGTCGTGGTAGAAGCTTTGCACCATACCACCAGAAGTGGGAAAATAATGAAAAGCCGCATGAAAAGGCAAAAGCTGCAAAAGATGGTGTAAAGGCTAAGCATCACGATGAGACATGTTATCGATGCGGATCTCACGGGCATTGGTCTCGTACTTTCCGTACACCAAAACATTTGGTTGATCTTTATCAAGCATCCCAGAAGGATAAAGGCAATGGAAAACAAAGTAATTTTGCAGACTTTGGAAACATAGCAGATAATGATGACATCATCCCCAATCATTTTGATGATTTAGATCTGGAAGATTATCTTATGGGCCCTAGTATGGATGGCAATGGAATCCAGTTTGTAGATGATGTTACAAATAACAATGGTCAAGCATAATTATGTAGGATATCTAGTTATTAGCCATGTTTTATTGGATAAGTTTTCATTTAGTTTATGACGTCTTAGCCTGCATTTTTGTTTCCATTTAAACTTACCTATCAGAATAAATAAAATTTCGTTGTCGTTTACATTATAACTTCTATTTATGTGTTGATTCTTTGGAATTAAATTTAATTATGAATATTGTATATGTTATGCTAGACAAATATTCAAGATGAATGGTGGGGACATCTGTCTGGTTGATAGTGGAACGACACACACAATTCTTCGTGATCGAAAATATTTTTCGACATTGCAATTGACAAAAGCAAATGTTAGTACAATTTCAGGCACTACATCATTGATTGAGGGCTCTAGAAGAGCAACTATTATACTACCTGGTGGTACACATATATTGATAAATATGGCGTTATATTCTACCAAGTCGAAACGAAACTTGTTGAGTTTCAAAGACATACGTCTTAATGGTTTTCATATTGAAACCATGAATAAAGGGAATATGAAATTTTTATGTATTACATACGAAGAATCAGGCCAGAAGCTTGTAAAAGAACAATTCCCAATTTTCTCATCTGGATTGTATTATGCGACTATACATCCAGTAGAATCTAATATTGTGATGAACCAGAAGTTTAATGATCCAACACTATTCATGTTATGGCATGATCGACTTGGCCACCCGGGATCGGTAATGATGCGTAGAATTGTACAAAACTCACATGGACATCCTTTAAAGAACCAGAAGATTCTTTTACCTCGTGATTGTGTGTGTGTTGCTTGTTCACGAGGAAAATTAATCAAGAGGCCATCTCCGATGAAGGTTCATGTTGAATCTCCTATATTTTTACAAAGAATACAAGGAGATATTTGTGGACATGTTGATCCCCTTTGTGGACCATTTCGATATTTTATGGTCTTATTGGATTCCTCTTCACGATGGTCTCATGTGAGTTTGCTTTCGACAAGAACAGTAGCATTTGCCAAGCTTCTTGCTCAGATTATACGCTTAAGAGCACAATTTCCGGATTATCCAATTAAATCTATACGTCTTGATAATGCTGGTGAATTTACTTCCCAAGTTTTTAATGATTATTGTATGTCGATTGGGATTGATGTTGAGCATTCAATGGCACATGTGCATACTCAAAATGGTCTGGCAGAGTCATTTATAAAACGTTTACAACTGATTGCTAGACCTATGCTCTTAAGATCCAATTTACCCATAACAGCTTGGGGACATGCAATTCTGCATGCATCTGCATTAATACGTCTTAGACCCAGTTCATTTCAACCATATTCGCCATTGCAAATGGTATCTGGCCAGCAGTCTGATATTTCACACTTAAAGATTTTTGGTTGTGCAATTTATGTTCCGATTGCTCCACCACAACGGACAAAACTGGGTCCACAAAGACGTCTAGGCATATATGTGGGTTTTGATTCTCCATCTATTGTGAGATATGTTGAGCCCCTGACGGGTGATTTATTTAAGGCAAGATATGTTGATTGTCATTTTGATGAGAAAGTTTCCTGAAGAACGGCGTGAAATTACATGGAACGTTCCTTCACTTTCTCATCTTGACCCACGAACAAATCAATGCGAGCAAGAAGTAAGAAGGATAATTCATTTACAAAATGTTGCAAATCAGTTGCCTGATGCATTTACTGATAGTCAAAAGATAACAAAATCCCACGTTCCGGCGATGAATACGCCAATTCGGCTTGATGTCTCTGAAAGACATGATAATGGTATACCAAGAGCAAGTCTAAAACGTGAACGTCCTGTCGGTGCAAAAGATAAAAACCCTCGAAAGAGAAGGGTACAAGTTATTGCTCCCGAAGAGAAAACTCCAGAAGAGCAAAGAAGTTCACAACCTGAAAGCGCTATAGAAATTGAAACTGATCAGTCTAAAATTGATAAACAAGTTGCTCCTGAAGAAGCTAGTGAACAAAATTTTGAAGAAATCTCTTTGAATTATGTAAGTTCAGGAGAAAATTGGGATAGACAAAAGGTTATTATTGATCATGTTTTTGCTTATGGTATTGCATGTGAAATTGTAAATGAGGATCCTGAACCGAGATCCATTGAACAATATCGACACAGAAATGATTGGCCAAAGTGGAAAGATGCAATCCAAGCAGAACTGAAGTCATTAGAAAGTCTCAAAGTATTTGGACCTTTAGTCCAAACCCCCGAAGGGATAAAACCCATTGGATATAAATGGGTTTTTGTACGAAAACACAATGAGAAAAATGAGATTGTGCGATACAAGGCACGTCTTGTTGCACAAGGTTTTTCACAAAGACCTGGGCTTGATTATGATGAAACATATTCTCCAGTAATTGATGTCATAACATTACGATATCTAATCAGCCTAGTAGTTGCTAAAAACCTTGATATACGGTTAATGGATGTGGTTACCGCATACTTATATGGGTTTTTAGATAATGATATTTATATGAAGATCCCTGAAGGATTAAAATTGCCTACAAAATGTAATCAAAAGGCACATGGATTATACTCAATCAAATTACAGAGATCTTTGTATGGACTAAAACAATCTGGCAGAATGTGGTATAATCGCCTCAGTGAGTACCTCATTAAAGAAGGATATGTAAATAATCCAATTTGTCCATGTGTATTTATCAAGAGATCTGAAAATGGGTTTTCTATAATTGTTGTATACGTTGATGATTTGAATCTTGTTGGAACTCCTGAAGAGCTTACCAAAACTGCTAATTATCTCATGAAAGAGTTTGAGATGAAAGATCTCAGGAAAACCAAATTTTGTCTCGGCCTGCACATCGAACATTTGCCTAATGGAATCTTTCTTCATCAATCTACGTATACAGAGAAGATCTTGAAGAGATTTTATATGGATAAAGCTCACCCATTGAGTAGTCCTATGGTGGTACGATCATTAGATATAAAGAAAGATCCATTCCGACCACCAGAAGATAATGAGGAATTATTAGGTCCAGAAGTACCTTATCTTAGTGCTATTGGTGCTTTAATGTATCTTGCAAATAGTTCGAGACCAGATATAGCATTTTCAGTGAATTTGTTGGCAAGATATAGCTCTACACCAACACAAAGACATTGGAATGGTGTCAAACATATTTTACGATATCTTCGTGGAACAATAGATATGGGTTTATTCTATTCAAAGAATTCTGAGTCACAGTTGGTAGGATATGCTGATGCAGGTTATCTATCTGACCCTCATAAGGGAAGATCACAGAGTGGATATGTTTTTACTTGTGGAGGTACTGCTATATCATGGAGATCAGTGAAGCAGACATTAACAGCCACATCTTCCAACCATTCTGAGATTTTAGCATTACATGAAGCGAGTCGTGAATGTGTATGGTTAAGGTCGATGATTCAACATATTCAAGAATCATGTGGATTATCTTCACTAAGAAACACTCTGACGATATTGTTTGAAGATAATGCTGCATGTATTGCTCAAATTAAGAATGGCTATATCAAAGGAGACAGAACAAAGCATATATCGCCAAAATTTTTCTACACTCATGATCTTGAGAAGAATGGCGACATTGATATCCAGCAGATACAATCAAATAAGAATCTTGCTGATTTGTTCACCAAAGCACTACCAACAACTACATTTAGAAAGATGGTCTACAGCATTGGAATGCGTCAACTCAAAGACCTCTTGTCAGCATCAGGGGGAGTGTGATTACTATACATACTGTACTCTTTTTCCTTCGTCCAAGTTTTTGTCCCACAGGGTTTTTCTTGGCAAGGTTTTAACGAGGCAAGTATATCACACTTACCAATTTTATGAATGTGTACTCTTTTTCCTTCGACCAAGTTTTTATCCCACTGGGTTTTTCTTGGCAAGGTTCTAACGAGGCATATTTTATAAAATTTGGACATCCAAGGGGGAGTATTATGAATTATTATGGTGTTAGTGGGGATAGTGGATACCAAATATTTACATCCACTAAGGAAGTGGATGTCCAAATATTAACACCCACTAAGGCCATTAACACCCACTAAGAATCATGGTGATAGTGGGTATTAATCTTAAGAATAGGTTACAATTTTCATGTCCTATAAATAGGACAACTTCTTGTAAGATTTGATATACCTTTGAAGAATATAGAGACTATACAATCTACTTCTTGGTGTTGTTGTTTTCTTTATATTATTGTTCGAGTTTATAACATTCATGACTAAGGTGTAATATAAATATAACACATATGTTTTAAAAATAATAAATGAGTGAAGGTGATGTATGAAACGTTTAGAACGTAAAACGGAGGTAGTTAATTTTATGTTCTTAAAGTTCGGTTGGGATCACAGGAGGTAAGAAATGAGGTAAAAAAATGAGGCCTCCAATCACGCGATGCCACGTGTACAAAAGTGAAAGAAGTTTAAATTTTTTTTGTTTTTAAAAAATAGTTACTTGTACACGTGGCAACGCGTGATTGGAGGCCTCATTTTTTACCTCATTTCTTACCTCCTGTGATCCCAACCACTTAAAACTGCAAATAACCTAGAAAATATAATGATATGCAACAAAAATAATATGGGAAGAAGGGTGGGGTGGGGGTGGTGTCGGATCGTTATTTCTGTTAAATACAGTTCTATGATTTTTTTTTCGTTTTTTTTTTTGGATAGGAGATCATTCTTTGAATAAATAAACGAGTCTGAATCAAGAAATAATTTTGGACAAAGTAATTTTTTTTAAAAAAATATAGATGGGATTCAAACTCGAATAGATAAAGTCAAAAAAATATTATCAACTACAACAACAACATTACCCTATTGACTTATAGGCTCTTGCCTATGGCATGGTATGTGAAGGTTGGATGTCCGCAACCATACTCATGTGTTAGAAACACACAGGGGTTGTTTTCCGATAACCTATAATGAAAATTGCGTCAATCTGTGTCGATCAACTGCTACTCCACAATATATGAAGCGCAACCAATTTAGTGAATTATTTTGTTATATTCCATCGCAAATATTATCAACTATTAGACCTAAAGTTTTAAATAAACTATCAAATACAAGAAGCATTTAACTCGCATAGAATGCTTATGGTGTGTTTTCCAAGTATAATGTTACTTCTTGTCACATGCGAGTCCATAATCTTGGTGGTAACAAGTGACTAATGTGACAAAAACAATAGTCATCTTTTTGTGTATTTCTGGAAAAAAGTCAGTTTTTTTTTTATCTTGAAGGTGGATTCGATATAATAAATGTGTTTCAATAGATATGCTTGCACTTTTTTACACATACGAATGCATAGATTAGACAAAAAGTTATGATACTTTCCATCGTCGCTGAGTGTTGAAGATTATACGAAGAATTAGAATCACAAATCAATTCTTGCGGGAGCATTGAGATTCTTGACGATTGATTTAGATTTTTAAATATTGCAAAATTGAAATCCACTTTAAAAATGATAAATTAGTAGTCGATGCAGCATCTTGCTAATTTGAATTATTATAAAATCGCTATATTCTTTGTGATTTTGCTGCTTTACTTACCGTCTTAGCATTTAGTTACCTTAAACAGCATGCAAAGTATAGAATAAGACTGTGTATATCAAATCACGAAGCAATCTAACCCATCTTTGGACTCTGAGCAAATACAGAAGTCTAGTATACTAGAAACGCTCTTTATTATGCACATAACTAATCAACAACAACAATCATACCCAGTATATCCAGCGATATCAAAAGCTATCGCTAGGGTCTGAGGAATGTGAGAGGTGTCAAATAGTATCTCAATCCCTAGAGATATAGAGTTTGCTTCCAGTGAGACCCCCGGCATGTGCACAACTAATTGAAAAGAAAATTTTACAAAACGTGTAAACAATATATGCATCTTTTTCAAATTATGTCTTTAGACTTATTACTTGAGACAAACGAAGATAACAGCCTTGACAAACAAGTTAGATAAAAATAGTAAAAGATCCAAAATGAATCAGAACAATCCTGATAAAAATAGAAACATAAGTAATAACAGATACAATAATGATACAAACAGCAATGACGATAGTGCTGACGAGAATATAGCCATAGTCTCAATAAGATTGTTGCGACGCTTTTGATAAATATGCTCCGTAAGAACTTTTTGAGTTTTCAATCAGTTGTTTCTAACAGAATCATTTAACCATAAATATGTCCTGCTCTCAACATTTTGAAAATATACATCTATGTCTACATGCATATCCGTGTTTGTATATGTGTCTATATATGTATTATATATATACATATATATATATATATATATATATATATATGTGTATTATATGCATATATATATATATTACATGTATATATAGACATATATATACATACATATATATATATTATACACACACATATATATATACACAAATATACACGCACATGCATACATATAGTTCCGGCCAAGATTCTAATAAGATTCAAGTGCATGTGTAGCTAAACCTATTTGAGACCTCTACTTTGCAGAGTCTCACCGAAAGCAATCTCTCAAGAGGCATGATGTTTTTTCTAATTTTATATTGGATGTAGATGTCAGCTGACCTATTTTATATTGGATGTAGAAAATATGCTTTAGATGGGTTTAAATGAGATACATGGGAGACACATCTATTATTTTCTTTATCGCAGGGATTATGAAAAGCTGGCCACTGCAATGTAAATTGGGTGAATGGTGTTGAGAGTGAATTGTTATAATCAAGTCAGTTCTAAAGTGTGATGGAAAGCTCTTGCATCTTATAAGGAGTTACTTTATTCTAATATATATATATATATATATGTGTGTGTGTGTGTGTGTGTATTTATGCACACACATACATAAGCACATGCATGCATATATATATATATATATATGTGTGTGTGTGTGTGTGTGTGTGTGTGTGTGTGTGTGTGTGTGTGTGTGTGTCTGTATGTATGTATGTATGCATGCATGCATGCTTATTCTTGTGGCGGATGTATCAGGTGCTCTACCACTTCAAGAAAATTTGCGGCATTTTATGGCGGTCATGCCTATGCAATGTTCTTTTTGTTGTAGTTCATCTGCTACTATTCTTCATCTGTTACAAACACACACACACACACACATACATATGTATATGTGTGTGTGTGTGTGTTTGTAACGTACATGCATATATATATACGTATGCATATACATATACACATGTACACATATATATACATATATATACACACATATATATACATATATATATATACATATACATATATATATATATACGTATGATATATATGTATGTTTTTTTGGCAAGAAAATGGTGTACTCTTTATTAAATCTCACTTATGACGGAGGAATACTATATTGAGTCAATGTATATCGTCATATGAATAAAGATAGTAAAGGCACAGAATGAATGTCATTGTTCAACGACATATGATATGCCTCATTAAAACCTTGCCAACTAAACCACCCATGTGGATAAAACCTTGGCGAAGGAAAAAGCGTACATATTTATATGATTAGACCAATGACAATGTACAATGTAATCCAAAAAAATTAAAGAAAATTAGTTGCAGCCAAATAAATGTCTGAATATCAAAGGAGGACTCTAAAACCGAAAGCAGGAATAGTGTTATGCTGATCAAGTCCGTGTGATTATGTATCAAGCAAGTCTGAACGCTGGGATGGTGGAATCCATGGCAACAATTCCACGAATATGTGGAGGTAAGGATGATAGCGTGGGGTAATACTTAGCCGTTACATTCACCCTGGCCTCCTGAGCAAGATAGTGTGCAGCTTGATTAAGTTCTCTAGGAGCATATTGTACCTGGACGGGATAAACCTAGATAAAGGCCCTGAGGCGAAGCGAATCTGGAGCTGGAGGTGTCGTAATATTGCGCAATGCGGACACAACTCCTGGCAATCAGTTTCAACAATGAGGTTTCCAAATTTTGGCACATAGTAAAGAAGAGCAAGAAGCATAGCTTGACCCTCCACCCCTAGAGAATAATCATGGCGTAATGGGAATGTAGACGCATGTTCTAGTTCTCCTTTATAGTTGCGGACAATAGCGCCGCCAGCTGCTTAAGATCTACCAACCGCAGCATCTGTATTAAGTTTTAAGCGGCCAGATGGTGGCAGACTCTAGCGAGTAATATGAATCTGACGCGAGTGTAGTGGCGGAGAAAGGCCTAACTGAATAAGTCTAGGAATAGATGTCGCAAGCTTGGATCCAATCCTTGATTTTGCACAAAGAAATATATCCTTTCGAATTGTACGAATTAATGTTCGTTGTGACCATGTTGTCTCATCAAATTCCGCAGAAGCATACGATTTCCAAATGTTCCAGAGCAAATGTTCAAGATATATACGTATGTGTATATGTATATATATGTCCTGATATATTCTTATCTTGCTCGGGGTACAAAAGATTTCACTGAACGTAGTTAAAATTTTGAAAGAAAAATATGCATCCAGATTGCCCTTGACGGTTAAGGAGGTTGCCGATGAGATTGCATCAGTTGTGGGAAGATATGGCACAAAAAATTTATTCCTTGTTGGTGGACATGTACCCGGAGAAGAACTTGATCTTTGGGTGGTTAAAAAGTCAAAGAATACTTCGTTTAAGACTCCAAATTATGTTGCTGGCCAGACGAGATATGTATGGGCAGAGAGCAGCTCAAAAAATTGCAACAATGAATCAAAAATTTCAGAAATAGCGACTATATATCTAGCATACGGAGATATGAAGAAAAAAATAGAGACGGGTCGTAAACTTGACTGGTGCAGTAATGGTACTCTCAATACATTGGTTATTTCAGCTAGTCGTGGTGTTCGATTTCGTAGGGCATTACTTCGTAAGAGTGGGAAGCCTTCAACACCCTATGTAGATTGGTGCGATAATTATAATTATCCAATAGGTCATCCAAATCGATATCTTAAAATCTAACTCCACAGAACAGGTTCCTGAAAAAAGTTGAAAAACTTCGAGGTTAGTCATATGTTATTCGTTGGTAGATGTCAGCTGACCTATTTTATATTGGATGTAGAAAATATGCTTAGATGTGTTTAAATGAGATACATGAGAGACGCATCCATTATTTTTTTTATCGCACAGATTATGAAAAGATGACCGCTGCAATGTAAATTGGGTGATTGGTGTTGAGGGTGAATGGTTATAATCAAGTTAGTTCTAAAGTGTGCTGGAAAGCTCTTGCATCTTATAAGGAGTTACTTTATTCTAATATATATATGTATGTATATATATTTATGCACACACATACATAAGCACATGCATGCATATATATATGTATGTATGTATGATATATATTTATACACACACACATGCATGCATGCATATATGTATATATGTATGTATGTATGTATGTATGTATGTATGTATGTATGTATGCATGCATGCTTATTCTTGTGGCGGATGTATCAGGTGCTCTACCACTTCAAGAGAATTTGTGGTATTTTATGGCGGTCATGCCTACGCGATGTTCTTTTTGTGGTAGTTCATCTACTACTATTCTTCATCTGTTACAAACACACACACATATACATATGTATGTGTGTGTGTGTAACGACATGCATATATATATATATATATATATATATATATATATATATATGTATATATATATATGTACATGTGCATATGTATATGCATATGTATATTTGTGTGTGTGTGTAGATATATATATGTACGTATGATATATACGTATGTGCATATGTATATATATGTCCTGATATATTCTTATCTTGCCCGAGGGTACGAAAGATTTCACTGAATGTATTTAAAATTCTGGAAGAAAAATATGCATCCAGATTGCCCTTGACGGTTAAGGAGGTTGCCGATGAGATTGTATCAGTAACGGGAAGATATGGCACAAAAAATTTATTCCTTGTTGGCAGACATGTACCCGGAGAAGAACTTGATCTTTGGGTGGTTAAAAAGTCAAAGAATACTTCGTTTAAGACTCCAAATTATGTTGCTGGCCCGATGAGATATGTATGGGCAGAGAGCAGCTCAAAACTGACGCAATGAATCAAAAATTTCAGAAATAGCGACTATAAGTCTAGCATACAAAGATATGAAGAAAAAATAGAGAAGGGTCGTAAACTTGACTGGTGCAGTAATGGTCCTCTCAATACATTGCTATTTTAGCTAGTCGTGGTGTTCGATTTCGTAGTACATTACTTCGTAAGAGTGAGAAGCCTTCAACACCCTATGGAGATTGGTGCGATAATTATAACTATCCAATAGGTCATCCAAATCGATATCTTTAAATCTAACTCCACAGAACATGTTCCTGAAAAAAGTTGAAAAACTTCGAGGTTAGTCATATGTTATTCGTTGGTAGATGTCAGCTGACCTATTTTATATTGGATGTAGAAAACATGCTTTAGATGGGTTTAAATGAGATACATGAGAGACGCATCCATTATTTTCTTTATCGCACGGATTATGAAAAGTTGACCGCTGCAATGTAAATTGGGTGATTGGTGTTGAGGGTGAATGGTTATAATCAAGTGAGTTCTAAAGTGTGCTGGAAAGCTCTTGCATCTTATAAGGAGTTACTTTATTCTAATATATATATGTAGGTATATATATATATATATATATATATATATATATATGTATATATAATTATGCACACACATACATAAGCACATGCAAGCATATATATATGTATGTATGTATGATATATATTTATACACACACACATGCATGCATGCATATATGTATGTATATATGTATGTATGTATGTATGTATGTATGTATGTATGTATGTATGTATGTATGTATGTATGTATGTATGTATGTATGTATGTATGTATGTATGTATGTATGCATGTATGTATGTATGCATGCATGCATGCATGCTTATTCTTGTGGCGGATGTATCAGGTGCTCTACCACTTCAAGAAAATTTACGGCATTTTCTGGCGGTCATGCCTACGCGATGCTCTTTTTGTTGTAGTTCATCTGCTACTATTCTTCATCTGTTACAAACACACACACATATATACATACGTATATATGTGTGTGCGTGTGTGTTTGTAACGTACATGCATATATATATATATATATATATATATATATTTGTGTATATATGTACATGTGTATATGTATATGCATATGTATATTTGTGTGTGTGTAGATATATATATGTACGTATGATATGTACGTATGTGTATATGTGTATATATGTCCTGATATATTCGTATCTTGCTCGGGGGTACGAAAGATTTCACTGAATGTATTTAAAATTCTGAAAGAAAAATATGCATCCAGATTGCCCTTGACGGTTAAGGAGGTTGTCGATGAGATTGTATCAGTTGCGGGAAGATATGGCACAAAAAATTTATTCCTTGTTGGCGGGCATGTACCCGGAGAAGAACTTGATCTTTAGGTGGTTAAAAAGTCAAAGAATACTTTGTTTAAGACTCCAAATTATGTTGCTGGCCAGATGAGATATGTATGGGCAGAGAGCAGCTCATAACATTGCCGCAATGAATCAACAATTTCAGAAATAGCGACTATAGATCTAGCATACGAAGATATGAAGAAAAAAATAGAGACGGGTCGTAAACTTGACTGATGTAGTGATGGCCCTCTCAATACAATGGCTATTTTAGCTAGTGGTGGTGTTCGATTTCGTAGTGCATTACTTCGTAAGAGTGGGAAGCCTTCAACACCCTATGTAGATTGGTGCGATAATTATAATTATCCAATAGGTCATCCAAATCGATATCTTAAAATCTAACTCCACATAACAGGTTCCTGAAAAAAGTTGAAAAACTTCGAGATTAGTCATATGTTATTCGTTGGTAGATGTCAGCTGACCTATTTTATATTGGATGTAGAAAATATGCTTAGATGTGTTCAAATGAGATACATGAGAGACGCATCCATTATTTTCTTTATCGCACGGATTATGAAAAGATGACCGCTGCAATGTAAATTGGGTGATTGGTGTTGAGGGTGAATGATTATAATCAAGTGAGTTCTAAAGTGTGCTGGAAAGCTCTTGCATCTTATAAGGAGTTACTTTATTCTAATATATATATGTATGTATATATATTTATGCACACACATACATAAGCACATGCATGCATATATATATG
>AP025063.1:31635686-31756234 GCA_036186865.1 Eustoma russellianum | reverse complement strand
TATATTTATACACACACACATGCATGCATGCATATATGTATGTATATATGTATGTATGTATGTATGTATGTATGTATGTATGCATGCATGCATGCATGCTTATTCTTGTGGCGGATGTATCAGGTGCTCTACCACTTCAAGAAAATTTACGGCATTTTCTGGCGGTCATGCCTACGCGATGTTCTTTTTGTTGTAGTTCATCTGCTACTATTCTTCATCTGTTACAAACACACACACATATATACATACGTATATATGTGCGTGCGTGTGTGTTTGTAACGTACATGCATATATATATATATATATATATATATATATATATATATATATATATATATATATATTTGTGTATATATATATGTACATGTGTATATGTATATGCATATGTATATTTGTGTGTGTGTAGATATATATATATGTACGTATGATATGTACGTATGTGTATATGTATATATATGTCCTGATATATTCTTATCTTGCTCGGGGGTACGAAAGATTTCACTGAATGTATTTAAAATTCTGAAAGAAAAATATGCATCCAGATTGCCCTCGACGGTTAAGGAGGTTGTCGATGAGATTGTATCAGTTGCGGGAAGATATGGCACAAAAAATTTATTCCTTGTTGGCGGACATGTACCCGGAGAAGAACTTGATCTTTAGGTGGTTAAAAAGTTAAAGAATACTTCGTTTAAGACTCCAAATTATGTTGCTGGCCAGTCGAGATATTTATGGGCAGAGAGCAGCTCAAAACATTGCCGCAATGAATCAACAATTTCAGAAATAGCGACTATAGATCTAGCATACAAAGATATGAAGAAAAAAATAGAGACGGGTCGTAAACTTGACTGGTGTAGTGATGGCCCTCTCAATACAATGGCTATTTTAGCTAGTGGTGGTGTTCGATTTCGTAGTGCATTACTTCGTAAGAGTGGGAAGCCTTCAACACCTTATGGAGATTGGTGCGGTAATTATAATTATCCAATAGGTCATCCAAATCGATATCTTTGAATCTAACTCCACAGAACATGTTCCTGAAAAAAGTTGAAAAACTTCGAGGTTAGTCATATGTTATTCGTTGGTAGAAGTCAGCTGACCTATTTTATATTGGATGTAGAAAATATGCTTTAGATGGGTTTAAATGAGATACATGGGAGACGCATCCATTATTTTCTTTACCGCATGGATCATGAAAATCTAACTGTTGCAATGTAAATTGGGTGATTGGTGTTGAGAGTGAATCGTTGTAATCAAGTCAGTTCTAAAGTGTGTTGAAAAGCTCTTGCATCTTATAAGGAGTTACTTTATTCTAGTATGTATGAATGTGTGTGTGTATATATATATATATGTATATATGTATATATATTTATACACACACATGCATGCATGCATATATGTATGTATGTATGTATGTATGCATATATGTATGTATATATGTATGTATGTATATATGTATGCATGCATGCTTATTCTTGTGGGAGATGTATCGGGTGCTCTACCACTTCAAGAAAATTTGCGGCATTTTATGGCGGTCATGCCTACACGATGTTCTTTTTGTTGTAGTTCATCTGTAACGTACATGCATATATATATATATATATATATATATATATATATATATATGTATACGCATATGTATATATATGTGTGTAGATATATATATGTACGTATGATATATATTGTATGTGTATATGTATATATTTATGTATGTATATATATGTCCCGATAAATTCTTATCTTGCTCGGGGGTAGGAAAGATTTCACTGAATGCATTTAAAATTCTGACAGAAAAATATGCATCCAGATTGCCCTTGACGGTTAAGGAGGTCGCCGATGAGATTGCATCAGTTGCGGGAAGATATGGCACAAAAAACTTGTTCCTTGTTGGCGGACATGTACCCAGAGAAGAACTTGATCTTTGGCTAAAACTCCAAATTATGTTGCTGGCCAGACAAGATATGTATGAGTAGAGAGCAGCTCAAAACATTGCCGCAATGAATCAAAAATTTCAGAAATAGCGACTATAGATCTAGCATACAGAGATATGAATAAAAAATAGAGACGGGTCGTAAACTTGACTGGTGCAGTAATGGTCCTCTCAATACATTGGCTATTTTAGCTAGTCGTGGTGTTCGGTTTCGTAGGGCATTACTTCGTAGGAGTGGAAAGCCTTCAACACCCTATGGAGATTGGTGCGATAATTATAATTATCCAATAGGTCATCCAAATCGATATCTTTAAATCTAACTCCATAGAACATGTTCCTGAAAAAAGTTGAAAAACTTCGAGGTTAGTCATATGTTATTCGTTGGTAGATGTCAGCTGACCTATTTTATATTGGATGTAGAAAATATGCTTTAGATGGGTTTAAATGAGATACATGAGAGACGCATCCATTATTTTCTTTATCGCACGGATTATGAAAAGCTGACCGCTGCAAATTGCAATGTAAATTGGGTGATTGGTGTTGAGGGTGAATGGTTATAATCAAGTGAGTTCTAAAGTGTGCTAGAAAGCTCTTGCATCTTATAAGGAGTTACTTTATTCTAATATATATATATGTAGGTATATATATATGTATATATATTTATGCACACACATACATAAGCACATGCATGCATATATATATGTATGTATGTATATATATTTATACACACACATGCATGCATGCATATATGTATATATGTATGTATGTATGTATGTATGCATGCATGCTTATTCTTGTGGCGGATGTATCAGATGCTCTACCACTTCAAGAAAATTTGCGGCATTTTCTGGCGGTCATGCCTACGCGATGTTCTTTTTGTTGTAGTTCATCTGCAACTATTCTTCATCTGTTACAAACACACACACACACATATATATGTATATGTGTGTGTGTGTGCTTGTAACGTACATGTATATATGTATATATGTGTGTGCATATATATATATATATATATGTACATGTGTATATGTATATGCATATGTACGTTTGTGTGTGTGTAGATATATATATGTACGTATGATATATATGTATGTGTATATTTATATATTTATGTATGTATATATATGTCCTGATATATTCTTATCTTGCTCGGGGGTACGAAAGATTTCACTGAATTTATTTAAATGTCTGACAGAAAAATATGCATCCACAATGCCCTTGACGGTTAAGGAGGTTGCCGATGAGATTGTATCAGTTGCGGGAAGTATGGCACAAAAAATTTATTCCTTGTTAGCGGACATGTACCTGGAGAAGAACTTGATCTTTGGGTGGTTAAAAAGTCAAAGAATAATTCGTTCAAGACTCCAAATTATGTTGATGGCCAGACGAGATATGTATGGGCAGAGAGCAGCTTAAAACATTATTGCAATGAATCAACAATTTCAGAAATAGCGACTATAGATCTAGAATACGAAGATATGAAGGAAAAAATAGAGACGGGTCATAAACTTGACTGGTGCAGTGATGACCCTCTCAATACAGTGGCTATTTTAGCTAGTTGTGGTGTTCGATTTCGTAGTGCATTACTTCGTAAGATTGGGAAGCCTTCAACACCCTATGGAGATTGGTGCGATAATTATAATTATCCAATAGGTCATCCAAATCGATATCTTTAAATCTAACTCCATAGAACAGGTTCCTGAAAAAAGTTGAAAAACTTCGAGGTTAGTCATATGTTATTCGTTGGTAGTTGTCAGCTGACCTATTTTATATTGGATGTAGAAAATATGTTTTAGATGGGTTTAAATGAGATATATGAGAGACGCATCCATTATTTTCTTTATCACACGGATTATGAAAAGCTGACCGCTGCAAGCCTGCAATGTAAATTAGGTGATTAGTGTTGAGGGTGAATGGTTATAATCAAGTGAGTTCTAAAGTGTGCTAGAAAGCTCTTGCATCTTATAAGGAGTTAATTTATTCTAATATATATATGTAGGTATATATATATATATGTATATATATTTATGCACACACATACATAAGCACATGCATGCATATATATATATGTATGTATGTATATATATTTGTACACACACACATGCATGCATGCATATATGTATGTATGTATGTATGTATGTATGTATGTATGTATGTATGTATGTATGTATGTATGTATGTATGCATGCATGCATGCATGCTTATTCTTGTGGCGGATGTATCAGATGCTCTACCACTTCAAGAAAATTTGCGGCATTTTCTGGCGGTGATGCCTACGCGATGTTCTTTTTGTTGTAGTTCATCTGCACCTAACAAACACACACACACATATACATATGTATATGTGTGTGTGTGTGTGTGTGCTTGTAACGTACATGTATATATGTATATATGTGTGTGCATATATATATATATGTACATGTGTATATGTATATGCATATGTACGTTTGTGTGTGTGTGTAGATATATATATGTACGTATGATATATATGTATGTGTATATTTATATATTTATGTATGTATATATATGTCCTGATATATTCTTATCTTGCTCGGGGGTACGAAAGATTTCACTGAATTTATTTAAATGTCTGACAGAAAAATATGCATCCACAATGCCCTTGACGGTTAAGGAGGTTGCCGATGAGATTGTATCAGTTGCGGGAAGATATGACACAAAAAATTTATTCCTTGTTAGCGGACATGTACCTGGAGAAGAACTTGATCTTTGGGTGGTTAAAAAGTCAAAGAATAATTCGTTTAAGACTCCAAATTATGTTGATGGCCAGACGAGATATGTATGGGCAGAGAGCAGCTTAAAACATTACTGCAATGAATCAACAATTTCAGAAATAGCGACTATAGATCTAGAATACGAAGATATGAAGGAAAAAATAGAGACGGGTCATAAACTTGACTGGTGCGGTGATGACCCTCTCAATACATTGGCTATTTTAGCTAGTCGTGGTGTTCGATTTCGTAGTGCATTACTTCGTAAGATTGGGAAGCCTTCAACACCCTATGGAGATTGGTGCGATAATTATAATTATCCAATAGGTCATCCAAATCGATATCTTTAAATCTAACTCCACAGAACAGGTTCCTGAAAAAAGTTGAAAAACTTCGAGGTTAGTCATATGTTATTCGTTGGTAAATGTCAGCTGACCTATTTTATATTGGAGGTAGAAAATATGCTTTAGATGGGTTTAAATGAGATACATGAGAGACGCATCCATTATTTTTTTTATTTCATGGATTATGAAAAGCTGACCGATATAATGTAAATTGGGTGATTGGTGTTGAGGGTGAATCTTTATAATCAAGTCAGTTCTAAAGTGTGATGGAAAGCTCTTGCATCTTATAAGGAGTTACTTTATTCTAATATATATATAGGTATATATATATGTATATATATTTTTGCACACACACATGCATGCATGCATGCATATATGTATGTATGTATGTATATCTATATATATAGATATACATATATATATGTATGTATGTATGTATGTATGCATGCATGCTTATTCTTGTGGCGGATGTATCAGGTGCTCTACCACTTCAGGAAAATTTGCGGCATTTATGGCGGTCATGCCTACGCGATGTTCTTTTTGTTATAGTTCATCTACTATTATTCTTCATCTTTTTCTTTATTGCGAGCATATTCGGCCTCTTTGGACTCACTACGCATCCATTCTGGATGGCCTTCAACCTCACAGTAGTGCATTGCCTCAGTACTTACTTGCTTGGGGGACTTTCATTAAAGAATGTTCATTTCGCGGCAGACTGCGTCTTGTGGTCCCTGGTATCATTCTCTGGTCCATTTGGCGTTCTTATTCTGCACACAATTTTGGAGAGAAGAAGTGGTCGCTGCGACAGTTAACTGAGTTAATCCGCCGTCAAATATACTTATGGTGTAAAGCACAGGATGGTACCATGTGCACTGAAGCTGGTCCGCTATTATATTCACTCGAGTTATCACTGTCGCTCTATTCTCGCCGTCTACGCATTATTCATTGTCAATTGCCACCGTCTGGGAGATTTAAGCTAAATGTTGATGCTGCCCATGGCTCCTTTTCGGCAGCTGGTGGGGCAGTCTTGCGTGATTCACAAGGTTCCTTTAAAGACAACATTGTCTTCTCTTTACTTGTGTCTACGCCTTTCAATGCGGAACTCCAGGGAGTAACCATTGCCTTGATATATTTTATACATCGATATAGTCCTATTGATGTGGAAGTTGACTCCTCTGGGGTGGTTACCTTTGCTACCTCGAGCACAATATATATCTTAAGCACATTCCTGTCTTTGGGGTATCAGACTATTGCATATGCTCTGCGTCAAGCTAATATGGTGGCCCATTCTCTTGCTCAATATGGCCAGTTGCATCGCTCTTTTTCGCAATTCCATGTATATGTAAAATTACCTTCCATGGTTACAGGCTACTTGCTTACGGATGCGTCTACACCTTATATACGTGCATGATTGGGCGTTGCGCCAAATTGCCAATTTTCCACGCTTTTATTGCTTGTGTCATGTATTGACGTAGGCAATCCGGGTATTTTATGTCTTCATGTTGCCATTTATTTCTCTCAGTTCCTTGCATCCACTTAATACATATATTATACTCACATCACTAGGGTGGAGCATTAAGCTCCGTCATGTCATATCTTCTTACTCATTGCATGTATCTTTTGATAGAGGCAACTGGGGTACAATTCTGATGTTTCTCCATTATTCACTGTCCCAATACATTCAACTTCTGCTGCTAAATCTAATATATGGTGTTTTCTGCTGCATGTGTGATTGGCGCACAACTGCGCGAGTACTTGCATGGACACTGCTATTCTGCTGCCGCCTCAGCTTTGACTGATGTATGGATTTGCTGACTGACATTACATGGACCACAATTCGCATGAAGCGTCTCAGACCTATTTTCGTATTTCACTTGCCTCTGTACTTTATCCACTATCGACATTGCAAACATATAAATATGTACGTTTTTTTCTTCGTCCATGGTTTTATCCACAAGGGTGGTTTTACTTGTCAAGGTTTTAATGTGGCATATCATATATGTTTGCATGTCACCTACCTTTATAGGCTGCACCAACTAGGCCCTTTGATCTCCTTTTCGCTTGGTTTTATTCATAGGCCGCATAGTAGCTTTGCAATATTGATATTCCATCTTACTTGTAATATGGTTTTCTCCTACCATAAATGAGGGCTTTAATAAAATGTATTTTTTGGCCAACAAAATATTTATACACAAACACATATATCCATATTAAACAGATATACCACCTGAGTAGATTAAATGCTAAACTATAATCACACTTGTATCGGCTCTAGTTAGCCTAGGACCTACCCGTGTTCACCACATTCTTTACCTCAAACAACAAGCATCTAAAGAATAAGACATCTTTCGCGACATACTTTATGCAAGTCATTATAAATTATTAATGGCAGTAAAACCAAATATCAAACATTGTTCATTTCTCACAGCAAAGACGATCATCCCAGTTTCATCCCTACCAAACACTCAGAAAACCGCATTTGGCGACCCTGAGGACCTCTTGGAGCAAAACTCTTTGAATTGACGACTTTCACGGTCAAGTTCACCCCAGTTGCCATTGGACGAAGCTGCTCGACTTTAATGATTACTGGTGGCTTCTTCTTGTCTTCAGCCATTTCTAAAAGAACCATGACAAGATAAAAAAAATATTGTTTGGCCTTCAAATTTGTATATCAAATCAACGAATAACTGAAACAAGAAGCTTAGACCTAACCCAAACATTAGGCGGAAATCTAACGTATCTAAAACTGGCCTAAGGGGATATGGCAAATTTGGCAAATATTCAAATTAAATGGCAGGCAGAACAGAAGAAACGCATCATATGAACAAGTAGCACAAAACCAAACAAATAATTGAATCAAGTTTGAATCTTTAGAATTGAATCAAGTTTGGATCATAATAGAATCCAACCGTAAAAATTCTAAAGGATTGACGATGCCAAATGTATAATTTTGGGTTATGAAGAGAAGACCTACCTATGAATCTAATGATTTTGATCCTTTCCATTCAAATCAGTCAAATCCAACCTACCGTATGCGTAAAGATGCAGAGGTAAGATTACACACGCGCGCACGCGCACGCACATATATATATATATAATATTTATATAGGCACATACATACACAAGCACATGCATGCATATAGACTTATATGTACATACACATCTATATATGTATATGTAATTATGTGTATATACACACACATATATGTATATGTATATATACGCACGCATATGTAAACGTATGTGTGTGTATTAGATTGTGAAGATATTTTAATGGTTTGTATAAGCTTGTATTTATAAAGGATTCCAAACATTTGCAAAACAGAAGATGATGTTTTCAAGATAGTTAAGAACTAACAGAGTAGTCTTGTTTTTTCTCACGTCTTGCCGTTTTTTTGGCCAACTCCAAAACTTATGCCGCTAACTAGTCCATAATGGCAGGAATAAATAGACTCAGAATTCCACACGCTCAACCACCAAATGGATAAGAATGGCTAGGGGTGAGGAAAAAACTGGGAACCGTAAAACCGGACCAAAGCCGAACCGAAAATATGGATTTTAAACCGAACTGGAACCGTTTAAGTTTCACGGTTCGGTTTCAGAACCGTTTTTCTGCTTCATGGTTCTAATTCGGTTCCTAATTTCTCCAAACCGTTAGAACCGGAACCGAACCGTATAAATAATAATAGTTTTTTAAAAAAAATTAAGAGAAAAACTTGCGCCATTGACTCATTGCATTGCGTGAAATGAAAACTGACTCATATGATTATAAAATTTTATATTAGGAATTTCTAAATCTGCATTTTATTTTTGCATCTAATTTTCTCGAGTATCAAATATGTTAAGATTTCCTTCCTATTTCTTGTATGGCTGCATCCGAGATAATTTTAAGTTCAAGGATGCAAAATCCAACTGACTTTTTGATGATGGAATTGAATGGAAACCATGTATCTCTAACTTTTTGATGATGACATGGAACAATGTTTCACTTTGTTTTTTGATATCGTTAGTATTACTTGACAGATTTACAAACAAAAAAAAAGTATGACTTGACAGGATACGAGCTGGACATTTAGTCATTTAAGCAACATTCATTCTTGCTTATTAATTATTACTTATGATGTATTGTTTGCTGCATTCATTTTTTGTTTTGTTCTGTTGAGTGTTGCCAAATGACAAGGGTGAGTTACTGCTGGAGTTGGTTTCCATTTTTTCAAAAAAAAAATGTTTTCTTTCATTCGCGGTTCCACGGTTCTACGGTTCCGCAGTTTCGCGGTTCCAGTTCGGTTCTAAAAATAACATGCTAAATGGTTCCCGGTTCTAACAGTTCCGGAACCGTCGGAACCGGAACCGGACCATTGCTCACCCCTAAGAATGGCAAGAGATAAAATAGTTATTTCAAAGGAAAACTGTAATCCCAATCAAGGAGTTGTCAGGGGTGTAAACGAACAATGGGGAAGCCTTATGGATAGTCCTCAAGAACTGACCAAACATTCAGAATCAACGGGTTCAAATCTCCTCACCTATCCTCCCTCATCGTATGCGTCACTATACGACACGTGGCAGCAGGATGGGGGGGTGGTGAGGCTGGATGAAAGTTACCCTCATCCAGCCTCACCACTCCCCTGCTGCCACATGTCGCGTTATGGGAAGCGCGGTGACGGTGAGGGGATCCCATCCCAGAATCAACAGTACAAACTAATGGTAATCACATGGATCTAGCATCAGCTCAAGGTACATCTTCTAATCCTTCTTCTGAATATCATGAAATTAAGTGTTTCTATTGTTTCGGACATGGTTATATAGTTCCCAATGTCCCCATAGACATGTCATAATGGTTGATAATAAGGAAAGACATGTATTCTGACAGTGTGGAGGGGAAAAAAAGTTGATGAAAGCCAAGCAAGAGCAAGAGGATACTTATGAAATTGATTACCACTAAAAAGATCTTTAATTCTCAAATTAAAGTTGCTGAAACTGGACAAAATCCTGACGTATCTTTTATTCTAATTGTGATATAAAAGATACAACTTGAATTCTAATAATGGATAGTGGTAATTGTACTAATGTAATAGGTACCATGTTGGATAGAAAATTTTGTCTGTCGTTTGTTAATACCTCAAGTCTTATAAATTGCTATGTTGAATTATTATTGGGAGAAGCATTTTTTGAGGTTAGTTTTAGTTCCTTTTCGAATTAAAAGATATAAGGATGATCTTTTGATATGATGTAGTTTCTATGTATGCAAGTCATTTCTTGTTCGTACAACTCTAACAATATGATGGTTTTTGAAACACATTTTCATTCAAGTTCAATAATTCAAACCTCTGAAGCATGAAGGTCAAGACTGAAGAATGCACAACTTGCACAGCAAAGAGTCAAAATGGTTTGCCCACAAGGCTTGGTGAAGAAATCCGTAAGTTACGCATGAGTCCAGGCAGGAGAAGGAGCATTAACGTGTTTCCTTATGGTCTCTTACACCTGAGGTCTCGGAATCAACTCTCTATCTTTTGGATGGAGGTATTATTTGTATGTCTCTTATCCTTCTCAGACTCTGGCAATAGTTTTTGTTGTCGTTGAGATATACGTGATATGGTTGTTGTTGTTGTATGTTCATAAAAGACAGGATTAATGATAATACGTAAATAAGACAGATTGACTATCATAATAAAGAGAGAGATATGATAGGAGAAGGAGATGCCAAAGTCGATAAACAAAGCAAGCAATCACTTTAATTAACACATAAGTTTTGCTCATCATAAACCGATATTTAACTTTAACATTTTTATCTGCAAGGTTTGGTCATTTTTTGCTCAGATTTGAGGCATTCTTTATAGCATCGTTATATCCCTATTAAGCACTCACTATTGGCTTGACATGTTTTACACTCATGGTTTAGCGTTTTGTAGATCGATCGTGGTTGATTACCATCACGTGCAGAATATATATATATATATATATATATATATATATATATATATATATATATATATATATATATATATATATATATATATATGATGTTTTCGATGTATTAGGCTTTCGTGTTTGTGCAGGATTCATAGAGAGGTCGGATCGTTTTGCGATCTAATATACGTAGTCTTATCCTATACTTTGTACAAGAAGCTACTACCAAAGCTCGAACCCGTAAAATGAAAGTCACAAAACATTAACATGATCAATTGCTCCAAGACCCGCCCTCTATATATCATATATTAAGAGGGCGTTTCCGTTGCATTAGGCTCCCGCGTTTGCACTGGGTCCGAAGAGGGGCTGGATCGCTTTGCGATCTGATATACGTAGTCTTACGATACATTTTGTGCAAGAGACTGTTTCCGCAGGTCGAACCTGTAACCTCAAGATCACAAAACATTAACTTTATCAATTGCTCCAAGGCTCGTTCGTGTATCAGTACATTATGTATAAAAAGGAAATGTTCCCTTCTAGTACCATCTTGTACTCGTGTATTCGTCCACTCAATGTTCCCTTCTAGTACATTTCGTTTTGGAAATGTCTTTCTGATGGAAAGTATCAAACCAAGAATTCAGTCTAATCATATCACAATTATATCTAAAATCTAATTATATCAATTGTATTTATTGTAATTGGCATATATCTACGATTAAAATTCAATTATAAATAGACCCTATTGTATCTTATTTAAATCAATAAAAAACGATTTTCATTCACGTAATACATGTCTAACAATTTCTTTCTCATCCACACTCATACGTAGATTATCCATTTTTAATTTTGTCACTACCATTGAAACACATTGCAAACACTACAGAGATTAAAACATGCCTCAATTTTCTACAATGAAACGTTTGATTTGCTGCATCAACGCCTTTGAAGAATCTGAATTCGGATTAATAGTGAAAAAACCATGTTGTTGTCCTTCAAACTCCAAATAATCAACTTTTTTCCCCCAATTCTTCAATTTCATGGCATACTCCTCGGCCCTGTCTTTGAGCAGATCAGCTCCCCCAGCCACCACTAGGATCGGGTCGAGTTCCATTACTTCCATGTTTGGACTTTTCGGCCCAAATGGATTTATCAATGGATGATCAGTCGTCTCTCCAACTGGAACTGATAGCCTCCAGAACCTTAATTTTATGATCAAAAATATATATCCCGATCAAGACTTCTTTTTTTTTTTTTTTTTACTTTTGCTTTAGATTGTTTGTTTTGCACTATATTTTTCTTTAATTGTAAACTTATATTCTCTCCGTTTCAAAATTATTTTATTACCTTGAACTATATTCATGTCAAATCAGAACATTTTAAAATTATTTTATTAACTTGAACTATACGCATGTCAACTCATAACATTATTTTCAAACATCATAAATTATCTTTAAGTCAAACTAAAGCGATATTTTTAAAAGACAAGAGTAAGATGCAAGTAGCAAACATGAACGTTGTGAGCTAATCATAATGGTCATTTCATCATCATCATCATCATCCGTATCCAGTATATCCCAACGACAGCCAAAGGTATCGTCATGGTCATCGTGAAATCATAACAACGCAAATAACAACATGAATGATGTAAGATGACTGATATAAGTTGTAACATAAAAAATGTTCGTATTTTTTTTGGAGAGGATTTTCTCTCTGGCCTTCTACCGCGTTCTCCATCACACTAGTAAGGTCATGGCATGTACATAAATTTGACATCATTTAATTATAACTGACATGATTCCACCTAATGAGAAAAAAAAAATAGGATAGATGTTGCCATATACGATTTTCTCACATATTTTTACACACTTTTATATACTATGGTTAATTCCTGTCATACAGGATCTCATTTTCTCTAAAATTTAGGACATGTCCCTATTTCTGTCATATAACTTTATTGTAACCCCTAGAATATTTTAGTAAATTCTAATAGACTTTATAATTTAAATTTTTTTAAGTAAACCCTAGTGTTCTGGAACTAAATTACAAATTTATATCATATTAATATTAATTGTGCATATGTTAATTTTATATTATATTAATGTTGATTACATCATTATTATATGTACTCCAGTAATATTTTCTTCATCCGTTTATAGAGCAATAAGGAGTGAAGGAGTCAAACCTGATTCTAAAAAAAAAAAAAAAAGAAGGAGTCAAACCTGTCAATCAGCTCCCAGTTCAAAAAGGCATCTTTTGGTCCTTCAGCTTCAGATTTACTCAAAACAGTTCCGCCAAAGAACGGCGCCAAAAGTACATAGCCCCTAACTCTCGCTGGCGCCAACTCCGGCGACCCAGCCCCAAGCCTCACGGCCAAATTATGAGCTATATTCCCACCAGCCGAATCACCCGAAATAAAAACACGGCTAAAATCCGCCACCTCCGTCAGCCACGTGTCCGGTTCTTCTGCCACTGCCTGATTTTTCAGCCATTTCATTGCCTCGTAACCGTCCTCTATCGCTGCCGGAAGCCGGTTCTCCGGAGCCAGACGATAATCGGGCGCGACTATCACGGCTTCTAGCTCTAAGGCTATCTTGAAACAGTAGTTTTGGCAGTTCGGCCAGGTTCTGGAGCCGATGCAAAAGCCGCCGCCGTGGATGTAATAGAAGATCGGCAATTTTGATAAAGATGGAGAAGCCGGCTTGTAGAGCCGAAGCTGAAGATTTTGATCGGCATCGAAGACGACGTCCTTCCAAAGAACTGATCCATCGTCAATTACTGGCACCGAAAAGCTTGGCTTGTCGGAGCGGACAATTGACCCGTCACTATAGACTCGGAGAACGCCCCTGCATTCATCCACCTCGTACGGCGTTGCGGCGACGGCGCTAACTCCGTCGATGGCTGGTCCGGACATTCTGACTTCTTCGAGAAAGTAGAACAGGAAAATGTGTAACAAATGCAAGAAGAATTTGAAGTATTTACAGGAAAAAAAATGAGGGGAATCGACATTCACAAATTTAATGGATTCGTTTGCAGGATTGCACCATAAACCAGCAGACCGAAATCAAACTTGATTCAATTGATGGCACAAAAAGAAATTAATATGGCAAAACAGGGGGTTCATATGTGTTATAATGCAAGAAAATAAGCCTATGGGAGAGCTACTAGATCTTGTGTTCAAACTTTCTGAGATCAGATTCCATTTTAGTAAATGTGTTTCAACATGTCAACTTCACATCATATCACAAGCTTTTGACTTCATTTACCAACTCAAGAAGCGCGTTCTCGGTGCACTAGAATCTCGCGTTTGTACGAGGTTTAGAGAGAGGCCGGATCGTTTCTGATATATGCAGCCCTATCTTACACTGATGTATACAGCTTTACCCTACAAGAAGTTGCTTACGCTGCTCAAACTCGTGACCCAAAGTCATAAAGCAACAACCTTACCAATTGATTCAAGTCATGTCTCATTTACCAACTCAAGAATAAACTCCAAATCAAGTTCTGACTTCTCAATCCTACTTAAAATGTAGCTCTTAATCAAGAAGCTCAAACAGAATTTCAGATGAAGATAGCAGTTTTATCACATAGGCAATGATACAAACATTTTGAAGCTTTTATCACGAAAGAAAATAAGACAGAGACTTAGATGGCATACTTGTGTTGGCATATCTAACACTTATAGTATTTACCTTATGTTTTGATTTAAAACATATTTGTGCCGTAAAAACAATTTTTTCAATATATCATTATCCTCAAAGAAGCTCTTAACCCCTGTCCTGTCTACTATTCTAACAACATTAATTAATCAAACTTATACAAAAACTGAGAATCAAACAACCAAGATGATTCAGACAAGCATTCAGTAATTCAATCCCATTAAGTAGGTCCGATTAGGAGTTACATTCACTGATTACACTTAGACATCCTCAAAATCAAAGATTATCAAATACTCTCTATGTCTCAAAACTACGTTAAAAAGTAAAGTTAAAGAGTATTTTTAGGACGCGGGAGTATATAAGTGAGATCAGAAAGTTTAAACAGGGTGACAATCATTCAAATATGAGTTAAATTTCATATAAGTGCTCGTACTAGACTGATAAAAACACAAACAATTAACAAGAATTACATACTCTATTCATTATCACTCTTTCAACAGTTATGCTAGTCCGGATTGAGCTCCAGATAGCACAATCCTGGTGTATCAACTCAAAAATAATACTTCCTCGTCGACAAGGATATGATCTAGTTGATTAACAAACCCCCTAAACTGGTACAATTTGAGCATTGAAACCCTTACATTTGATCAAACATTCTTTTAATCATCAATCAGCTCGATTGAGGTTCAGATAGACTCAAAATTCCAGAATATTTCATGTCAATTGAAGATCAATTTTAATAGCCCAGTTACCTTTTGAAACCCTTGAAGAGAAGCGGAAATGTTACGGCCTGGTTTGTGGAAAAGTAGTTGAAAACTCCTCAAGCTACCTTTAGACTAAACACTTCAATTTCCTGACCGCCTTGATTGCTGCTCTTGGTGCTCTGTTTTCCGGTGAAAGAAAGGGGTATTTTAAGCGTGGTTGATTTATCCCTCAAGTATTTCTGCCCAGGCCTTTGAAGGTGAAAAGAAGAGGGGAGATTTGGTGTTTGCTCTATGTATCCCATACCTTGTTATATAGGCAAATGGGGGTTGGGATCTCCCCACCCCCACTTTCTTCACCCTCTTTGTGACCATGCGACACGTGGTAGCAAGAGGTGGTAAGGTTAGATGCAGGTGACTCTCATCTAGCCTCACCACCCTCCTTTGCTGTCACATGTCGCGCGGTCACGCGTCACCGCATCCCCCTTGCGGTGAGGGGATCATATCCCGGCAAATGGGTGCAAGTGTGTGTAGTAGTGTGTGTACATGCCCAAGTAGATGGCTACATGTACGGTGTGTTTGTGTCGATATATATATGTGTGTGTATAGACACGGACGCGCGCCCTTTTTTATAATAACTACATACCCTTTTATTTGATGAATGGCCAAGAATAAATCATGACATAAAATCAATAATGTAAAGACAATAACGATGTATATTTATCATTGGCATAAATATACACCTACAACAACAACCATATCAATATATCTCATCGACATCAATAAACTATTGCTAGTATCTGAGGAGAGTGAAAGTCACGCAAAAAATATCTCCATCTTAAAAGATAGAAAGTTTGATTCCAGTAAGACCTTATCTCTATATATAATTGCATAGATGACATAATACTACACAGAAGCACATACTATTGTATGTATTAAGGGTGTGTGCGGTGTATTTACGTAAATAGGCTATTTTTATTTTAAATTAATACCCCTTTCTTTATTGCATTTTACTATGTTTAACATAAGCTCTTTTGTTAATTAGAAATACTACCCTATCTTTATTGTAAGTTTTCAATATCGGGCATATATTCTAAAGTGCACTTAAATTTTGTTGTTACTAGTTTCCTCTACAACAACTACATTACCTACTGTTTTAAAGGCTCCCGTCTATGACGGAATATAGGGGGGCCGGATGTACGCAACTATACTTATACGTTAGAAACACCATATGTTGTTTTTCGATGACTCATAATGAAAATTGCATCAAACTGTGCCGATCAACTGTTACTTCACAATATAAGAAACACATCCAATTTAGTGAGTTAAAAATTTTCAATATCTAGTAACAAAATATATTGGCTAGTTACCATAATAAATTTACATGTAAAACATAAGAAAACAAATAATGAGTTAAAAATTTATATTTAAAAAATACTCATGGTTATAATTGATTATTTAAATTGCAAACCAAACGGATCCAATGTGATTATTTATGACCTTTTGCTTTCCAATGACGTGTACGCACCAAACAATTAATAATTGTTCAAACACTATTGCCATAGTAATACAAAAACGTCCAGAGTTTTGTGTCCGGCTAAGTTGGAATTTATTGTGTCACTTCTGTTAACACAAACACATAGACGATTAGGTTTCAACTAACACGATTAGGTCATGAAATATGATATGATTTTAATGAAAGTTCAAAGATATAGCCAATGCCAATAGACAAAAAACAAAAGCAGATAAAATGCCTCTTCCAATGCGAACGAGATCACCTGACCCCCCCTCCCCGTGACCGTGTACGGGACCGCTCGACACGTGGCAGCGGGGTGGTGAGGTTGGGGACGGGTGACCCCTACCCAACCTCACAGCCCCCCCTGCTGCCACGTGTCGGGAGGTCGCGGAGGAGGTCACGGACTTGGCGGTCAGGAGATCCTAACCCCTTCAAATGGCCACACGTCAGGGGAGAGGATCTCCTGACCCCCCTTCAAGGGGGTATTAAATGACCCCCCGCCACGTGGCACACAGGAGGGGTGGTGAGGCTGGGTGGGGGTCATTCGTACCCAGCCTCACCACCCTCCCTGTGTGCCACGTGGCGGGCGGTCCCAAAGGGAGTGAGGAGTTAGGGTTTAGAGGATCTCAATCCACACGTCAAACATATAACACTGTTTCATAATGTACTTTTCCTCTTTTAAAAAGTCCAAGTTTTTTTTCTATAAATTAAATAACCAATAGAGACAACAACATCAATCATGTTTAGTATATTTCAACGATAACAAAACCTATTGATAGGATCTGGAGAGGACGAGCGACAGACAAACAATACCTCCATTTCAAAGAATAGAAAGTTTGCTTTCAGTGAAATCTCCGACTTTATATGTGATGGACATCCAAATGAAGTGTTAAAATATTTATTTAATAGATGTGCATTCAAAAGAAAAGCATAGCAATTTTGGGTAATATTGAAAGAGGGTAAGTCCAGTTAACACAAGAGCTTGGTTTGATAGTCTGCAACATCAGTTGTTTGATTATATGATGACCCGTTGAGATCACAGCAGGTAGAAACCGTATGATGACACCCATCTGCCAGTATTCTACCTTATTTTCTACCTGCTGTGATCTTAACTTATTTTCAACCGTATGATGACACCCATCTGCCAGTATCAGCAGCCTGCTTACCCTCTAAAAATTGGATACTTTTCATTTCATTTATTATACTTATTTCAGAAGTCTTCTATACTTCAACTTAATTATCTCAGATCTTTGAGTAATCTCGGATCTTCTTCTATTCTTTTTTATTACTTTTGTAGCATAATAATAATAATAATAATAATAATAATAATAATAATAATAATATCTTCTTCTCTCCTTCCTTGGGGAACAAAATAATTATTTAAGTCAACGTGTTTTCTCAAGAAAGTATATAATGACATACCACAATGTGTTTTGGAGAGGGATAGCTTAAAGTGATAGCTTTAATGATGGTATAGATGCATTTTAAGTGGTTAGAAATCCATCTGAAAATTACTAAACATGGAATTATCCGGATTTGTCTAGTCGATTTGACATACAGTAATGTGCTTTATAGAAGGATAGCTTAAAGTGATAGTTTTTACTGATGATACAAATGTGTTTTAAGTAGTTAGAAATCCACTCGATAGTTACAAAACTTAGAATGAACAGGATTTGTTTAAAAGATTTCAGGTCTGACGTTTATTTTTTTCTTTCCAATGTAGGTTTTTTTTTTGGATCTTTACAAAACTAGTTAATTTTCTCATGTCAAAGAAATGATCGAATTCAAATCTTAAATAAAGCAAATCAAACCAATTGATCAATCAGGCTAGAAGTTTTGGTTTCGTTTGTTGTGTATAATCACGTCAATAATCAAAACATATTCTTAATTAAGAGTGTAAGTAGTCTTTTATTATTTCTTTACCAGTATCAAATTAAGGAAAAAAAAAACATTAACACGAAACAAAGCCAATAATATTTGTACAAGCCAAACGAACTTATATCGAAGAACACATTGAAGAGATTAAATCAATATCATGTTAAATAATTTGTATTATTGTTATCATTAATTTATGATATCAAATTTAGTATGTAAAAAAGATTTTTTTAAAGAAAAATATACACGATTTAAATTGAAATTAAATCCAAACCATAACATAAACATAATATCTATATTAACATTTGTGATTTTTTAAGCCCGGGTTCTGTTTGAAAGCATTGATGTCACCATGGGAATACTTACTCATACAAGTACGAGTACATCTTTGTTGAGGACGTGGCTGAGTGGGCAGAGTCACGACCGTGCGTAGGAGCTAGAGAGACCATGCAGCTGGTTACTTTATGCTTTGGGGATTCACACCGACTTTCTATTTTACATTTGGTTTTAGACTTTTGACTTAAGGCAATGACGTGTCGGGTCTCGTCAACCCAAGTACTTATGCTTTATCTTCATCAGCATTATTTATGGATGAAATTTTAAATTGAACGTTTATATATATCGATTCCGCGAAAAAAATTCCTACGTCTTTTTTGACGCGTAATAAATTAGTTCGACGTCTTGTAGTTCTCTTAGCAGACTACGGCGGGTGCACTGCTCCCGATGCTAAAGCACGGAAATATATCATAACGACAACAAAAGCTACCACTAAAATCTGTAGAGTGTTAGAAGCATACATACAATACGAAAAAATACCTACTCATATGATTGATATTTCTACTATCGAATCATGTTTACTTAGTCAAATGATTTAAATAGAATATCATACAGACATAATTTGAGACTGTTGTCTTTTTTATAATAAAAAATACACAAATACACAAGAGAGGAGATGTTGCAATTTACCCGCTCTTTCGATTTGGGAGGCAAAATTGAACTAAAACTCTAAATCCTCCAACAAAAAGGAGTCCTAACGCGGGAACAAGTACCAAACCATACTGGCTACCGGCTCTACCAGTAAAAACACGTTGGCTTTAGTATTTAGTTGTCCGAAATCCATATCGCTGCTCAAGCCGGTAAACAAATCACCAGATGATAGATCAAAAAAGCCTGCAGCTTAAATCGATTCCATTATTTTTTGGTATCTACTAAATCTTCCAATCCCCAAATTTTGTTTTGAAACCCTAATTTAGAAATTGGATTGAATTTAATCGAATCGCCTGTTGATATATCGGCGGCGATGGAGTTTCAGCAACGTGGAGAGGGTACGCCGGTCCGGCGGAGGCTGGTTCAGTCGACATTGTTTCCTAGCTGCAAAAGAGGAAGACTTTTTGAGGAAGAGAATTGTAAGATGGATGAAGTGAAAGGAGAGCAACAGAGCTGTAATGGTGATAAGAAGAAGAGTAATAGCAAGAGGAAACCACCAAAGCCAAAGGCAACTCCGAGAGCGTCTAAGCAGGTTAACTTGTGATTCAGCTCTCTCTCTCTCTCTCTCTCTCTCTCTCTCTCTCTCTCTCTCTCTCCTTTTCTTTTTCTTTTTTTTGTTTTGCTTGTTTATTCTTATTTTTATTAATTGCTTCGGGTGAGGAATTGCCTGGCATAATTTTTTTGAATTTTTCCTCGGAACAATTTGAAGACAATTTAGTGATAATTAATCAGTGCTTCTAAGTGGTTATTTCTTATTAGTATGTTATAATCAGGAACGAGCTTTATATTTCTTTTTATTATTATTAAATTGTTTTTATCTTGACTTGATGGGAGAATGTAGAGTGTACCTGGTTTTGATAATGCAAAACGTTTACATGCAGTCTTCCGGCAACATAGGGATGTCAAAGGACTTTGAGATAACTGAGTACTCATATTGAATGGTGGATATTGTGGCTTTTGTGTATTTGGAATTTTTAGTGCAGTAATTCGTTTGGGGTTTTCTTATCTTTAGGTGATTGTATGTGTTTGTTCATCTGAATGATATAATTATCTAATTAGCAGGAAACCGTTAGATAGCTAGAGAAGCTGTAGGTTTTTATGTGGATTAATTCCTAGTTGCTTAATTTCTGGCTACTTTAGCTCCTTTTGTTTCAAAAGCACTTTCTATGTAGTGATGACTGTGGTGTTTCAACAATGACATTATTCTAGCCTTCTTCCCACTTTTGGTTGCTCACATTGTTCATTTGACCCCATTGTGTTTTACCTTACACAATAATATCTCTAATTCCCCTAGTATTTATTATCTTTCTTACTCACTCCATCTCAAATTGTCTTCCTAGTTGAGTTCATACTTAATTTGGAGAAAGTGTGTCTGATGCTTTGACATCAGAAGTTACATAACTATCTTTGACAAAAAGTGTGTTCATCTCATTATTTGAAGTTGTCTTCATATTAACTAGCTTGAAAGCAGTCATCATAGGGTTGAACAGTACAATATTTTAATTGTTATTAGTTCAAAAGTTTAAGGACAAGGTTAGGAAAGAAATGTATTTAACTTCAATTTATAGGCAGTGTCTTTTTAGACATCTTAAAGAGGAAGCATGATAATTTTCTGCGAAGGGAATATTAGTTTCCTTGCCAGCTGTTTTAGTCAATGCTGTCCTTGTGTAGCATACCCGACTGTTTCGTATTAGTTTCCTTGCCAGCTGTTTTAGTCAATGTTGTCCTTGTGTAGCATACCCGACTGGTTCGTGTAAGTCCTACCATTTACATTTAAAATTTACCTGTCCAAGTGTTTGTCCACTCTCAAGAATGACTCATTCATCAAATTGTCAATGGGAGCTACTCCAAAAGTTATTGGACTTAACTGTAGGAAGGCTTTTGATGAGCCTTTGAAGATTAAGTCAATGCATCATAACCTTTTTTTATGCCATTCCAACTTGTAAATTCTTAATTGATAGAGTCGCTGCATTCATCTGTTGTTCCCATCTCTTCTAATTTGATTCTTAGATGTGAATCGTATAATGGACCTCATCATAAAAATTTTATTCGAGTCTCTTTCAATTTCATGTTTGTTTTAGCCCTTGGACAAATGTTGTTCTCTATATTCATCATTGAAGATGTATTCTTAATTGGGTTGAAGATCCCCTATCCCTTTACTGTCTCATTCTCTATATCTCCTCTTTAAGATTATGCGACATATACCACCCCATGAAAAGCGGTGGACCTTGGCATTGCCTTATTAAAGGGGTCTGAAGATGAGACAGAGAGGGGATGGAGGATCGAAATCCTTGCATACTAAATAATAATGGGTGCTTTAATTTTAATGGGTACCTAAGAGATTCCACCCTATGTTTAAACTTACAATTTTACGCTGTGTTGATTTTATGATTGGTTAATTAGGAACCACAAAAGACATTGTAACTAGAGGCAAAGATCTCGCAGTGGGGGAATTTTAGTTTGCTGCTCAGTTGGAACAAGCATGAAGAGATGTTTAATACTTTTTACTTTTATTATTGTGCTGCCTGCTAAGTTTTTTAGGACCTTTGATCTTTGCAGGGGATTTATGAAACAAATTAATTTAGTTCTTATGAACTTGTTGAGAATGATTTGGATCTAGTTATTGGTGCATTAGAATTAGAAAGCACCTCAAGAGAGAAGTTGATGATTAGGAGCTAAAGCATATTTAGTACGACTGGGTGCATGGCGTTAGACAATGGATTGATTTCTTCATTAGAATCACATTTTTGCGAGCTCGAAGTCTATTCTATTACTGACAGTAACTATTTTGAGGAAAGCCCGCAAGATGGAAAATGGAGTATGACATCTCATCTAATGTGTTATCTGAATTTCTCAATTTGATGATTAATCCTTGCACCTTTTTGATTGTGTTCTGGGTTATTCTATCCATCTGGCTTGTCCATTGCGAAGTGTGCTTCATGATCAATTATACCATCTATTTTCTCTCAGATCGCTGTAAATGGTAAAGAGATGTCAACGGAGATGAATGGAAGCTTTGCTGCTAGTGTCGGTAAGTGCCTGATTTATATGAAAAATTTACCTTCTTGTCTTTCTTTTTTCCACCAAACAGCTTTTGAACAACCAGAATGACAATGAAGAATATATTTTAGCTCATGAGAACATACTGCTTTACTGCAGAATCTGGCATCACTGCGAAGAAGCTTGAAGAGGAGAACTTGAGCAGTCTTCCAGAAAAGAAAAATATGTCTCCTAGCCCTTCTATCAGTATGTTTTACTGCTGGGAGTGTGATACTCGGTTTTGTTTCATGTTATCAGGGAGGAAGTACTTTTTTTCTGTCATAGTGGAAGAACATGTTTCATTTCCAGATAAAATTGCTACATCTGATTGCAACGATGAGAAGATTTTCATATGCATTTTGATATATCCTTTGTCTACCATATGATGCATTAAAAGGAGAGCTTCCTGATACATATTTTAAGCCAATTTACATTTTTTTTTCTGAGTTGATTGCATCTTGCTGGTTTAACACAAGTTGTGATTAACGTATCCATCTTATGTGTGACCTTTAAAAAGTTGACCAAAAAAAAGTGAGAACAAAACTGTAATAATAATAATAGCAATAAGAATAACAACAATAATAGTGATGATTATAGTAATAATAAAACACCAAGTAGAACAACAACAGCAATAATAATCATCAGAAGAATTCGCCAAAGTTTGAACTGATGTCTTTAATTTGTGAGTTTGTGCATAATTATCATTTGTTACCGCTAGTGATTGTGCCAATCAGTCTCATTCCTTTGTGGCCTTTTAGCTTTACTTTTTTGATTCTCTCCTGGGCCATTGTAAGTTACTAAAATTGCCTCTACATGTTGTTTGAAGGTACCAGAACTCGTCGAAAGGAGAAGAGTAGAGGCAAGTTAGAAACTTTGAAAAAGGAGAATGTGACTGCAAACCAGATAGAAGTGTCATTAGCGAAGAGGACACCACCTGAACTTGTGCTGGATGAACCAAAAGTGCTCATCATTCCTGATCTCCGGTCAGAGGCCAAAATCACTGCTGAGGTTAGTGAAGCTTTTCTCCAAGTTATGGTAATCATAGTTTACATTTATCGTACAAATGCGCTCATAGTTGGGTGATCAATTTTTGTAGGTCCAGGATCCTTTTCTATTTTTCCTTTTTCGGATCATCCTCATTATCCTCATCACTATTCTACTATCTACATTATGTATAGAAAGAAAGTAGGCTATTAGTGTCTTCTGATTAGCCAAATGAAAGCATACTCTCGTTGAGTTTTTTTCTTACACATTCCCAGCAACTAAACATGACAATATTTTGCAATAGATAACACTATAGGTCTGAAATGTCATAAATCTGAATCAGATGTGTTACTCTTTTTGCTTTTCCTTTTTTCTACATGTGCATGTTCTTTGAGTGTCCATTTCTTTGCTCATGTGTGACAGTTTCTATTTATCATAACATTTGGCTTATTACAATGGTATCACTTGTTTGGTAAGTAAGGGTCCTCCTTATCTGTCAGGAAAATTCACGCATATTTGCTGGGAGACCACTGCATCCTTTTTTCTCATCTTGCAAAGCGAGTAAAAGAAACCAAGAGATTATCGAACTTGAGGAAATACAGCATCTTACAGAGAGTAGAGAAGTGGCGATGCCTGTTAACCCTATTCATGTACTTGAAGCTGAAGAGGTACATTTTGTTTTGAAGTAGTTCAAGCAGCTATGATCAATATAGTAGTTGAGTTAGTCAGATTAGTGACCTAAATATTGTCAATGCAGGGTGATCCCATATCCCTTGATTGGGGACGGTGGGAGTTTTCTGATGGTATGTCTCCAAGCACCAGTTCATGTCTAGGATCTGATAACTCTTCATTTCCTGAGAGATTTGTTAGGTCCTTGACGGTTGATGACTTTACCAGCAGCTGGTGTTCAATCAACTTATCTGCACGCCAAAGTAAGGTATGTTTGTAATTTCATAGAATGAAGTCTCCAGCTTTTTTCTATTGGGAGATGTATTGAATATCCGTTCTTTTGCCTCTGTTCAAGTGATGATCAGAAAGGTGTGAAATGTGATTGGAAAATTTGCTCACTAACATAACGCCATTTTGTTGTTTCCTCTGTTGACGTAGTGATCCTGTTATAAAGAATGCAATTCAAACGATTGTTATATACTGAACTTTTGAGATTTTAAAATTAGTTTTTTCCTTTCTTCTTTCTTTCTTCTGTTTTTGGTTGTTGGGGGTTTTGGAGAGCGGGCTCATATCCCAATTTTCGTTTTCGGAATAATGCCTGGAAGACTTCGCTGTTCTCTTTCATTTTTCAAGACTATTCCATTGGCACCCATCTAAGTGGTTATCTGACCAGAATAGCAGTTTACCTTTGCTATTTTCCTTTTATTTATTTATTGATTTTTTTTCTTCTGTTCCTTTCAAATGCTCATGAGCCTGATTAAATTGCTCCGATGTCCTTTTATTATATAATCAGTTGACAAAATATTAAAGCTCATGGCATTATTGGATTGCCAGGATAAAGAAGTTAATGAGGTTGATGCTATCCAAACATTTTCCATCTGTATGAACTCTGTTGCTGAGGATCTGCTGAAGTTTCTGCCAAAGGGGTAAGGGTCCTGCTATGTAGCTACCTTTATCTCTTTCATGTTTTCATTAAGCAATTCACTAAAATTTTGACGAATGCTTTCTATTTTCTTATTACTTTTCCCTCTTACTCCTCATTACAAGGGCACAAGGAAAAAAAGGAAAAAAATTAAAGGAGGAAAAAGGGAAGAGAGAAGGTGGGGGAGAGAGGGAGAGGTTAATATTGAAATTCTCACCTTTGCACTCTCTGATTACTTTATCTAGGTCATAGGAGCAATCTTGACACTCTCTCTCTCAAAAAAATATGCTCTGTCTTCTCTCTACGCCCCCCCCCCCACATACAAAAACATTTCCCCTCACAATCCAGCCAAATAAACAGCGTAAGGGTAAGAGTATTCCAAAAGAGGACTCTTTATCTAAAATGGGGGAAACTGATACAAATCAAGGAGATACTACTCCCCAATATCAAAGTAGGAAGGAATCAATGCAGGAGCACGAAAAGACCCACTCCTCTCCATCAAAAGGACACCCCTTCTCAACATTGGAAGCAAGGAAGATAAAGTCAACAATAAAGTGCCAAACAGAAAGGGTTCCTCCACAAATGATAAAAAGGAAAACTAATAATTTCAATACTCTTGCTGACATAAATTGATACTAGTGAAGACCTTCAAGATAAAGAAGAGGATCATGAAGATGATCAAGAGAATGATCTTAAAGGGCAAGAGCCCATGAAACACATTAGTGACGTGGAATAAGCGTTCTCCGCTTTCCCATCCTCTGAGACTGAAGAAACGTGCTCTGACTATGAGATAATAGAGGAACAAAACAAACAAAACTTTGTGATGATTACATGAATATTCCTGTCCTTAAAGACTATAAGCACAGGCTCAAAGAGAGAAAAAGTAATCAATCCGGCCACCTCCTCCAAATGGTATTTCTGAGGCTGGGTATGCCTCCACTGACCAATACCATTCTGAAATTGAAACCAAAAAGACTGGTGTCAAAGCCAAGAAAAAAATCCCTTATCCTTTCAAGGGGAAGCAACTCAAACACAAGAGAAGACATAAGTGAGGTTCAGACAAGTGAGCTGGAAAGCAAGGAATTGGCTAAAACAGATGAAGGCATCGCTATAAGACAATACAGTAGGGGTAGTGGAAGGCCAAAAGACTTCAAATCTTTTAGATGATCAAGCTAGCATGTTGGAATGTTAGATAATTAAATTCTTCTAATAGGCAAAAGGAAGTAAAGGATTATATCAGAGAAAAGAGCATAGGACATTAGGACTTGTGGAAGTCAATGTAAGATAAAGGAAATTTGATAGCATCTCTAAGAATGTATTCAGACATTGGGATGTTGTGTATAACATCCTGCCAAATATTGTTTCTAGGATTTGGTCAGGTTTGAATCCTAACCTTTTTGAGGAAAAGTTATTGCGCTGTAGTGAACAGTCCATTACTTGTAAAATTAGACTAATTTTCTCAAAGGATGAAGATTTCATCCTAACAGTAGTATACCGTTATAATGCGAGGAGCAACAGATGGGACCGATGGAAGGAGCTGAGGTATCAACACCAACTATATGAAGATCAAGCCTGGCTTATTATAGGTGACTTCAACATCATTCTGGATGGTCAGTGGAAAACTGGTACAAAAAAGATTGACAGGATGCAATCAAAGAGTTCACAGACTGGGCAGAAGATATAGACAATATAAGCATCCCCTCTAGAGAGTTTGAATACACATGGTCCGACAATAGGGATGCTGACCAGAGGGTCTTCACAAAAATAGAATACATGTTCTATAATGAACAATGGAAAAGCAAAATCCCTTATTGTCAATTAGATTATGAAGTCCTTTTCTCATCTGACCATTCTCTGGGTTTTCTCTCTATCTAAATAAAGAAAGAATTTTGTCCCAATCCCTTCAAGTTCATGAAGGGCTGAAACACCCAAGTTTTAAGACCATCCTGAAGAGAGTTGGGAAGTAGAAGAAAATGGTAACCTTATAACATGTTTAGCAAAAAAACCTTAAGAGATTGAAGGACCTCTGAAAAAAGTTGAACAACGAGAAATGTGGGATGATCACCACAAGAGTTTTCAAAGCTAGAGTGAACCTAGAAGCTGCTTAAAGTGAGCTAGGGAAAGATCCTTTAAATCCTCAGCTGTAAACGATGGTGAAGAGACGTCTGGTGGACTATTTAAGGCTTCTTTTCTTTGAAGAATCTTTCTTCAGAGAGAAGTCTAGGATCAAATGGATGAAGAAAGGGGACAAAAATGCAAAATTCTTCTATATGACAATCAAAGTCAACAATGAAAGGAATAAAATACTTAGACTCCAAAATGAAGGAGTTATAATGGAGGACTATAACCAAGTTAAGGCTATGATATCCGACTTCTTTGAAAAACTCTTTTCTGTACCTCAACCTGCTGATCACCTGTTATATCCCAATTTTTTTAAAGGGGCAAAAAGGTCAATTGGGCATAATTAATTAGAAAACCTAATTTGATTATCAAATTTTCCCTAAAACCTAATCAAATTTCTATTTAAACAACGCTTGGACTACTCCCTTTCCATACTACACGTACGCCGCCGCCCAGGAGAGAAAAAAAAAACGATTCTTCTTGCTACAACCTAGGGCCGCCAGTTTTGGGGAGAGTAGGAGGAGCACCACCGTCTTGATCAAGCCTTTCAAACGCGTATCAATTACCAAGTAGGTGTCCCCTTAACATCCGTTGAATGTAATAGCGGTAATCCTTTAATTTCTTTATGAAAACGAGATCGTGCATTAGTATTTGTGATTGTATAGATGTTTGATTATTGATTATATGTATATGTGATGAATTGTATGTCCGTATATATGATCGTATATGTATATATATGTACGATGCTATTTTCGTATGAAACTCGAAAAAGGTTTGATTTTGATGTGCGTGTGAATACCGGAATCGTAGGAATGAGTGTTTGTGCCGGCGGCGCGTGGCCGGTGGTGGTGGGCTATGACCACGTGCTGCCGGATGGAGGAGTAAGGATGAGGGGGGGTGCTGAGAGGGTGTGTTGGGGGCTGGAGAGGGGGTTGCGGCTGGAGGGGGTGGTGCGCTGGGGGGTGTTGTTGGACGGGGGGCGCTGAAAGTGAGCATGAGAGGGGGGGAGTGGAGAGAGAGGCGGGGGGGCTGAGGGGAGCGGGTGTGGGGAGGGTTGTTTGGTGGCAGCAGGACTCTGAGAAAGAAACGTGAAAAGGGATGAAAAAGAATAATAAAAGAAAAAGAAATTGAAAAAGGGATGGGGATGAAAGGCGCAGGAACGAATGCTGAGAAAAGAAAAAGAAAAAGAAAAAAAAAAGAAAAGGAAAGGTAATAGATAAAGGAAAAGAAAAAGAAAAAGAAAGTAAATGAAGGATTCCGTGTATGATTTCTGTGCATTCATGCATCACGAGACATTGCATATATGATATGTTCAGTTCCGTTCCGTTCTGTTCTGTTAGGATATGCGAGACGTAAGTCGCATATCTGATCTGTTCCGTTCTGTTCCGTTCCGTTCCGTTCTGTTAGGACCCGGGGTCATGCATTGCACGATTAGATGAATGTTTCTGAGAAGGTAGGTTTATCATGCATCACGTATGTGACATTGCATTTCACGCTCATTTTGCATGATTATGTGTTTGATTGTTTTAAGAAGTTATGACCGTTATATGTGTTTGCGAAAACGTGGACAGTCTATTTTCGTATTAATGTACTTATATGTATTTCACTACTGTCCTAGCATGTATGATCTCACAGGGCCGATGCAGGCAGGGTACCTACTGAGTGACGTTTTTGTCGCTCACACCGTTCGTTTTGTTTTCTTGCAGACGATTCAAGGTATGATTATATATGGGTTGGAGAAGGTTCAGAGTGGTCTCAGTGGGACTCGTAGAGACTATTTGGAGATTGAGGATCAAGAATTGAGGAAGTTTTATTTATTTATTCCATTTGAGGATATAGCTTAGGGATTACTTAAGTGTTACTTTACGATGTCTTATAAGGATTGTGACTTGAGTTTGACTATATATGATTTTGGGGATTTTACTTTTGGTTTAGGGTTCTGAATTGATTTATTTCGCTTCCGCGATCGAATACTCTGTCGTTTTGATAAGTGCAGGGATTCGTACAGACGCCTTGTATATCCCTCAGTGGAATACGGCGGACGTACCGGTTCCGACCCTAGGGCTCGGGACGGGACGTTACAGGTGGTATCAGAGCCCAGGCTCTAGATCTACTGCGGAAAACGTAGAATTAAGAAATGATCTTAGACTTAAGAGAAGACTATAGATTTAAGTTCTGATAATAGATTTAAGCTCGATCTTAGACTAAGTTTGATCCTAGATGTAAGCTATGATATGAGACTAAGTTTGACCTTAGAATAAGTTTGATTTAGACTAAGTGATGATTGGTCTGGGGGCACGGTTGGTTTCTATTTTCTTTTTATTTATCTGTATTTGACTGTTTCTATTTCTTAAATTTATATATTTCCTGAAATGCCTTAGACCAAAACTGAAAATTTCCTTGTCGTGCTAAAATGCCGCCATGAAGGGAGAACGGTAGGAACATCAATGGAAATCATTCTAAGAATAAGGCACCACAGCAGGTCGTGCTTCCTCAGGCCCTGACCGACGCACTACGGGTCATGGCCCAAGCTGTGGCGCAGCACAACTGACACCGACGATCACTTGGATCTAAGTTTAGAATGAGTTCAAGAGGTATTATATGCGACAGTACGATCTTCCGAGCATGGCTCTAGATCCACGGCGGAAATATAGAATTAGACCATGATATTAGAAAATAAGTTACGATTTTGCCTCTAAGTCACAATCTTAGACATAAGTTCTGATTTGAACATAAGCGATGATCATGAATATAGGTACTGATCTCAGTAATAAGCGATGATCCTGAACATAAGTCACGATTTTAGACATAAGTAACGATCTCGATTAAGAGTTGACTTTAGACATAAGTACTGATTTAGTAATAAATGCTGATTATGTACTAATTACGATTTAGAAAAAAAGACGTGATCTTAGACTTAAGAAATGATAATGCTAAGAACGATCCTAGAGATAAGTTATGATCCTAAACTTAAGAAGTCGATCGGTTTTGAAACACGTATACCTAGGATATCCCATACAATTCTCCTTTACCTAAGGTTGATCATAACTCTCTAAGCCGTGATCTTAGTAACCCTAGTTGAATACTATATAATTGATTTGAATGAATTACAACATTAACTAGAATACCCTACTACAAACGTTAGTTGACATATTAATGGATCAGGCAGTAACTTTAGCAACCTTACCATAACTGCAAAATGGTACTCGGTACCATTAGAGTAAAGTAAAGCGGGCTCATATCCCTACTTGGACGGTAACATCAGAGCAGGCTTGGATTTAAGTTGGGACCATAGCTACTAAGAAATGAATTACAATAGTATGATAAATACTAAAAGACGATTTATAGTAGAATGATAGATACAAATAACGATTAGCGTTATAATCAGTAGAGTTTAGTTAAGGATATTGTACAAAGGAAATTATAGTCAAGGTTAAGAGGTTGAATGTAGGGTTATCAAAATAGGTAGACGATATTAGTCTTATTAGAGGTATTGAACAATAGCGACATGCGGGAATCGACTATAGTATGTGCCTTGGAATACTATATCATTACAAATTGTGGGTTAAGTGTTGACGTCAGAACATTTGGTTTGAATCTAGTGGGCTTGAATTGAAATAGTGTGAGCATGAACCAGTAGTGGTTGCTTGTTCAGGTGAGATTTAACTAGGATAATTAGCAGTTCAAATAACCAAGTAAAGAAATACAGTGCATCAGTATGGCGCGCGAAAGCTTGGTGAATTAGAACACCTTAAGTCGATAAATATTTAGTGTGCTATGCTAGGATTGGACAATTTAAGATAGGGATTTTATCATAGTAAGTGAAGGTTAGACTTTTAAGAAACGATACATAGACGAATTGTTCCTTTGAAAATAAGGGTGGATTATAGAAATTATACGAAATATTGGACTATTATTTCTTTAGCAGATAAATATTTTATACAAGCACGTACACCGAGTTATACCTATATTTTACAAGGACTTCAAAAGACATTTTATTTTCGAAAATACCTTATTGAGTCTCATTTCTTTATATAGTCTACTAAACTTTACGAGGCTATTTTTTTCGTACTTGTAAATCAGCATAATAAATATTTCAATTATTTTGACGACCTTGAGAAGGGGGAAAACTTTTAAAATATTGATGTTCTTGCAAAAACGATGTGTTTATATATTTCTTACAGGATATTTCAAATTTCTATTTTTGTTATATCTATTTTTCTTAGCCAAAATTAATTTAATTTGACGACTACAGATATCGCAAGCAGTTTAATCGTTTAAATGTTTTCGAAATTATTTACCCGCTTGCGATGAACTTACTTAACTTTTGTGGGGAAAAAAAAGTAGCTTTCAAAATATATACCTGTTTTTGAGAATGGAAGGTACTATATTCAAATCGTTTTATAAAACCTTACATTACTAAGTTTTCAACTGTTTTGACGCAATTTTACCAAAATGCCTTGCAAAAAAGTTATATTATCGTTTTTAAAATGGTCATTTGAGATATCGCGTTGCGAAAACAAATTTGGTATACCTTGAGTTTTGTGTTTACAAAAATTAGAAGGTTCAATATTTTAAATAGTTGAGGCTATATTCAAAATTATAGTTAGCTACTTTTCTTTCAACTTGAAGAAAGATATGTCCATACACATATTTCGTATACTAGGTTGCTGACTATATCTCTGAGAAATTAAGAGCATGATCATAGAGCTGGTTCGTAAGTATATAAGAACTGATTTTGAAGATTTGGTTGTGTTAAGGAAGGGTAACGGTTACCATATTGACATGCACAAAGGATGTTAGTATGGTTAATTATCTAGGGGATGAATCATATGTGATAAGTTTAAGAATCTGGTATTGTAGATTGCAATAAGTTGAATGATACATGTCAAGTAGTATAAATGGTATTAGTAAGTACGAATTATAGAGAATTAAGTAAGGACTGAACCCTATAAGGACTAAATCATCTTGTGAGGTGCTAGTAATGACTAAATTAAGTCGTACTAGAGTATAACGTATTCCGAGAAATACATACAGTTTTAGGGATGAGTCTTCTGGACAAGGTTTTAAGTTACAGATTATACGACATCTAAGAACCGATTTTAGAGGGTTGCTCATGATAGCAAAGATAAGTACGATATAGACTGACGATTAAGTTATGAAGCCAATATAATGACGATCCCCTTAAGGTTGATTCGAGAACTATAGAAAGAATAGGTTACGATCTAACACGGGAAGGACAATGGATTTAAAGATTTCTATATACACACTGAATGATTTGAAGACTTAGTCTTGTATCGAGAAAGTAAAATGGGTAACATATCGGAAAACGCAAGGGATACTAAGTTCATCCGTGATGTAGGTAAATGAATTATGTAGGACTATACTAAGTTACCGATTACGTAACACACAAGTTTCGAGGACGAAACTTTTTGTAAGGAGGGGAGAATGTTATATCCCAATTTTTTTAAAGGGGCAAAAAGGTCAATTGGGCATAATTAATTAGAAAACCTAATTTGATTATCAAATTTTCCCTAAAACCTAATCAAATTTCTATTTAAACAACGCTTGGACTACTCCCTTTCCATACTACACGTACGCCGCCGCCCAGGAGAGAAAAAAAAACGATTCTTCTTGCTACAACCTAGGGCCGCCAGTTTTGGGGAGAGTAGGAGGAGCACCACCGTCTTGATCAAGCCTTTCAAACGCGTATCAATTACCAAGTAGGTGTCCCCTTAACATCCGTTGAATGTAATAGCGGTAATCCTTTAATTTCTTTATGAAAACGAGATCGTGCATTAGTATTTGTGATTGTATAGATGTTTGATTATTGATTATATGTATATGTGATGAATTGTATGTCCGTATATATGATCGTATATGTATATATATGTACGATGCTATTTTCGTATGAAACTCGAAAAAGGTTTGATTTTTGATGTGCGTGTGAATACCGGAATCGTAGGAATGAGTGTTTGTGCCGGCGGCGCGTGGCCGGTGGTGGTGGGCTATGACCACGTGCTGCCGGATGGAGGAGTAAGGATGAGGGGGGGTGCTGAGAGGGTGTGTTGGGGGCTGGAGAGGGGGTTGCGGCTGGAGGGGGTGGTGCGCTGGGGGGTGTTGTTGGACGGGGGGCGCTGAAAGTGAGCATGAGAGGGGGGGGAGTGGAGAGAGAGGCGGGGGGGCTGAGGGGAGCGGGTGTGGGGAGGGTTGTTTGGTGGCAGCAGGACTCTGAGAAAGAAACGTGAAAAGGGATGAAAAAGAATAATAAAAGAAAAAGAAATTGAAAAAGGGATGGGGATGAAAGGCGCAGGAACGAATGCTGAGAAAAGAAAAAGAAAAAGAAAAAAAAAAGAAAAGGAAAGGTAATAGATAAAGGAAAAGAAAAAGAAAAAGAAAGTAAATGAAGGATTCCGTGTATGATTTCTGTGCATTCATGCATCACGAGACATTGCATATATGATATGTTCAGTTCCGTTCCGTTCTGTTCTGTTAGGATATGCGAGACGTAAGTCGCATATCTGATCTGTTCCGTTCTGTTCCGTTCCGTTCTGTTAGGACCCGGGGTCATGCATTGCACGATTAGATGAATGTTTCTGAGAAGGTAGGTTTATCATGCATCACGTATGTGACATTGCATTTCACGCTCATTTTGCATGATTATGTGTTTGATTGTTTTAAGAAGTTATGACCGTTATATGTGTTTGCGAAAACGTGGACAGTCTATTTTCGTATTAATGTACTTATATGTATTTCACTACTGTCCTAGCATGTATGATCTCACAGGGCCGATGCAGGCAGGGTACCTACTGAGTGACGTTTTTGTCGCTCACACCGTTCGTTTTGTTTTCTTGCAGACGATTCAAGGTATGATTATATATGGGTTGGAGAAGGTTCAGAGTGGTCTCAGTGGGACTCGTAGAGACTATTTGGAGATTGAGGATCAAGAATTGAGGAAGTTTTATTTATTTATTCCATTTGAGGATATAGCTTAGGGATTACTTAAGTGTTACTTTACGATGTCTTATAAGGATTGTGACTTGAGTTTGACTATATATGATTTTGGGGATTTTACTTTTGGTTTAGGGTTCTGAATTGATTTATTTCGCTTCCGCAATCGAATACTCTGTCGTTTTGATAAGTGCAGGGATTCGTACAGACGCCTTGTATATCCCTCAGTGGAATACGGCGGACGTACCGGTTCTGACCCTAGGGCTCGGGACGGGACGTTACATCACCCTATCCAAAATTGAATTGGGAAGACTCTTTCTGATGACTAACATCACTTATTTTCTTCTCTAGTCTCCAGGAATTAAATCAAGGATGTTTTTTTCTCCTTGAAGTATGACAGTGCACTAGGCTTTGATGGGTACACTGTTGAGTTCTATAAGGAGAAGTGAGTCATTCTGGAAGAAGAATTCCTTCATGCAATGGAGTTCTTCAAAGAAAACTTCGTTTACTATTGTGTAAATGCGACTTCTATCTCTCTAATCCCTAAAATACACAACTCAATCAAAATGAAGGAGCTAAGGCTCATCTCTTGATGTAATGTTACTTATAAAGTCATCTCTAAGGTTCTTGTCAACAGATTGAAGCCTCTTATACCTTTCCTGGTCGATGAAAACCAATCATCTCTTGCCAAAGTTAGAACCATCCAAAACAATATCTTTCTAATGCATGAAATTGTCAAAAATTACAAGAGCTAGGGTGCCTAAGTGTTGTGCAATATATATAGACATTATGAACCGGTTTGATACTGTTAGTTGGTAGTACCCGAGGTGGATATTGTAAAAGATAAACTTTTCAGACAACTACATCACTTTGATCTTCACAGGATGCATTTTTGGAGCTTACACCCTTCTACCTGCTGCTCACATCACCTCACCTGTAGTCACTCCGTTGTATTAGAACCTCCCTGTCCTACTCATCAAGGCCACGTTGGCTTCTACATTTGGGCGGGGTTGTTGCTATGCTGGTCACTTTGGTCTCTCCTGGAATTCACAGTTTTCTCCATGTTGCACGTATATAACTCTTTCAGCAGATCCTTTTGCTGGTTTGGAAACTTCTCTGCCCTGATGCTTTTCTGGCGGGAAACTACATATCATGACCCTGGTCTATTCATGGGTTATTATGTGGCGATCTTCAACGAAATCTTATGTCTTACAATGATAGCGGACTGGGCTTAATTTTGTACATCTTCATTACAACTTTTGCAAAGAAGGCCCTGTAGGAATATTTCCAATCTTTCTTGCCTTATTCTGTTTTTCTTCCATTTTGATTAGTAATTTCTGCTGCCCCTACTTAGATATAGGGGTCTTTGCGGTTACAATATGAAAAGCTTCAAGATTGGCGTTAGATTATGGATAGATATTTGTAGCCAACTATAGTTTGAGCAAGTGATGGTTGTTGTTGATTTTGACTGGCAACCCCTTACGAAAATTTGCCATATTTTGAGTTGCATATGAAATATTAATTTACCCCCAAAAAAGTAAGATTATCTCATTTATCTTTTCTCTCTATAGAAATGTAAAAATTAGTGCTGTTGTCTTTTGATCAATGTTTTTTCTTCATATATGCATGTCCTTTTCAAGTCTTACGTTGCCACTGAAAACAAGCAGAAGTGTTGTCCTTATACAGATTTACATGCCATATTTTATATCCTCCATAATTTGGCTGATGTAGAAGTCATTTCTTTCTTTTCTATCATTTCTCTTCGAAGCTGAGTTTGAAGTTCATGCAAGTGAGAAATAGTTCTGTGCAAAGTAATGATATAGGTTATGGGTCCAAATTTTTGTAAGGTACGCTGTGTACATAAACCTGTGAATTGTTGAAGCGCTTTAAAAAATTGTCACCCTGTGCTCCATATCCCAGTTGGCCCATATTTACTGTGTTTTAATTTATAAAAACTTGGACTTTTGGAACCTTGACATGATATTATGCTAGGCGTGTCGCGAGGGCATTTCGCCTTTCCTTTCTTATGTTTGCAGAAAAATGGTTAAGTAGCCAGTCTATATGCGCAGCAGTAAAAAGATTGTCTGGCAAGAAGCTCTAACTTCTAAAGTTTTCTTCTTGCTCAAGTACTTTAATTAAATAGTTGGACTTTGATTTGAATGTGACATATGATTATACCTATCTTTCTTTTCTTGGCAATGAATCTTTTGAATTGCTTTGTTTGTTTCTTTTAATATTATTTCCATAGTCACCTACTTATTCCATGCTCTTAATGGTATTATCTCAGCTCTTGTAATCAGGAAAATTCCCTTTGGACAGACAAGTACCAACCAAGACGAGCTTCAGAGGTGAAGTATGATCTTTTCTTAGTTGTTGTAATGGCTCTTCTTAAGTGTTATCTCCTTTGTCCACCTTAGTGTTTTATCCCTTATGAAGTTGCAGCCTAATTTATAATCTGTCAGTTTTGTGCTTAGATATGTGGTAATGGTGAATCGGTAAAGTTCATAAGTGAGTGGCTGTCTCATTGGCAAAAGAAAAGTCGTCAAAAATGTTCTTCAATTGATGAAAAAGGTGCTGGTCCAGAAGCTGATGATAGCTGTGCTCAGAGTGAGACTGATTCTGACTGTTCTGATGATGAAACCTGTTTGAAGAATGTCCTTGTAGTCAAAGGACCAGTTGGGGTACGTAGCTTCTTGCTTTGCATTGTATGGTTCATAAATTGATGCAAACTACTGTCTTCTATGCTTGTTCAAGATACTTTTGACATTGCATGCAGTATATAGCCAACAATATCATAGGTTCTGAGTCATAGTGAAAAATAATCTACACATCTATCTGGTATGAAGTTAATTAACATGAAAGTGTTTTCAAAATCGTTGTGTTGTTCAAGCTCATCCATTATTTATTGAATGCGAGCTTTTAGGTGTGGCAAATTAAAGGATACAATGAGTTATGTAAAGAAGGAAAGTGTAAGAAACGTCAAATTTTCCTTTATTTTTCTTGTACTTAATAGGTTGTAAATTGCAAGTTCTATTTATTTATTTATGTGCTAAGAAAAGTTTAGGCCTCTGCGAATTGCCTTAACTGGCAAAGTTTTGAAGGATGCATCTGTTTCGCACTGCATTAGAGCTTAGAGTATTTGAGACCTTGTTCGGTGAATTTATCAAAGCAACATTTATTGCTTTGATTGCAGCCATTAAACCTACATAACAGTAAACAAGATACTACACAGCCAACAACAATACTCAAGCCTTATTTCCTCTAGATGGGATCAGCTCTATGAATCTTCCGTCTTTGCTGCACTATATCCTATATCATATCCTCCCAAATCCCATAAAGATCATATCCTTATCCTTTCTAATTGTTCTATTGCATGAGTGGATCGGTAAGCTGTTACCTAATGCAGATATTGCTGGGGGAAAACTGTAACAGTGTCTATCACGTTCCTACATACCTCTCTAGATAAACTCATGTTGTCTTAGGTAGTTTGGTTAAGATGGTTAGATGTTATAGTTGTTTATTACTGTTTTGCCGTATTTGTATTTGACATGGGAAGTTTAAATGCTTCTATCGATTTGGTGATACACACGATATTATTCAGTCACCTAATTACAAAGACTATTCTAGTGCATAAGTACCCAGGGTACTCGATATTCCCTTACAGCTTTTTAGGGTTCCTTTTGCAGGTAATGATATGAGTGGGCTCTAATGGCGGATTCTTCTTGTTATTGTTGATAAAAATGGTCTTGATGGATATTTCGGCATCATCCAATGTCTTCTAGCTCTTAAATTGCGCCTATTTGTATAACATAATAAAGAAGTCCAAAGCCCTCTATGCATGAACAGTTGTCATCATGTCTCTGACAACAATAAATTACCTGTAAATTTGCAGTAACCCAGATTTTGCGGTTATTGGCTGTCACGCTAATACATGCTAAGTTTTTTGTTCAGATCCATCACCATAATAATCCAACTGACTAAAGTTGCATCTCTAGGCGTGTTGTGTTCAAATATCTCTAGACTTCCCTATCTATTTGAAATGAATGTTTCAATTTTTTGTAGAGTGGGAAGTCTGCTGCCATCTATGCCTGTGCACAAGAGCAGGGGTTCCAAGTGATTGAGGTATCAGTTAGTTTAAGACCATATTTCTGTTTTTCATAATTGATTCTCTGGGTATTCTCCTTGTATCTCACCTTATAGTTGCTGTGCTTCACTGTCTGACTCTTGAAGCATAATAGAAATTCAGAACAGGCAAACAGGTCTAGATAGAAAGGTGGAGAAGTTATTGCTTCGTGCATTTAAGTTTTGGTAATTGTAAGAACTCCAAAGTCCCATGCTTGTGCTGTCAGATTTTAGTGCGTCCAAGAACCTTGAGTAAATCTTGCCTATTGCATTTTTTCCTTTAAACTTATTGGCTAGTTAATCATTATAAAACAAAAAAATTAGACTAAAAGTGTAATATTTTCCTGTTCCTTCATTGCTTGTTGCAGTGTGATCGCTTCTTATTCCAGTACTATTCTGGCAGAAGTAATATACTTTCCTGTACCACGTCTGATTGCAGGTCAATGCATCAGATTGGCGAAATGGCACCCTCGTAAAGCAAAGATTCGGAGAGGCTCTTGAATCACATAGGCATAAGAAGTATGTCTTGATATATCTGTATTTGGTTTCATTTCACATCCTTTGCAGTTTCTGGGCCAAGGAGCATCTAGTATTCTTTGACATTGTGTTAGAGATGGATTGCATGTTCTTCTGTAATACGTGACAGTACTCCATAAATTGTAATTGTCATGCTGTACATTATTTGTTCTTGCAACAAAAAGCAGACGGTTAAAAAGGTTTTGACTAATAGCTTGACCAGCTATAGAAAAAGGATACTTAGGGTTTAACTGTCAATCAAAAAGAAATGAGAGGACTGGACCATGAAGAGCACCAGAATAATAAGTACAAATGCTAGTGGGAGAACTATACTATAGTGCGATGTTTGTCTAACCATTTTCAAACATAACAAATGGCCAATTAAATCTTAATAAATTTTACATTTGCCTGAAACGCAATTGGTGTCTGTGTTGGTTGTATGCTCTCTCTCTCTCTCTCTCTCTCTCTCTCTCTCTCTCTCTCTCTCTCTCTCTCTCTCTCTCTCCTTTGGAGCGCAATGTGTGACCATTTTAAGCTGTCTATGTTCTCTTTGTTGGCCCACGTAGGAATGCATATTCTACGGATCCAACTGACACGTGAAATTGTCAACTTCTTCTCTTCCCCCCCCCCCCCCCCCCCACAACACAAAAGTAAATCAGACAATACTGCTATGGCAAAGGGATCTCCTTCAAAACCTCTGTCTGGAACAACCACAGTGACCAAAGGATTACAAGATGAAGTGGGAGTAGTAACCATATCAAATGAAGAAAACTCTCAAACTTGTGTGACACCAGAAACGCATAATGAGAAAGAGAATGGAATTTTTACTGATCAAATTCAAATGAAGACACTTATTCTTTTTGAGGATGTAGATGCTACTCCTAATGAAGATCATGGCTTTTTATCCACAATACAACAATTGGCATTAACTGCAAAGAGGCCGATGATATTAACTTCTAATGGTGAGAGGTGTCTCTTTCGCTCTAAGAACTTATCCTGTTATGGCGTTTTCCATTTATTAGTTCAGTTTTTTTAATATTCAGAAAACAGCTCGATCCTTCCAAAGAATTTAGAGAGGTTGGAGGTGCCTTTTGAAGTTCCATCAATGAAGGAGCTTCTTGGCCTTGTATACCTGGTATGAGTTTGGTTTTACCTTTTTTTCTGCTGATGGTTCTTTTTGTCTGGTGATGCTTAATTTTTTGAATTTCATTCAGGTTTGTGATGCAGAGAAAGCTAACATGCATCCTTGCTTTTTGGACCGTTGTGTTAAGTATTTTGAAGGAGACATTCGTAAAACGATTTTGCATATTCAGTTTTGGTGCCAGGGTCAAAGTATAAAGAAAGGTAAAAAAACAGACACATGCTACGTGTTTCACTTGATGTTAGCAGTGTACTTTGCTAATTACCAGAATGCGAAGTGCCTCATGAGCATTGTACGTTTGTTGCAAAAGCTCAATTGCTGTGCTTTTGCAGATATCAGAATCTGAATTAGCATCTCTTAGTGTGGTTGAGTGCATTAATTAGTTGTATCTGTCTGTTATTTATTTGAAATATTTAATTTTTTTAATCTTTACGAATGAGTCATCAAAGAAAGGATAAGTAATGCACGTCTTTCTCATGTTCACATCCTACATAGTTACAGAAAGACAAATAGTTAGGGTTATATAGTGTAGTGTAATTGACAACAGATGATTTGTTGTTGTAATCCGGAAATCCTGTTCAACATACTCCCTTTGTGTATTATAATTGGGAGGGAGAAAGGCGAAACGTATGTGCCATTACTGCCATTCATGTGTTAGGATCCAGAACCTACCGATAACTCAAAAAGTCGTTGCTTTTGTTGGTGATATCGATATTGATGTTATATGTCATCTTTATAGCCTCCACTACTAAGAGTGGAGTAGGGATGCAATGGGTAGGGGAGCTTTTCTATCACACACATGCATATATATGTGTGTGTGTGTGTATATAGATACAGATATGTATACACACACATCATACATGAACACGCACACAGATATACACACACACACATACATATCTATGGTTATGTACGTATGTATGTATGCATATACATGCATATCTGTGTGTATGTATATATATCTATGTATATCTGTGTGTATCTATGCATGTGTGTGTGTATGTGTATACACACATATATATGTATATGCATACATAGACACGTGTGTATATATAGGCCAATAGAAATACACTATTTTTTTGATAAACACACCCTTATCATTTTTACATTATTGATTTCATCTCATGATAAATATATGCGCTTTTTTGATACACACATCCTTATCATTTTTATATGATTGATTTCATCTCATCATTCATTATTAACCATTGATCAAACACAAGGGCGTGTATTTAGAAAAACAAAGTGTGTATTTATCAATGGCCTATATATACACGCACACACATACATATATGTGTGTGTGTATATATATATATATATATATATATATATATATATATATATATATATATATATATATATATATATATATATATATATATATATATATATATCGGTATATGTATATGTGCGTGTGTGCGTATATATGCATATGTGTGTATATGTATGTAGGTATATGTATATATATATATGAGTGTGTGTATGTATGGAAATAGATGCACATTGAGCAAGCAAAGCTTGCTCTTGTCCACTCCTGTCAACAATCTTTTGTGAAGTTGTCAATTTGGCCTATATATGGAAATCTTACTTGATACACATATTTTATACATTTTACCATGCCGTGTCCCATGTCAAAAGTTTCTCCCTGTTTCATTTAACTTTTCGTAGAAGAGATTTATCCATTCCCTGGCTACTTCTTCGTTCATCGAAATTGCTGCACCAAATATAAATATAACAGAATGATTCACCTTGCATGTCTCTTTTCTGTGTTATTATCTACATTTCTTTAGCACCAACACTAAAATTTTCATTTACTCTGCTCTCAAGGTGCTGCCTCGGGAATTCAATACAACCCTCTCCTCTTTGATCTTGATGCTGGGCATCACGTATTGCCTAAACTCATTCCTCTGGGCTTTCCTTCTCATCTGTCTGAACTTGTGGAGGCGGATATAGCAAAGTCATTGATGAGTGTACAAGAAGGCCATGGTTCAGTGGACGTTGTTTCCAAACAAGACTTGATAAGCTGCAGTATGAGAAATGGTTTAAGGATGGCTGATGATGAGTCAGATTATCTTACAACCAAGAAGAAAGCCATGTTGAGTTTAAGTAGTTCTGTTTGGCACGAAGAATTATTAGCTCGGCCTGGGTATACTGAATTTTCTGATACTTCTGGCTCCCCTGTTTCATTCGCCAAGCGGAATACCAGGAGAAAATTTTGTACTATCATGTCGGATTCAGAAGAGGACGGCAATGATAGCTTTCTTCCAGATTTGAATCTTTTACCTGGTGATACCAATGGAAACATACCTGGAGTCGGCATTTCTCCTAGATGCATATTTTCTGCTGAAACATTCTGCAGTTTGCCAACTGAACAACGTTGTGAAAGTGAGGGGTGCCAGGAGAATCAGATATCTCGAAAACGATTAAAAACATCTGTTCATCCAGCTGTAACTGGTGTATGCAATTCACTTGACTTATCCATTGCCCCAATGTTCAATTCTTCACCTAGTGAGAATGGTAACATACTTGGAGTGAGTATTTCTCCTACACGCTCCTTTTGCACTGAGACGCTTTTCAGTTTGCCAACTGAGCAGCGTTGTGATAGTGAGGGGTGCCACGAAGAGCAGAAAGCTTATAAATGTTTAAGAACGTCTGCTTGTCCATCTGTACCTGAGGTCGGCAATTCAGATGAAGTATCCATTGTCCCCGAGTCTTTGCTTATCCCCGACCCTGAGGCTAGTTATGTTTCTGCAACAGTGTCTCACAATCCTTGTTTTATAGAAACAGATTCTCTTATCAGTTTCTTCCCCAACTTACCTGTCACTACGGGTGAACAAGCTCGTCAGCCCTTGCATAAGATTCAAGAGATGGTTGATCTTAATGACACAATACCGTTTCAAGAGCTTGTGCCCAATGCTGATGCTCTGCATGAGGGTAATTTTGCGAGACAATATCAGATGCTTGATGAATGCAGCCGTTGTGATTTTGCTACATTGGACAATATTTCAGAGAAGCCTGGATTTGATTTGGACTGTAATCTTGTTGATGAAACATGGAAAAGACTTGAATGCCAGAGGGACTTACAGCAGCATGTTACACCAGAATATAGAGATTCACTGCAAGCTATGAAACTTGCTTTTAGGATGAGTAATTTGATTTCAGAAACTGATCTGTTATATAGTCGTCACCAGCCGCATATTGATGTAAGTCATTTTAACTTTTAGGATGTCAGTAAATATGCAGTAGCTTTGCCTGATCTCATCTTTGTGCAGGAACCTGTTGTACCATCAAGATGTCCAGATGAGGTCTTGCATTCATATCAGTGGTACGATGACCAACTAGAGATGTCATCTGTAGTTGCTCATCACGGAATATGCTCCTATGCTAAGGCGGCAGCTGCGCTAGTATCAAGCGTTGGTTCTTCTTCCAGAGTGAATTTAGCTTTGGAGATGTTATCTGCCTCTACCAATTCAATGGCACTAGGAAAACTACTGTGTTTGGACGAAGTTGTGCCTGGGAGTCCAGAAACAAAGGCACAATTAAAGTCAAACTCGAAGAGAAGGTATAATTTTAAGGCTCTATTCCTCTGCACACTACTATGTATGGCATTCCTCATAAGAACCTGAACCTACAATAAAATCAGCATAGCAACAAGGTCTGATCACAGGGATGTTTGGCTAGTCGAATGTGTATCTATATTTATACTTCAGGTTTAATAGATGGACACTATTACTGTGCTTTTTTCCCCCTTGGAATAGATGGTTACCTTTCTCATTGGATTCCTGTGCTTTTTTCCTTTCTATGCAATGGTTAATTAGGATACAATTATTAAGCCTTTTATGAATTTGCATGGAAGTCTGTAAAATCTAATGAGAAAGTTGTCTGTTTTACCTGATTTACTGCGAGTGTGGTTAATCCTTTTCTCTTTTTCTCGGTTTGTTCTTCTCTAGGAAATACATGTGGACTTTCAGCTTATGGTTGCATTTAGCTTAAGCTTAATTGTTGGACTTTTTTTTTTGTCTTTTGGAAGCAGAAAGATGCAGTCTTCCCTGCGCAATTTATGTCACTCAGTAGTTTCCCCTAGGGCATATCTAGCTCTTGAAGGACATTCATTTCACGAATACTTATCAGCACTGAGCCGGATATCAAGACTTGAAGCAGAACGTGTTTCTCAACATGTTGCTGAGAATAAACAAAGACGGTAGGTGTGATTGATCAGAGGTTACAATTTTCAGCAACCTCAGAAGGTGTCTTTACGTCAGTTCTGTTAAGATGATTAATATGCTAAAATGGTTTCATCCCGCATTATTTCAGGAGACGCGGCACTCGGCATTATTTGAGTTCTGGGACTAACATGCTGTCTCCAGAGGATATTTCGACGCTCAGCAAATTCAATTGTTTCCAGAAAGTTGCTGGCAACAATCCAGACTCTAATATAGGATAGCCAAAAGAGTGTCACTGGTAAGCGTTCTCCCTTTTGATAGATGTATCTGTTGTTGCAAATCGCTATCAGGCTGGAAGCCCTTCAGGAACAAGAGGAGGCACAGAGACTGCTTGAGACCTGTGGCTTTCCAGCATCATAACCTAACTGTTATTCTTTCATTATTCACCCACCATGAGAAGGAAAATAGCAAAAAGAATCAATTATTATGAACTTTATTTTGAAGAGAAAAAAAAGATTGTTGGCTCCTTTTTTTAGATCCAGTTGTTCATTGGACATGAGCCCTAGTTTGGACTTCTAATCCTGTACTTTGTTAATATTTCTTAATTACAAGAGTAAACAATTACAAACTTTGTGTAGCTTTTTTCAAAGCAAGACTTTAACTTGCATTGTCCTAACAAATTCTCCAACTATACAACTAGGGGGATTAACAAACCGAGCTAAACCGAATACTATGATTTCAAATTCGGATTTGTTTGGCTAAACGAATTGTTTGGCTCGGTTTGTTTGGCTCGGTTTGTTTGGCTAAACAAACTTTAAAATTGGTTTGAGTTTAGCTCGATAACCCTTTTAATTGTTTAAAGTTTGCGAATAGTTTGGCTCATTTTAGTAAACGAAACTGAATAGCTGTTTGAATTCGGTTCGTTTTTGATGATTAACGAACGAATATGAACCAAACACAAACCAAACTGGAACAGTTCACGAACTGTTCGGTTCGTTGAACAATCCTATATACAACAACATATATCCAATATATCCGAACGACATTGAAAACTATCGCTAGGGTCTGAAAAATTCTGCAACTAGCGTTTATACTTGGTCTTTCCTCTCATTATGAGATTTCTCTAGTAGCTGGTGTACGTTCAATGGAGTTACTGATTGTCTGCTTGAGCAATGAGAGTCCGACCGAAAGAGAAGAGAGCCTGAGGGGTGTGGGGACGGTGGTGGATGGGATGAGTTAGCGAGCGGTATACAGGTGGAAAAAAAACCGAGCAGACTAACCGAGGTATTTACGAAGGTATCTGGATTTAATTTCTATCACAATCTGTGACACATCTAATTGATCATGCAATATATATTAAATTAATGTAAAGATAGAAGCAGGGTGCTACTATAGCTTGTAGCAAGACTAACACGAACTGGTGCACCATTAGAAACTAACCAAGGAGTCCCATTGCATAGTCCATCAGGTTGGGTTTTGTTCCAAGTGGTCAAGAGTTCGAATCCAAAGACACGGACAGCGTGCGTGTTCCAGTGTTGCTAGGAAGAAGGCATGGTTTGCGGGGGACACCTTCTATGGGTCAATCCAAGGACACGGACGGTGTGAGTGTTCCAGTGTTGCTATGAAGAAGGCCTGGTTTGCGGGGACACCTTCTATGGGTCACTGTGTAAGTCCTCATCCAACCTAGGAGATCGTTGGGTTCTGATTTGCATCATCCACAATGTTCTTTGGGAATGGGGCGGTGGTGTTCTAAGGCGAAGGATTTCGGCTTTTTCTCCAAGAAACTAACCAATGAGAAAGAAGTTACTTTCAATTCAGAGGATCCTGAAAAGTAGACGGGACACAATAATTAAAATGCAGGCCAAAAGTTTACAGTGCTACAAGAAAAAAGATTTCCTACCCCAATCCTTTCGCAGATAAGCAGCCACAAGAGCTAATCCAAAAAGATTGCAAACTGAGAAAACAGCCAAAAATTTTGCTCTTCTGTCAGAGAGGGAGAGGAGGAGGGGTTGGGGGGAGGGAGATGATCCAGCTTACATAATCATGAAAGGCGTGGGTTAGAACCAGGAAATACGCAGGAAGTGTTTTATTGCTGTCTGAGTCAGTAATGGATATGTCATTCTATCCGGCTCAATTGAGTTGAGAGTTGTTGGTTCAGTTTGCAGTAGGCACCTTGTGTGGGTTCCTGCCAATGCCTTGACAATCTAACAGGCCGCTGAACTCTTGATTTACATCCCCCACGAAACTCCTAAGGTTGGAGCGATATGATCCTACAGGACCATGGGTATTGACCTTTGCTCTAGAAAGACAGACATTTTCCGTTCCCATGACTAATAATAATCACAAACATCACGGATACATGTCTCAACTTTTTACGATATTCAGATAAATTGTGCTTGTTATCCAAATACCTATTTGAAAAATCCATTGATAAACATATTAGCAGTCAATAGTCGTGGTGCCATGTTTTTTAAACGCGATTGGTTGATAGACATATAAGCAGTCAATTAAAGGCAATTGAAGAAGTTGGGTCATGTAATTTGATTCAAGTGGTGAGGTATAATGCAGCAAATTTTAAGATAACAGGGAAATCAGTTGAAACGTTACAGCTTCTTTTATTTTGGCCACCTTTTGTTGTTCATACTTTGAATTTGATGTTTGAAGATTTGGCTAATTCTTTTGATTGGTTTAAGGAGAGTTGTCATAAGGGAAAAATATATATTAAATCATGAATATTCGAAAAAAGTATATATGTTTAGAGCAAATTCAAAATTAGAGTCTTTACTGTTAGAGAATCTTCGGGTACTATAGTCGTTTTGAAAACAATGACGAAAATACGAAAAAGTTAAAAGCTTTGTCATTGAATATGTGATGGATGATGCGTTTTTCGATGACCCAATTCGAGTATCAACTGAACTATGTCCTAAGACGATATGAATGATTTATTCAAAGTTGTACCCCAACCAGTAAGAGTCCCTGCCACCCCCGGTCCACAAAGTGCAGACAAAGTGCATGTTATATACACAAGTACAGCATTATGGAGCTCAATCAATGGAATTCCTCACAAATGCCTCTGGAGGGAGTCGAAACATACCTCTTTCATGGTAATTACCCCTTGCCTGTTTCCATCAGGCTATGTCATAGGGACGATGTGAATGATTTATTGGTTGAACCCCAACCAATGAGAGTCTCTGCAACTTCCAGTCACACAGGGTGTGTAGGGATGTAAATCAGGTTCCCAAGGCCCACTCGTAGAAGTTTGTCATAGCACAGGGACATCACAAAGAGCTCACTGGCACTGAAGGAACAACCGACGGGATGGTCTGTCAGCCTATCAGGTCATTCCACGGGCCAATAGTGCTCCCGCACTATGCAGCTAGCCTGGAGGGGTTCAAACATTCTTGCATTCGGCAAGGTTCAAACCCCTGACATTCATTTCGAAACCCCCTATCTGGAACCACTGAGATATGACATGAGAATGTGAATGATTTATTGTTGGCAAAAGGTTGAACCCCAACCCAAAGGGACCCCACTGACCCAGCTCCAGCCCCAAGGAGCTGTGTGAAGGATGTAAATCAGGAGTCCAAGGGCCTCCTAGATTGGGTGAGATCTTACACAGTTACCCACACAAGGTGTCCCTCACAAACCAGGCCTTTGGCCTGACAGCAGAGGAACACCTACACTGGCACGTCCCTGGATTCAAACTCATGGCCTCTTGTTGACAATTTTCAACCCGAGTACCAACTGGACTATGCCATGAGGGCAATGTGAATGATTTATTTTGATGAGGGAGTGGGTTCTCCCCCCACCTGTACCAGAGGCCCCTTAGCCATGTGGGATGTAAATCGAGGGATGTGCTCCACCGGCAGTCCTGCAAAGGGAGAGGACACACGAGACTCAGCCAGCCCAGAGGCAACCCTTGTAATATTTCAACAAGGATTGTTTCCACACGGACTCGAACTCGGGACGTCGGGGTTCTAGCCCCAATCACCTTTGCCACTTACCACTGGACTATGCCCCTGGGGGCAATGTGAATGATTTATTGCTGTGATGAGGAAAGGACTTTTTGATGACGGTGTTGCAATTTTTGATGGCGTCACCAAGGATCCTATTGATTGGTGGGCTTACTTTATGAGGCACATACACCCGAACTTGCTGAAGTTGAAAGAAAAATCCTCTCTCAACCAATTACCACATCTTCAGCAAAATTAAATTGGAGCACATATTGTTTCATACATAATGTGAAAAGAAACAGGCACCAAGTCAAATTAGAGTACTATGAATAATATATATTAACTTTGATATAGTAATATAATATAAGGCAGATGATGAATGCTGAGATAGAGACAAGTCGTGCAGGTCTATGATCAAAGCTGGAGTGATGAAAGAGAGGAACTCAGCGACTAAACGGGTGCAATTATTTGCAAGTTGCAACCCCACGTGACCAAAAATGCTCACAAGAAAGGGATAGGATCCCCTCACCGCTCTCCTCTTACCGCGTGCGTGACCGCGCGACACGTGGCAAAAAGGGAGAGTGGTGAGGCTGGGTGAAGGTAAACCCAATCCAGCCTCACCACCTCCTACTACTGTCACGTGTCGCGTCTTGGACCGCGCGGTGACTCACCGTACGGTGAGGAGATCTCATCCCCACAAGAAAGGGCTCCATTTGTGACATTTTTTTTTTGCATAAATTTTGCAGCAAGCAAATGATCTCTTTCCATTATTTTGCGTACTATTTCTTCTGTTACTCGTTATCACAAGGTTTATCATTTGTCAGCTTCTGGATTCCTTTTTTGTTTTTATCCTTTCACCTGGCATTTTGCACCCGAAAGGAATTGCTTCTCCAGCGAAAATCTAAATTTCTGGCCTTTCACTGTCCTAACCATAACCATATAGAGCACATGTAAACCAGAATACAACGATCTGTTGGATAAATATTAGACGTAATGTTTATCTTTAAGATTTATCCCGTGATTTATTAATTTAAATCACATATAGTGTGGATCACCATGTCATCTTATCTCCTAGACTTGTATTTGACTACAACTCCTTGGTGGTAAGGGATTATCACCATACAGTAGAGTTTGTGATGGTACGGACTCTAATCAAGACAGGATTAGGGGGTCCCTAGCCTAGCCTATAAATAAGAGCCTATGGTTGTCCATCAAACCATCTCATTCAAGCCAAGAGGAACAAGGCTGGAAGACTACCCTAAGGACTACATCAACACGAAGAAGGCTTCTACAAACGACAATGGCCGGAGGTAACTTTATTTGCTTCCGTATTTATTTTGGCCTAACATTTGGTATCAGAGCCACCTCTTACCATATCGTTTGTATTTAGAAAACTTTCTTTCGTACCCTTTAATGCATTCTAATCGTTCAAAGGTTACGAAATTATAGTTTTCGAGGCCTTCAACATTAAAACTATACCTATCGATATTTGTAGTTTTAAATGTGTGCTTTCTCAGAGAATGTATGCTATACCTGTGTAATCTGGAAATTCTGCAGCACAAACACGTTGTCGCAAAATTGACGTTGTAAAATTACTGCATCTTTCACAGTAGTTTATGCAATTAAAGAATTTGGTCACTTTGACACTGACGCCCCATGAAGGAATCAAAAGTTTTAAAGCCACATAAATAAATAAAAAGATTTACGTTTCTGGTGGAATTGTTGTCATATGGTTCTGAATTAATGGCTCCTTTAAAATACTGCACAATAGATATATTTTGGCAAAGCTTTTCGTTTTGTGCTGGCATCGTATGGTGCTCCAAAATTTGATGCAATTGGCTTCCCAATTTTACCTCCACCAAATGTTTCCATTTGGTATAAAAGTCGGTACACGGGGTATTATTTCATCAAATAAAAGGTGTATTATTTCACCAAATGTTTCCATTTTATTTTCACGTGTACGGTGTTTTTTTTTTTTAATGTTTAAATGGTGCTCAAATGTTTCTTTATGATTATGTATCTATTTGATAAAATTAGTGGTAAATGCAAAAGGTGAATTATTGAAAGTGTGATAAATACACCGTACACGTAATTTCTGTCTAGAAAGTCGGTACTTAAGCGGGACCGTTGTGACCCCACCGCACGGCCTGGGACTTTACGTGGAATGGTAATACCTGTCTAGGAAATTGATTCATGATCTTTCCTGGGGTATTGCTGAATCGGTTCACTTCACATTTTCATTATGATTTCATCTTTTGTTGATGTCATATAAAGCGTTTTAAAGTTGATGACATATAAAGAATTATTTTCTTAATTTTAAGATTATCCACAATATCTTAAAATTGTACGGTGTGAAGAAAATAAAATGTCATCATAACTATTGTTTTGATTAATAAGGTAATCACTCTGCCCCACAGGGAAGTGGTTGCTTTATTGATCAAGGAAATTAAACATAAACATTTCCTATGCCCACAGGTACGGAAATATTTTGGTTGTTTAATTTTCATATCGTTTTAAAGAATAACTACATAAATATGTTGATGACATATAGAGGATTATTTTCTTAATTTTAAGATTAGCCACAGCATCTTAAAATTATATGGTATACAAGAAAATAAAATGTCTATCATACCTATGTTTTTGATTAATAAAGTAGTCATTCTGCCCCACAGGGAAGTGGTTATTTTATTGATCAAGAAAATTAAACATAAACATTTCCTATGCCCGCAGGTACGGAAATATTTTGGTTGTTTAATTTTCATACCGTTTTAAGTATATTCTATGCATGAGTGCAACCTCTACCCACAGGAAGGTTTAGAATATACTATTTGAATTAAATTGATTAATTCATTCTGGTTATATATGTTCATAGCATGATATATGTTTCTTTGGTTATGCAGTTATTCCCACTACTGCTTTATTTGATTCTGCTAAAACTCCAATGTTAACTGGTGACAATTTTACTGAATGGAAGGATAATATCCTTTTGACGCTAGGGTGTATGGACTTAGACCTGGCAATCCGTGAGGAAAACCCACCAAATCTCACGGAATCAAGTACGCCATCTGAGAGGTCTAGTTACGAGCGTTGGGAGCGATCTAATCGCCTCAGCATGATGCTCATCAAGTCTCGTATAAGTCCAAGCATTAGGAGTTCTATCCCTAATCTTGATAATGTCAAAGCTTACATGAAAGCCATTGATGATCAATTTGTAAGCTCTGACAAGGCGGTAGCCAGCACCCTTATGAAGAGGCTTTCAAACATGACCCATGACAGAAGCCGTGGTGTGCGCGAGCACATCATGGAGATGAGGGACATTGTTGCTAAATTAAGCTCCCTAAAGGTTGAAATCTCCGAGTCATTCCTGGTGCATTTCATACTCAACTCTCTCCCTTCGGAGTTTACTCCATTTAAGATCTCATACAACACACATAAAGAAAACTGGTCAATTAATGAACTTCTGACCATGTGTGTTCAAGAGGAGCAGAGGTTGAAGAATGAGTCCATTGAGTCTGTGCATCTTGCGACTCATTTTAAGAGAAATGCAAAGAAGGGCAAAGGTGTTCCAATGAAGAAAACCGGCAATAAAGACACATGTCGGTTTTGTAAGAAAAAGGGACACTGGAAGAAAGATTGCCTGAAATACAAGGGATGGCTGGAGAAGAAAGGTAATATTTCCTTTGTGTGTCATGAATCTAATTTTACTGAGGTTTCTGATAATACATGGTGGATTGATTGTGGTTCTACAATTCACATTGCGAAAACCATGCAGGGCTTTCTAAACCTGAGGAAGCCAAATGAAAGTGAGCAATGCATCTATTCTGGAAACCGGATGCACTCTACTGTTGAAGGAGTGGGATCTTATAGGCTCATTTTGAAAACTGGTTTTCAACTTGATTTGGAAAACACCTTTTATGTACCTTCTTTTTCCAGAAATTTAGTTTCTCTTTTAAGACTTTCAATTATTGGATATGATTTATATTCACATCTTTTTGTAATGAATGTATTGAAAGAGAATAAAGTTATTGGTTCTGCGAAATTGAATGGTTTTTTTGTTTCAACTTGAGCTAGATCCCATTTACGAGCATACTCTTTTAACAGAAACTGGTACAAAGCGTTGTATTATCAATGAAAACTCATCAAGTCTTTGGCATAAAAGATTGGGACATATCTCAATCGAAAGAATGAAAAGATTAGTGAATGAAGGAGTTTTACAAACTCTAGACTTCACTGATTTAGGTACTTGTGTGGGATGCATAAAGGGCAAGCAAACCAACAAGACCATTAAGGGTGCCAAAAGGAGTTCTCAACCTCTTGAAATCATACACACGGATATCTGTGGACCTTTTCATACACCTTGCTTGAATGGTCAGAAATACTTTATTTCATTTATCGACGACCATTCAAGGTTCATATATCTCTATCTTCTATTTGAAAAATCTGAAGCACTTGATGCGTTCAAAATCTTCAAATTAGAAGTAGAGAAACAAAAGGAGAAGACAATTAAAATGGTCCGATCCGATAGAGGTGGTGAATATTATGGACATTACACAGAAAAGAGACGAATGATTGGTCCATTTGCCGAATTCCTTCAAAAGGAGGGTATTGTTGCTCAATACACCATGCCTGGCACACCACAACAAAATGGTGTTGCTGAAAGAAGGAATCGGACTCTTATGGACATGGTCAGGAGCATGATTAGCACAACGAATTTGCCTATATCCTTTTAGAGTGAAGCTCTAAAAACCGCTGTGTATGTTTTAAATAGGGTTCCATCTAAGGCCGTTCCTAAAACACCTTTCGAGTTGTGGAATGGTTGGAAACTGAGTTTAAAACATTTACACATATGGGGATGTCCAGTTGAAGTTAGGGTATACAACCCAAGCATAAAGAAACTGGATGAACGAACGAAGAGCGGTTATTTCATTGGATATGCTCTAAACTCAAAAGGATACAGATTTTACTGTCCATCACACTCTCCATATCTGGTTGAAGCAAGAAATGCTAAGTTTCTAGAGGATCATGAAGTCAGTGGGAGTGATTCAAATCGTGAATTTAGATTTGAGGAAGTTAGGGACATACCAGTGCCCCTACATAAAGACAATTTGGATGCTATTCAACACGTTGAAGAGCCTCAAACTGTACAACCTCAAATTGTTGAATCGCATCAAGAACCCATTGAGACCATTATTCCCACGCCTACTGAACCAGTGGGAGTGAGAAGATCCATACGAACTAGAAAATCAGCAATTCCTGATGACTACATAGTATACCTTCAAGAATCTGATTATGACATTGGAACATGTCATGACCCTATGTCGTTTTCAGAAGTCATGAAAAGTGACAAATCGTCACAATGGTTCAATGCCATGAAAGAAGAGATGGAATCAATGGCTAAAAACAAGGTCTGGGAACTCGTTCCATTACCAACCCGAGCCTCTATGGTGGGATGCAAATGGGTCTTTAAGACCAAGAGAGACTCAGTTGGTAATATCGAACGATATAAAGCTAGACTTGTGGCCAAAGAATTCACTCAGAAAGAAGGCATTGATTACCATGAAACCTTCTCTCCAGTTTCAAAGAAGGATTCATTTTGCATCATCATGGCATTAGTAGCTCATTTTGACCTCGAGTTACATCAAATGGACGTGAAAACAGCATTCCTTAATGGGGTTCTTGATGAAGAGGTATACATGCGTCAACCAGAAGGCTTTGTTGATTTCAAGAATAATCAATTAGTTTGCAAATTGAATAGATCCATATATGGGCTTAAACAAGCTTCACGTCAATGGAACCTTAGGTTTCATGAGGTAGTCTCTTCATTCGGTTTTGTTGAGAACATTGTTGATCAATGTATATACCTCAAGATGAGTGGGAGCAAGTATATCTTTCTGGTCCTATATGTGGATGATATTCTCCTGGCAAGCAGTGATCTTGGGTTATTATGTGAGACTAAACAATTTCTCACTTTGAACTTTGATATGAAGGATATGGGTGAAGCCTCTTATGTCCTTGGCATAGAGATTCACAGAGATAGAACAAGTAAAATACTTGGTCTTTCTCAGAAGGCCTACATTATCAAAGTACTTGAGAAATTTGCTATGCAGAATTGCACGTCTATTGCGTCACTTATTGCTTCATCCACAATGGAGGCTGAGTTCATTGCATGCTATGAAGCTACTTCACAGGCTCTTTGGATGAAATACTTCATCAGTGGTCTTAAAGTTGTCGATAGTGTTGAGAGACCAATTAAGATTTTCTGCGATAACAAAGCGGCAGTGTTCTTTGCGAAAAAACAATAAGAGTGGGAGTCGCAGCAAGCATATCGACATAAAGTATCTGAAGGTCAGAGATCATATTAGCAAGGGAGATGTAAAGATTGAACACATAAGTACGGAGTCAATGTTGGCTGATCCCATGACGAAAGGTTTACCGATACAAGTATTTGGGGATCATGTTGCCAATATGGGACTACGTGGTTCTTCTTGATTTTGTATTTTTGATCTTATTGTCTAGACATTCGTTTGACATTTGTTTATTTTATTTGCGCAATCTAAGTTAGGATCTGTTTGATCCATACACGAGGACCCATTGAGATGATTTATAATAAGTCGTTCATTTTGTTTGATTGTTTGTATAATGCATGGTAATACTTGGAAGGGAGTGCTCGTTGTTTAATCTGAGAGCGCAACCGCCTTGATTCGTATGTGTTATATTTTCGATCGAGGTAGTCAAGTTGTTCGAGTGACATTTTTGTTTTGGCCAAGTTACTTAGTCACTTGTGTAGCGTTGTCTAGTGTTGACATTTGATCCAAGTGGGAGAATGTTGGATAAATATTAGACGTAATGTTTATCTTTAAGATTTATCCCGTGATTTATTAATTTAAATCACATATAGTGTGGATCACCATGTCATCTTATCTCCTAGACTTGTATTTGACTACAACTCCTTGGTGGTAAGGGATTATCACCATACAGTAGAGTTTGTGATGGTACGGACTCTAATCAAGACAGGATTAGGGGGTCCCTAGCCTAGCCTATAAATAAGAGCCTATGGTTGTCCATCAAACCATCTCATTCAAGCCAAGAGGAACAAGGCTGGAAGACTACCCTAAGGACTACATCAACACGAAGAAGGCTTCTACAAACGACAATGGCCGGAGGTAACTTTATTTGCTTCCGTATTTATTTTGGCCTAACACGATCTTGTAGATTGATAAAAAGTTATCAGAAAAATCATATAAAAAAGGTTGAACTCCAACCAGTAAGAGTCACTGACATACTCAGTCTCAAAGGTAGTGTAGGGATGTAAATCAGGAACCCAAACACCTAATGAAAACTCATATAATGTGCACATGTAACCTAACACCCAATGGAGCTGCTTTTGGCCTTTAGTCTTCAGACTCAGATTATAATATTGTTCCGACGTTATGTCTGTTGTGGATGTCACAATTCCAATACCAATTGAATTATGACATGAGGAATTACTTGAGCATAGAATGGATATCAATATGCTTTGCAATTTTTCGTGTACTTATAGTACGATTTAGTGATTATGATTATGACTTATTCTAAACTATAATTGATTTTGTTTCATTCAAATCTTTTAACTGAATAGGTTTGGTGTACTAAATTATTAATAAAGATAATATAAAATATTTTGTATGAGATTCATTTAATTGCTAAAAATGCGTTCTTGGTTTACTTTTTGAAGTATCAAGATGAACTCTTTAAATATGAAGTAATCTGTTTTTATAAATAGTAGCATTGTTTTATTAAAAATTATCTTTGACGCTGAATCAAAAGTCATGGTAAGAGGAATATGTTGGAAATCCATAATTGCAAGCAGTAATTACCGCAAGTAAAAAACGGCATGTGCAGAAATTAGGAAGATTTGTTTTAATTTAATTTGATTTGATTTAATTGTAATTAAGGGAATGATTAGCTAGTTGCCTTGAAGCGTGTAAGATGGTGTACACGAAAATCATTGAGAAATACATATATTCTTATGCAATTCTAAGTGTTTGCACATGGTATCAGAGCAGATTCTTCTCAATCGAACATGTACTCCTTAACCGAAAGGTTTCGTTTGTTTTTGGCTCTGAAAGAGTATTTCATCACAACCATAACCAATCTCAGATTTAGCATCTTATCTGTTTGATCAGTGTCTTTGAGGCTTAGATCGGTGCCATCATTGCCCTTGTACCTTGCTCGACTTGGCCTAGATCAAGTCATCCCTGCTTCAACCAGTTTCTTTACCTGAGGAAAGAACAATCAATATGTCACAAACCCCTGAAAACACAGAACCAAAACCAGAAACCTCAGAAACCAAACATCACTTCCCTGAGAACGTTGATTTATCTGAACAGTTTGCACGTTTTCTCCAGAATATGACTATACCGTCACATACACCATCACCATCTGCCAACTTGGTACTAAAAGTCAAGTTGACCAGTATCAATTATCCTCTATGGTGCAGATTAATGAAAATTGCATCAGGAGGCAGGGGGAAAAGCTCCCACATTACGGGGATTCCTCCACCCCCTGCCAACTGATTCTGCATATCCAACTTGAGAGCAAAACGACCAGTTGGTGTTCACGTGGCTGATTGACAACATTGATGACAACCTAGTGAACAATGTATCAAAGTATTCTACTGCAAAAGCGCTTTGGGATGGATTGTCGGTCACATATGGGTCAGGAAGTGACCTATTGCAAATCTTTGACCTCCATAAACAATGGTGCACTATCAAACAGGGGAATCTTCCCCTGGAAGCATTATGGGATCAGTTTCAAGGATTATGGATGGCAATAGATTCCATGGACCCAAATCCTATGGAATCCCTGAAAGATATAGTTGTTTACTCAAAGAAGATTCAAGAACAAAGGCTATATCAACTGCTTCTAGCATTTGATGACCGATTCTTAGATACAAGGAAGGAGATTTTGAAGAAAGACGCAAGACCCACAGTAGAAATGACATACAATGAATTATGACTGTCAAGTATTCAAGAGGGGGTACTGTAATAACCCCATCAGACATCCGGTCATCATTTGGGGTTGGCCATGGATTGGCAGCTAAAACGCCAGAACAGAGCAGACAGAGAAGGGGACCAGAAGCTCCACCACCACGCTCAGGACAATCATCACGGCGTGGGGTGGAGGACAAAAACAACTTGGAATGCAGCCATTGCAAACGAAAATGCCACAATAAAGAAAAATGTTTCAAGCTCCATGGCTATCCTGATTGGTGGGACGAGTTCACCAAAAAAGGGAAAGCTTCTGTCGCACAGACTAATGCTGAGGGAGGGTCTGGCAACAAAGGAGAAAAACCATGTATTAATCTTGGAGAAGATGGAGCAAAAGGCGGAGTGGCATGGCGGTAGCAGCAGCGGAGGCTGCAACATGTATAAGGGTTAGGGGAAGTAATAACCTTAACCCTAACACACCCTTATATACCCCCTCGTTTTCATTAATTTCTCCCCATACCCATGTGCCCAATTCGAATATTAACTCTGCCCCTGTGTTTTCTGGAACAGAAATATCAAACCCTCAGCTTTTAAATCCTTTACCGAGCCCCTCAAATGTTTAACATCTCACTCCGAATCCCTAAATTTCTCCCAAGGTGCCAACAAGCCCCTAAATTATGAGGACTTGCCAAAATTAACCCCCAAAGTACCTCACTACCAAATCAGTCTTCATGTTATCACATTAAAACTCATTCCTAGTGGATATTTGATTGTGGAGCCACCGACACAATGACTAATAACTCGTCTGACTTAATTACTCATTACTTCTCCAATCAAGACTACTGTTGAGACTGCAAATGGAGCCACTATTCCTGTTGAAGGTGGTGGCTCCATCTCTATTAGTCTCAATCTCACCCTAAAAAACTGCCTTTATGTCCCATCTTTATCTACAAAATTGTTGTTCGTGAGTCAAGTTACTAAAGAATTGGATTGTATAGATATAATGTATCCTAATTTTTACCTATTACAGGACATTCATACGAGGACGATCATTGTGTGTAGTACTGAGCGCCAGGGACTGTACTTTGTTGATGCGGTGGTGCAACAGGGACAGTCTAATCTTGCCACCAGGACAGTTGCTCGTCAGGTGTGGTTGTGGCACCGCTGATCATCGTTTGTTTCCTACTTTGTTTGACTCCAACCAAAAACCTTTTACTTGTGATACATGTCTCCGGACGAAACAAACTCGGGCGTCTTATCTTGCGAATATACCCGTGTTGATAGTATTTTACTTTAGTTCATTCAGATGTTTGGGGTCCTGCTCCATATAATACACCTCTTGGATTTCACTATCATGTTATTTTTGTTGATGATTTCTCTAACATGACATGACTCTATCTTATGAAACACAAGTCAGAAGTCTACCAAAAATGTGTTCAGTTTTAAAATATGATCCACACTCAGTTTGATACCAAAATCAAAATTATTCGTTCCGATAATGGAGGGAATATCTCACTGGGACTTGGGACAATTCTTTCAAGATAATGGTATTATACACCAAACCACTTGTTCCTATACCCCTGAACAAAATGGGGTTGCGGAACAAAAAAATTCTTTTTGAGATGATTCGCGTCCTAATGTTTGAATCCCACATTCCGACGAGTTTCTGGCCGGAAGCTGTATCCACTACTACCTACCTCCTCAACCGCTTACCCAGCAAAATACTTAAATATCAAACTCCTATTCATACACTATCCACCCAACACGCCCTACCCTCGATCTTTACACTACCCCCGCGAGTGTTTGGTTGTACGGTCTTTATTCATACACCCAAACATGAGCGAACTAAACTTGATCTTTGTGCCAAAAAATATGTCTTTGTCAGTTATGCTTCTACCCAAAAGGGGTACCGTTGCTATAATCCCCGAACCCACTGAATCTATGTCACCATGAATTGTATCTTCTTGGAAAATGAGTACTACTATACCCCTAATCTCGGATTTAGGGGGAGTCCTCATACACATGAGATAGAACCCTAGACTGGTTGGTGCCACAACATACCAGTTCGACGACCGTCTCAACACGGCAAATAGATGGCGCTGACTGTGCTATAGCTCCTAACAATGTACCACCTGGGGCGACTGTACCACCTGATGCTCCTCCGGAAACCACCAAAGGTAAAATATGGTGATATGATTAACCTGCAATCTGATTCTTTATGTGACCCAGGTGATTTTATTTCAGAAGATACTAGTCCACAAAACCTTAGCATAAACACACATGGAACTACCAATGTTCCAAAAACGCATGTAGATGATAATATTCTTATAGAGTAACAGCAGGTAAGGGTCATACCTCCCAAGACAAAGCGAGGAGTTCCTCCTGAGCGATATTCTTCCACACAAGTGTCAATAACATCAAGGTACCCAGTAAATCTCTATTCAGAAGGAGTTTCTGGGTTGGCTCGGGGGTTTTTGTATCCTTGTGTTCAAAACAGGTACCACGAACTTCTGAAGAGGCTCAGAATCAACCGATGTGGGAAGAAGCCATGATGACAGAAATGCAAGCCTTGGAGAAAAATGGAACATTGGAAAAATGCATTCTTCCACTTAGGAAAAAGTCAGTCGGGTGCCGATTTGTATTTACAATCAAGTATAAGACATATGGGAGTATTGAACGGTACAAGGCGTGATTAGTGGCAAAAGGCTATACCCAAACATATGGCATCGACTATTCAGAAACATTCTCACCTGTGGCTCGTATTGAACGATTCGAGTATTGTTCTCTATTGCAGCAACTCAGAATTGGCTCCTTCATCAATTTGATGTTAAAAATGCATTTCTGCACGGTGACCTAGAAGAAGAAGTGTATATGGATCCTCCTCCAGGATTCTTTGCAGGGTTCAAGACAAGAGAAGTTTGCAGATTAAAGAAAGCTCTTTATGGACTGAAACAATCCTCACGGGTCTGGTTCGGAAGGTTCACTGGATTTATGAAACAAGATGGCTACCGTCAAAGTAACGCTGATCATACGTTGTTTGTTAAACAAAGAAATGGCTTGGTGACGTGTTTGATTATTTATGTCGGCGACATGGTCATTACTGGAAATGATACTGAAGAGATGGCTCGTCTTCGGGACTACCTGTTTACTAAGTTTGAAATGAAAGACCTTGGAGGTCTAAAGTACTTTCTAAGGATTGAAGTCCCGAGGTCAAAAATTGGGATTTACATATCACAACGGAAGTATATCTTGGACCTACTTACTGAGGAAGGAATGCTAGACTGCAAAACATGCGATACTCCTATGGCTGTGAATCATAAGTTGGAAGTAATTGACGGAGCTCCCTCTGCAGATAAAGGACGGTATCAGCAACTGGTTGGCAAATTAATTTACTTGTCTCATACAAGGCCCGACATTGCTTTTGTTGTAAGTATAGTCAGTCAGTTTATGCATAACCCCCAGAAATACCATATGGATGTAGTTGTACGCATCTTGCGCTATATGAAATACACACCAGGAAAGGGTATCATATTCCGTGACAATAGACACTTAAACATTCAGGCTTACACTGACGCTGAGTGGGATTGGAGTTTAGTGGATAGGAAATCCACATCTGGATATTTTACATTAATAGGAGGCAATCTTGTAACTTAGAAGAGCAAGAAGCAAAAGGTGAGTTCAGAAGCTGTTCAAAGACATTGGGTTACAAGTGAGTCTACCGACACCATTACTGTGATAACAAGGCGTCTTTTAGTATATCTGAAAATCCAGTACAACACGATCGGACCAAGCATATAGAAATTGATCGATATTTTATCAAAGAAAAGTTGGACGCAGGGTTAGTTGAGCTACCATATGTTCGGTCAGAAGATCAATTGGCAGATATGATAACCAAGGCAGTCAATGGAAGGTTGTTTGAAGCTATCCTGTGCAAGTTGAACGTCATGGATCCCGGTGTTCAACTTGAGGGGAATTGTTGAAAATCCATAATTGCAAACAGTAATTACCGCAAGCAAAAAAGGACATGTGCAGAAATTAGGAAGATTTGTTTAATTTAATTTGATTTGATTTAATTGTAATTAAGGAAATGATTAGCTAGTTGTCTTGTATAGAGTATGTAACAATTCTATAAAGTAGCGTGTAAGATGGTGTATACGAAAATCATTGAGAAATACATATATTCTTCTGCAATTCTAAGTGTTTGCACAGAATATGCAGTCAAAAATTATGTAGTTCTAATCAATAATTATAGTAATAAACAAACTGACCCAAATCCAAATTACCTTTTTAGCTTTTTTTTTAATTCCTGAAACATGTGAAATTATATAGCTCGAAAGTCGTAACAAATGTATTTTATGTTCAAAGCATGGAAACAAGATAATTAGGAATCTTGCTCCGAGGTTAGTGCTACATTTTTAATTGTTTGTCATAATTTTATTTTAAACAAAATTGAAATTTCCCAACAGGACAGGAATAAACCATATTTGGAAAGCCTCTGCACTTTCATGATTCACAACTGAACCCGAATTGCGAGAATAGGGGGGAAAATTAATTGGGTTCAGATCTGAGGAGGCTAAAGGTGAGGCAAAATATGACGCTTCCAATTATGCGTCGTCACGTGTATAAAAACAGTTTTTTTTATAAAAATAAGTGTAACATCCCATTCTTTAAAAAACTACTTTTATATCTGTAACGCCGCGTGATTGGAGGCCTCATATTTGAAACGCAAATTAATGGATGCAATATCTGAAAGTAGATAGTTTTTTTTAACGATAGTGCCACGAAGGAAATTTATTTCCAACAAGTATCTGTTCCACTGATCAGTAAAAGAATGGCATGACTATCGGGACGTAGCTTAGTTGATGTTCGAGTAAAAATTACATCGAAAGTTACAAGCTCGATTCTTGAGACAGCAGCCGTGTTAGTGTTTTACTGCTGTCTGAGTCAGATGTTTCAATCCAATATGGTGTCGATGCTGGCTCATTTTGCGGTGGATATCTTGTGTGCACCGTTTACTTGAACCTCCCACTTAAGAGGCTGATGAATATCCTGATTTGCATCCTTTACGTAGCTCCATAAGTTTAGAACAGTGACACTTCCAGGCTATGGATTTGACCTTTTGCATCTAGTAAAAGAATGACATGTCTTGATAACAAAAAAAATAAATAAACATAATGTTGTTTTTTTATATGGCATATTTTTATAATACATGTCATATTTTGATGGAAATAAATAACTGTAGTTGTACATGGCGTAAACCAAAGAAAACAACCACTATAGTACATGAAATAAATTATTATACAAAGTGGAAATATAATCCATTATGCTAAACGAGAAGAAATATGTAAAATACATTTTGGTTAGTATCGATCCTTTCACTTAATTTGACACATAAAGTTGTGTATTAGTTTAGTAAGAGTAAAACTATAGTTCTGTTACAGGACATTTTGTTTTTTATATATATTTGGTTAAATTCTTGTAAATATATATATATTTTTTAATATTTTAAAACCTACTCTCTATCACAAAATATTCTCTTAGTTTGGTTTTAGTATAGTTTAAGGAAAGCAAAATATTTTGGTCACTATTCGTGTTGTACCTTTAGTTTGTTAATTAATATAAATTAGATAAATCACTTAAATGTTAATTAAAATAATAATGTAAACAACTTTGACGGTTGATATTTTTATTTTTAAAAATAAACAATAACTTTAAGAAAGAAAAACTAGTGCAATTTTTCGAGACGGGTGAGTATTGAATAAGAAAACAACTTAAGGTTCTTATGAAATAAATCACTTAAATTGTTATTTTATGATCTTAAGGTTATAAGTTCGAGTCGCGGAAACAGTCTCTTACACAAAGTATAAGATAAAACTACGTATATCAAATCGAAAAACGATCAGGTCTCTTCTCAGATCTGCGTAAATCTGAGACTATTCGCAAACGGAAAAAAAGGCCCTATGATCCTTAGGACATAGCCCAACTGATTCCGTACAGGAGTTCTCAAAGAGAGGTCAGTGGTTCGATTCTTGCCAATGGCAAGAGAGCCTCTTTCCAGCAAGTGCATAGTATAGGAGCTTCTTTGGCCTGTAGGCTTGCCTGCAGTGCTGGGGGATCTTTATGCAGACTACTGTGTATATAACCAAGCTTTTGCTAACAGGCCGTTGGATACCTAATTTATATCCCTACACTACTTTTGAGACTGACTATGGCAAAAATCCTGGGTGGTTGAGGTTCAACTAAAAAAAAGGCCCTATGTACGTAATGATTAGCATCTGACATGAGGAGGATCATATCAATGCAGTCCTCAAGTATCATGATTATCTTGGACATCTTGCTACCACTTTTTGGTCTTTAGATTAAGATTGAATCCTCAATCTCAATCATTTTTTTGTTCGAAAAAGAAAAATCTGAATCATATTATGCGTTTGTTTAAATAGAGATAATTAACTTTTGTCCCTTCATTGTTTAGCATAATCGTTGATACCTCTTAATCTTTAAATATACATTCTTACCTCTGATGTTTGAATAATACAGCCTTACCCTTCTTGATTTTATTAAAAAATGTTATTTGAATATACCCTTCTTGATTTTATTAAAAAATGTTATTTGAATATATATAATAGAAATTGATTATTTTGATTATATTTTCTTCATCTTCTTCCTATTAACCCTTGTCTACCATTCAAACTCCTTCCAACACCACCACACATATCTACCAAACGCCGTCCGAATTCGCTCTCCCCTGCCCCCTCCTCCGCCCTCACCAGTAGCCGCCCAAGCCCCCTCTCTCCCGCCCCGCCCCGCCCCCACCAGCCGCCGCCCGAGCCATCCAATTGTTTTGTCTTGAATCAAACCATAAAAGCCTGATAATAGTTGGATCAATAGGTGAACCGTTTGGATATTAAAACACTGGTTAAAAATGAATAAAGGAAGAAGCGTCCGAGTGATTCCCGTGAATGATAGCTGAGAAAAGACCTAAGAATCATGGGTTTGGGTCGCATCACGAGGGGCCTTTTCCCTGTAATAATTTCCCATATGTTGCTCCTCTTTTTCGTCACCCATTACCCCAAGTTGAGGTTTTATCAAGATTCTTCTCTGACCCCCCTTTCTACAAAGAAAAGGAAACATAATAAGGACAGTTTTTTGCCCTCCTATCCCTAGGCGACTCCCGTCCTCCTACTCCGGCGGAGAAACCCTGCTTTTCTTCCCGATTTTTCTTCCTTGGAGCCGGGAAGCATGGAAGTGGATGACACTAACATGCTTCGGAGTGTTGAAGAAGATGATTTATTGGCTCGTTCTGTCAAGAAACACAAGCGGCCTGCCGTTGGAGAACCGGGGTCACCGAGCAGTGCGCTCAACGAAGCTCGGGTAGGATGGGCCGAGCTACTTCGTTCTACTGTGAATCCACCTCTGGAGATATATACTGGGGAAGGGGAGGATGATGACACTACACTGGACCTGCTGGAGGGCTATGACACAGCTACTATGGTGGATTCGGAGGGCGTCGAGTCGGGTCGGGTCACCATTGACATTCCGCTAGAAGAATGCAAGAGGCTATGGACACCGTGGCGCAGGGCTCTTGTGATTAAGGTCCTTGGTAAGAATTTCTCATTCCGTATCTTAGAAAAGAGGGTCACAGATCTTTGGGGGTTGGGTAATTCGGTGAACATTGTTGATCTCAATCGGGGCTTTTTCGTTGTGAGATTTTATTCGGCTGCTCAATATCATAATGCACTTGAAAATGGTCCCTGGATGATCCAGGGACATTATATTACTGTGTCCAAATGGCGACCTTTTCTTTCGACTAAGAGTGAAGTGGTTGAGAAAACGTTGACGTGGGTGAGGGTGCCGGATCTCCCGCTGGAATTTTTCCATGAAGGAATGTTAATGAGGCTGGGAAATTTGTTGGGTAGGGCGGTAAAGGCGGATACTACGTCTTTAAAGGTACAGCGGGGTAAATACGCCCGTGTGTGTGTCGAAGTTGATCTTCGTCAACAACTTGTGTCTAGAATACAATTGAATGGGCAATTATTCGAAGTGGAGTACGAAGGCTTGAACCTAATTTGCTTTAAATGTGGTAAATATGGCCACAAGACGGAGGACTGTGGTAAGAAAGGCGAATGCGTAGAGGGGGACACGAAGGAAGCGGAGGGTAGTGGAGTTGAAAACAGGCAGCTTGAGGCCTTTGGACCTTGGATGATTGCATCCAATTCAAGGAGGAAAAGAGTTGTGCAACAATATGGTCGCAGACAGGAGAGCGTTGGAATAGGGGTGGAGACTTTGGGGGAGAAGTACAAAGCATTTGATGTGTTTCAGGGGGATACCATTAGCGGAATGGAGAAGCAAAGGAGGGGTTCCAGATTTGCCCCGTTGGGACCAGAGGGGGTGGAGGATGTCTCAGAGGCTGAGGAAGATGATCTCCACGACCAATTGGTGAACATTGTAGACAAGGGACCAAGTGTCTCATTTAAAGTGACCACCAAAGAGAGTATGAAGAAAAAGGGAATACATGTAAAAGAATCTCAGAGGGCAAGGGTTCAGCCGAGGAACCAAAGAAATTTTGAAGTCGGGATGGTGGAGGAAGAGACAAGAGGACAGCGTGTTGCAAGGACTGGCGGGCGCGGCTCTTCTTTTAGGGGCAGAGGAGCTCTTAGCAAGGGACGTGGAGGTGGTGGTAATTTTCGCCACCTACAAGACATAACAAACCAAGAGAAGCTAATGGCCTTGGGGGGGATTCACTCAGGGAACTTGGACTCGGACTGGCCAAGCTTAACTCAGTATAAAGTTGCTGCAACAAGTATGATTAATAGGGAACATATCAAACACCATCCTCCCGATCTGGAAAAGGGTGGCGATGGTTCCCACATAGAGACGATTGAACCACGAAATATGAGGGATGGGTCGAACAATGATGAATTTGTTGGCCAGCACTCATTTAATGATGATGTTGAAGGAAGCAGGAGCCGCCCGGATGGGGTTAACGTCGGGTCAGAATTTCTACCCAGGTCTTGATGAAGATTCTCTCTTGGAATTGTAGGGGTGCAGCCTCCCCTGAATTTCGGGCTGTGCTTGGTGACTTGATTCGTGTCAACGATCCGGACATTTTATTTCTATGCGAGACGCGAGTGCAGAGTTCTTACGCATCCTGGATCCTCACTCGTTTTCACTTTACGCGTTTGGCTGTGGTCGAAGCTAGAGGGTTCGCAGGTGGTTTGTGGTGTTTTTGGAAGGATACCGACTTTGAGGTGAAAGTTCTATGTTGTACGGCTCAAATGGTTAACTTGCGGATTAATAAGAGGGGTTATGATAGTTGGGTGCTCTCTTTGGTTTATGCTTCCCCAATCGCAGCGGTTCGCGATTTGTTTTGTGACTATGTCGAACTTATGGCAAATGTCATTAAGGGCCCGTGGTGCCTACTTGGGGATTTTAATCAGGTAACCACCCAGGACGACAAGGATGGGGGGCGTCCTGTTGCGGGATACTCGGCACGAAGAATGCGGAGGATGTTTGATGTATGTAGGATACAGGATGTGCACTTTTCTGGACCTAGATTCACTTGGTCAAACAAACAACTTGGAAAGTTTTTGATTCAACAGAGACTCGACCAATGTTGGGTGAATGATCGTTGGTTGGAGATTGGTGACGAAACGGATGTGGAGCACCTCCCTAGGATACAGTCGGACCATAGCCCGTTGTTGCTCCGGATTGGGCCGCGGGCACGTACGAATGAGGCTCAGTCTTCGTTTCGTTTCCAGGCGGCATGGATGGAGCATAGGCACTTCAACGAGTTTATGGGGCATGCGTGGGTGGACTTCCCTAATGACATCGTCCGTACTCTGAGCGAGTTCACGATCAAGATACGAACGTGGAAGAAGGAGGTCTACGGGAATATAGGTGCAAAGAAAAAGAGGTGTTTGGTGCGTCTGGGAGGGATCCAGAGGGAATTGGCGCGCAGACCGTCAAATTTCCTGGCCAAGCTCGAAACTGAAATTATGGACGAATATGCCATTTTATTGAGAATGGAAAATACATATTGGCAGCAGCGTTCCAAACTCAATTGGGTTACACAAGGTGAAGGTAATACTCGTCTTTTCCATAAAGCTATGTCTACTTGGAGAGACAAAAAAACAATTCGTACGCTCAAGAATGGTGATGGCGTTTGGATTACTGACCACGACATGCTGAAATATATGGTGAGGGACTATTATGTGGATCTTTACGCTGATGGACCGACCCAGTTCATCGGTGATGAGTCGTGGACATTCCCTCGATTGAACCAGGCCGCGCGTAGGAGTTTGAATCATATGCCGACTGAGAAGGAGATTGAGTCCGCGATTTTTCAGATGGGGCCTTTTAAGGCTGCTGGACCGGATGGGTTCCCCCCTGTTTTTTACCAACGCAATTGGGAAACCGTTAAAGACTCTGTCTGTTCTTTTGTGGTTGAAGCATTTCGGAGAAAACACTTCCCATCTGAGATGAATTTGGCACTTGTGTCCCTCATTCCAAAGGTGCAGAATCCGGAATCCATTACGCAATTCAGACCTATTGCCCTTACCAATGTGATCACGAAAATCATCTCCAAGGTAATTGCTAACAGGTTGAAAGGGGTGGTGGCCAAGATCGTTTCGCCAACCCAAGCAGCTTTTACGCCTGGAAGACAAGCTGCCGAAAATATCATTATTGCGCAGGAACTTGTCCATACCATGAAACATAAATCTGGCAAGAAGGGTATTATGGTTGTCAAGGTAGACTTGGAAAAAGCTTATGACCGTGTGTCGTGGCCGTTTATGCGAAGAGTATTGGAGAGGGTTGGTTTTAGCGCCTCTATGGTTGATCTCATGATGTTTATGATTTCTTCGGCCAGAACGTCGATTATCTGGAATGGCCAACGACTAAAACCCTTCAAGCCTTCCAGAGGAATTCGCCAGGGAGATCCGGCTGCACCGTATCTTTTCTTATTATGTATGGATGTGCTCAGCCAATTGATTTGTCGGTCGGTAACTGAACATCGCTGGAGGCCGGTTAAAGCCTCCCGTCACGGTCCTGCGATCTCACATATATTTTTTGCCGACGATCTGCTGTTGTTCGGTGAAGCTACTGTACAACAGGCTGCGGAAATGGATGCCATTCTAGCCGAATTCTGTAAGATGTCTGGGCAACGTATTAGCCTAAAGAAATCGATGGTTTACACATCGCATAACACTGAAGCTGCCGTGGTTAAAGCTTTGAGTAGTAAGTTACAAATGGGTCCCACCGATAATCTGGGCTCATACTTGGGTATGCCGATTTTACACAGCCGGGTCTCTCCAAGTACCTATAATTTTCTTTTGTCTAACATGCGTTCCAAGTTGGCGTCTTGGAAGACCAAAGTCCTATCCCAAGCGGCTAGAGCGATTCTGATCCGGTCAGTGTTGGCCACTCTTCCGGCCTATGTTATGCAGACGGCCATGATTCCGATGTCAGTTATTAGGGAAATGGAACGATACCTGAGGGATTTCTTTTGGGATGAACTTGATGGCAATAAGCACCTGCACTATATTTCTTGGGATAAAATATGCCAACCCAAGAAGTGTGGTGGCTTGGGTATTAGGCGATTACACCAAATGAATGTAGCCCTGCTTGCCAAATTTGGTTGGAAAGCCCTTACGGAGGAGGAACCTCTTTGGATTAAAGTGCTTTTGGCTAAGTATGGATCGCCGTTGGAGGACTCTGTAAAACAGAATGCTTCAGCTACTTGGAGAAGCATTCGGGGGGGTGTTCATGCGTTCCGCGATCACATTGATGTTGGTCAGGAGTCACATATGATTGGGAGGACCAAGGTACCGATGGTTCGTTGGCATTTTGATTCTGACAGTCGTTTCTCTGTGGCTAGCATGTATAGGTTGCAAACCGCAACTACTTGGGAAAACGAAAGCAGATCTTGGCACAGAATTTGGAGGATGAAAGGCCCTTTGAGAGACAGTATGTTTTTATGGCGTGCACGTGGTGATATGTTGCCCACGATGAGTTTCTTGATTAGGAGAAGAATAAGTTCCGGTACGTGCTGTGGCGTGTGCGGGCGAAACGGACAGGACCGGCTACACGATCTCAGAGACTGCGACTGGGCGGCCAGAGCATGGAGGAAGGTGGTTCCGCCGGATAAATGGGGGGTGTTCTGTTCAGCGAACATGATGGATGTATGGGTGGATGCGAATTTGGCAAAAAATTTTGGTAGTGGCGGCTCGACTTTGGGATGAGCTTATTTTTTTCGCGAGATTGCTAGAAGCATTTGGTTTTGGCGTAACCAGTTCCTACACAAGCGGGTAGAATGCATACTGCGTACGGAGATTCTTGTGAAGGAAGCTAGAGGTAGAACGCGGGAATTAATGATTGCACATTTGTTAGATGTGAATATTTGATGTATAGATATGCTAGCTTTTGGATGAACACTGATGATGTAAATCGATGTAAGTTTTAAACAGTATTAATAGAATCGATCCTTTTCTGAAAAGAAAAAAAAAGATTCTTCTCTGACCCTACCCTTAACACTCCCTCTCTACTGATCGGATGAGATACTAGGAGGTTAAAAATAAGGCTAAAAGTGAGATGTCTAATCACGCGTCGTCACGTGTACAAAAGCAAGTTTTTTTTGCTTTTGTACACGTGGCAAAGCGTGATTAGATGTCTTACTTTTAGCATCACTTTTAACCTCTTAGGATCTCATGCAGTTTTTTTAGTAACAAGAGGTGCATGCTAATGTTGCGCCACAGTGATGTGACCAAAAAGTACTGGAAGTATCATGGTATTTACAAGTCTGCCACTTGTCAAACGTCAATCTCCCATCCCAATAACCCTTATAAGATCTCGTAACTCCAATCCTACTTACAAACCCACAGGGAAAAATAATAAATAAATAAAGCAGTTCATCTTGTTTCTTCAACTCCAAAAAAAAAAAAAAATCATTAATCATCAACCCCATTCCATGAAATCTCATTTCTCCCATTTACACCTACCATTCCCCTGAAAAAGAATATTGCTACAATAACCACCCAAACCCCCTGCCCATTTCTTTCATTTGCTCCACACCATTGCCACATTCATGTCAATTTCTTGAAGAAAAAACAGAGCCCAGAAATTGGAAAGAGATAGAGAGAAATGACAGATTCAGGCACTTTTCTGAGGCAGTTGAGTGAGAAAGAACGGTGGAAATCAAGATCAAAGAGGTGGGGTATGGGAAAAGGAGGGGGAGGGGGAGGGGGCTACATGGGGGGTGGATTTGCACAAATGGAAGGGGTGAGGAATATGTATGGAGGGGGTGAAAATGGTGGGTTTTTTGTGGTGAGGAAAAGAGTGATGGTGGTTGTGGATCAATATTCACATAGCAAACACGCCATGATGTGGGCTCTTACTCATGTTGCTAACAAAGGGGATTTGCTCACTTTGTTACATGTTGTTCCTCCTCCTTCTCAAAAGGGCTCTGTTTCTTCATCTTCTTCTCCTGATCTTGCTACCTCTCTTGGTTCCCTTTGCAAAGCTTGTAAGCCTGAGGTAAAATCTTCACCCATAATGTATCACATTTCAAGATTTTGTTTTCTTGCAGGTGACATTTCAAGATTTTGAACCTTCATTTTACTGTAATTAACTCACTCCATCCTAAAAGTATAATGTAATTTACATTTTCACTAGTCAAATGTAGCAACAAAATTTTCATTGTGACGGAGGGAGTTTTGGTTAAGACAGTCAAAAGAGAGGAAATACAGAACTGAAGTTTCTGGTTCTGCCATTTCTTGAAAAAAGTAAGTTTCTTTTGCACATTTTGCCAGTTCATTTTACTACATTCTTAGTAATTAGTGGTTCATACTGTCAAACAAGAGAAGAAATTTGGAATTTTTTTGTCCTTTCGTATACACTGAATTTCTTGGTTCTGCACATTTCCTTTTCAGGGTGGTGTTTTTTTCAAGCATGTTTTTCTTCCTTCTTCTTGGAGTTAGAATTAGTTTACCACTTGAAATCAACCTCGCTTGGGGTGATAGGGGTTAAAGGGGAAAGAAAGTGAAACAATTTTCTTTGTGTTTTTTTATTAAAAATTTGTGTAATCTGATTCTATTTATTCGAGACCTGACACAGACTTTTCTTTTATTCAGTCAAAAATTGCAAGTGGAGGGATGCTCTGTTTCTTGTTATGCTACTTTCTATTGCTCAGAGAGAGAGAGAGAGGGGGGGGGGGGGGGGGGGGAGTTGTTTGTTTGCACAATGTGTATAATATAATTGAGGTTTGGATTACTTGGCTATAAAGTTGATACTAGCAGTTGCTCACACTGAAAGTTTAGCTTTCATTTAATATTTTCGTTTCCAATGTACATTGTCAAAGCAAAATGTATTTAGTTTGGAATATGATGGAATAAAGCATAACGACTCACTAAATTGGCTGCGCTTCTTATATTGTGAAGTAGCATTTGATCGACACATCTTGACTCAATTTTCATTATGGGTCATCAGAAACCAACATCTATGTGTTTCTAACACATGAGTATAGTTGCGTACATCCGATCCCCATACCCTGCCATAGGCTTAAGCCTCTAAGGCAGTGAGGTAATGTTGTTTTCCTGAATAATGGTGGCAGGATGTGATTGGATTTAATGGTTGAATTTTTTATTTAATTTTTTGGGTTCAGGTGGAGGTGGAAGCACTGGTAATTCAAGGGCCTAAATTGGGAACAGTGATGAACCAAGTGAAGAAACTGGATGTGTCTGTTTTAGTATTGGGACAGAAGAAGCCTTCTTCTTTCTTCAGCTGGTATGTCTTCAGCTGGTATGTCTTCAGCTGGTTTCCCTTTTAATTTATGCATTAAAGAAATTCTGGAGTATCTTGATGATGTATAGTAAGATCTAGTCATCAACTTAGTATTTTTTAATGAACAATTAAAAGCACTCACCTCTTTATGATTTTTAAGTTGATTCAACCATAATGATCTTTCTAGGCTATTTAATATACAATTAGGAATACTCACCTGGTTTATATTTTAAGAGGGAGAGTCTTAGAGAAAATGGTAAAATTGTTGTTTAGTGACCTTGAGGTCACGGGTTTGAACCGTGAAAACATACACCTCCATAATGTATAGGGTAAAGCTTGTATATTAGATCGCGAAGCGATCCGACCCCTCTCTGAATTATGTGCAAACACGGAAGCCTAGTGCACCGAGGACGTTCTTCTACCTCGTTTAGATTTTAAGTTGATTCAAGTATAATGATCTCTCCAGGCTATAAATTAAAAAGTTAAAGCAAAGGGATGGAGATAGGTGTTTTTCTAAACGCGGTTAAAAAGTTCGTTTAGTGGTAAAAACGGATTAAAAAGCGGATTTAATACTAAAACTGTTTGTCTTGACATGTAAAAATTGGACACAGTTAAAAAAATAGTCAAACAACTATTTTGATTTTCCCCCTTAATTTTCCATTGAATGAGTCTTTGGATTTAATTTAGTGTTGGGAACACGAAAAAAAAGCAAATTTATTAGTGGTAAACATCGTTTCGTAAGCTAAGGATGTGTACATTAAATCAAAAAGCGATCTGGTCTTTTTTTCAGATCATATGTAAACACAATAGCTTATTTACCAGAAACGCTTTTATACGAAAGTTAGTCAAATGACCATTAAATTTTTTTCTTCCCATAACATGTCATTAAAAAGCAACTGTTACCTTTAATATGCCCACATTCAATGACCGCATGCTACCTAACGAATTACTTTTCTTTCTTTTATTATTTATAAAATATGGACAAATAATTTGTCACAGAAAAAAACCCTACGCGTTATTTTTGCTGCACAATCTCTAAAAATGTACTAATAGTTATATCACAATTACGTAAAACAGAACCAAAAAAATCCTGTAACTTTAATAGACTTCTCGTTTCTTAGTTTATTTTTTTTTAAAATGTATAAAAAGAAAAGATAGGAGAAAAAGAATCAATAATGGGACTGTATTATTATTATGTTGATTTTGTGAAATTATTGCAGCATGTGGATGAGTAGCAGATCAGAGGAATTTGTGGAGGATTGCATAAACACAGCAGACTGCTTAACAATAGGGGTGAGGAAGCAAAGCCAAGGCATGGGAGGCTACCTAATCACCACCAGATGGCAGAAGAATTTCTGGCTCTTAGCTTAATGAAATTATTAGTTTATTATTGTTGTTCACTGCAGGGTTAATAATTAGATTAATAATATCTGTAGAAAGTTCAGACTTAGTATATCAGATTAATCCTAAAACCTTTATCGTGTAATCATATTTCTAACCCATTACTCTCAATTATGTGTTATGATGTCTAAATTTCCTGTTTAACCATTCTAAACATCTCTTAGTTTACTATATGTACTAGTGATTTATGTAAAGAGCGGGCCCGAAACCAACTGGTAAGGTTGTTGCTTTGTGATCTTGAAGTCATATGTTTGAGTCACAGAAACAGTCGCTTACACAAAGTGTAAGGTAATACTGAGTACATCAGATCGCGAAGTGATTCGGTCTTTTCTCGGACCTTCTTTGTACATCAGATCACAAAGAGGTTCCTCAAATTCACCTTCTCTCTCATCGAAGTCACCTGAGAGACAATCTCCATCAACTTCTCCGGCAACCCAGGCCACTTCGGCCATGGCGGCAAGCAGTCAGCGCTCAGTTTTCTTGCTTATTCTATCTCAAAATGCCTGGGTCTTGAAGATCTTGCCCAGATCTTCAACATGCAATCCAATGTGAGAGCTAAATCCGCTTGGGTTTGCTGTACAAACCTATCTTTTAACTCAAAATTTCTTCAACTTTATCTAATGTTCACACCAACGCTAATAAAGGGAAGCGTTTTCCCCCATCAATCCAGAGTCTTTGGCTGAAAACAAATAGAAATGGTGTTTAAAGAACAAGTCATAGGTAACACCTCCTCATTTTTTAACATGAAAAATAATATGAAAAATTCTGTTGAAGTTCGCTGGACCTTTAAATGTCTGTTAAACGGTAAATTTCAACCAAAAAAAGGATGCAAACCGAAAGAGGAAAGATGTTAATGTTTCTCTCTCTCTCTCTTATTTTCTCTTGTTTAAGTTCGGCATTGAACCTAAGAAAACCCCAATGTTATGTTTTAGCACTAACTACTCTTTGTTTTTCATTATATTTTCTTTGAACCCTTTATAATGCTATATGCTAATTACATGGTTTCTTATGACCATTATTGATGAGCCCAGGCCTCAGCTGCTAAATACGACAGCGGCCTTTCTCCAAGACAAGAAACGGTCAACTGACGAAAAGACCGGTACACCTCGGCAATGGGCACTTCGGCCCAGTCCACCTCAGCCGCTTGCACTTCGGTCACGAGCACCTCGCTTATAAATATCCCAAGGGATCAAGCTCGGCCTCAAGCCCCTGGAGTTTACCCTGGGTAATTTTGCCAGGTAAGACTCCTCTCCAGGTGTCCATTGCAACCCAGTCTAACAAAGCACAGCACCACATGGCAGGCATGCAGAAACAAGAGTCACCACTATTACCTCCTTGCATGTCCCATTCTCCATACCTTTGCACATGCATTGGCCAGGGCACTCATATAAAAAACAGAAAATAAGAAAGAGAAGGACATACAAAAATCGACCAAAAACAGACTGTCACTCATCTTCCTCTCTGTAAAAAGGGAAAATAATCAGGTTTACCAGAAGACCACCTAAATTTACTCATCACAACATTTAAGCTTCCCTTATAAATGGCCCAAACTGACTTGAGTGTCCGAGCGTTTTATCCGGGGCCTTAGTCTCTGGGTCCTCTAACGTCTTTATCCTTGCAGGTCAGCAGATGAAACTACCTTCGGTCAGGTAACGGGAAGCTGACGGCGTAACCTACCTGGGTCATATTTACTGCTTGGTGATAATCCGACATCATCAAATTGGCGCTAGAAGGAGGGTCTGAACCTCCGTTTATAAAAAGTTTTCGGTGTTCGGTTAAAGTTTGAAAACGAGATTTCACCCCTTGACATGGGAAGAGGATCACGTGAAGGATTGGGGGAGTCCCCAAACCCGCGTCGTCGTAAAGAGGCTTATTTTGATCCTCCAGGGCAGGACTCTAGGGGACCAGAATAGTATTTGAAAAACGCTTCTGGGGTAACAGTGGAGGAGCACGAGAAAACCATGAAATGCGTGATGGAGAATTTGGAAGTGTTTGAGGCATGGTGGAGCGGCTCAAGGGAAAACGTCCCGAGGTTGAGGACATGGAGGAAGATCTTCTCCATTTTCATCTCAGGGAAAAGGCCCATCAACAGCCCTTTCAGGGTCTGCAAGGGCTCATGGCTGATGCTAGACGGGGCAGTGTTAGAGCCCCAACCGTAGAGTCAGTGCCCTTGCCCAGACAGCGTCTAGGTGTAAGGCCCTGATCCTTCAAGAGTGTCCCGCAAGAGGTTGAGGATCGTCATAGACCGAAGAGCCACCACGGAGAGCCTAGCCAGGAGTATGTAAGGATAATTCAGGAGAGTCCTTTCTCTTGGGACATCGCTGAATACTTGGCACCGGATAATTTTAAGGTGCCTAAGATGGACACCTATGATGGGACGTCAGATCCCACTGACTATCTTTTCTAGTTTCAGACAGTGATGAGTTTGAAGAATGTCCCGGATCCACTACGCTGCAAGACTTTTCCCATGTATTTGTGTGGGAAGGCCAGAAGATGGTTCCAGGAGCTCCCACCCCAATCAGTAGAGCCTTTTAGACAATTGACGCAAAAGTTTAAATCTCAGTTTGTATCCAGTGCTCATTTTGTTAAAAATTCTTCGCACTTGACGACCTTAAGACAGGGTCCCAAGGAGTCAGTGTTGAAGTATACGCAGCGTTTTTCGGATGAGTCGCTGCAGGTTAGTGACAGAAACGAAGGAGTTAAAGCAGCAGCTTTTATTAACGGCCTCAGAGCTGGTCGCCTCTTCTCCCAATTAGCTGAAGAGGGGCCTACATCATTAAGAGAATGCCTTGAGAAAGCGCATCAGTTTGCCCGAGGTGAAGAGGCAAACATGCTAAAGAAAGAAGCCGAGCAGGGTTCTCGGCGGGAAGGTCGATCCAGTTCGAAAGGAGATCGGCGTGAGGGGAAAGATCGTGATCGACACAGTGCGTTTGATCACATGGGCGGCCGATGTAAAGGTGGCAGAGAAGGTCTGCCCCTTCTGGCCTCTAAGGATAGAATTTTATCCGTCATGGTGAAGGACGGCTTGAGGACTGACCCCAAACCCCTGGCCGGTCCTAGGGATAAGAGGGATCCTAAGTTGTACTGTCGTTATCATCGTGACATCGGCCATGATACAGAGGATTGCCGACATCTGGCTCAGGCGATTCGATAGTTGATTAAACAGGGTCATTTGAAGCAGTTCTATGACCCTCGCTCACGCCTCCATAACCGTTTGGATTTTCGCAAAAGCCCCCAGAAGGATAACTGCCGGCCCGAGGCACCACCTCGGTGTCCCAGGCCGGATGATGATGAGGAACGAGGCCGACGTGGGGCTGCAGGGCAGCCTCAAGTCAACTCCATTATATACACTATTGCGGGAGGACCACTCTCAGCAAGGCCATGGGGAGCTCAGCTCGGCGGAAACTTCATCTGGACCGTCTACCAAGAAGGTTAGGTTGACCAGGGAGTTGACTTATGGACCAGAAGATTTTATCCCGTTAAACTCCAACAACACTGTCCTAGTGATAAACCTGTTCATACACCTGGCTCCAGATAACATAGTAGAGGTACACTGGGTGTATGTAGATACCAGAAGCGCTGTAAATGTGATGTAATATAGTGTATATAAACAATTAGGCCTATTAGATTCCTTAATAAAGCCAGTAACTTCATCACTGTATGGTTTTACTGGCACTTCGGTTCGGCCAGCAGGGCTGGTCACCCTCAGTGTCAGCTTTGGAAGACCCTCGGCATATCGCTGATTATGGATAGATTTTGTGGTGATCAAGGAAAGATCAGCATATAATATTTTATTAGGCCGACCAGCCTTGGTTGTCGTGGAAGCTGTAGTGTCTCCCTTGCATGTTAGTATGAAATTTCCCACACCAGCAGGGGTGGTGACAATTCAGGGAGATATTCCAGTGGCGCAAAGCTGTTATACCATAGCCACCCAAGGTAGTGGCGCTGTCCAACAAGTAAGCCTAGATGACCTAATTTCACCGGTTGAGGAGCGGTTGTATTCAGATGATGCAGTCCAGGAGTTCATCCTCGATCCTCTTCGCCCCGGCAACACCATCAAGATCGGGACGTGGATGCCTGTCGAGCTGCTGGCCCAGCTTCAGGCTCTGCTAAGGGTGTTCGCTGTGATCTTCGCGTGGACAGCGGAGGACATGCCAGGGATTCCACCTAGCCTGGCCGAGCACAAACTTAACGTTGACCCCCACATGAAACCTATCAAGCAAAAGAAGAGAAATTTTGCTCATGAAAGAAATAAAGTTATTGCAGAGGAGGTTAAAAAGCTCTTTGCGGCAAAATTCATCGTAGAGTTCTTATACCCGATATGGTTGGTCAACCCTGTCGTGGTTCCTAAACCAGATCAGACGTGGCGGATGTGTGTTGACAATACTGATCTTAATAAAGCATGCCCAAAGGACTGTTATCCCTTGCCTAAAATTGATAGGTTGGTGGATTCTACTATGGGGTATGAAGTTTTTGATTTTCTTGATGCATTTAAAGGTTACTATCAAATCATAATGGCAAAGGAGGATCAGGAGAAGACATCATTTATCACAGAGTCGGGCACTTATTGTTATGTCAGCATGCCGTTCGGTCTAGAAAATAATGGGGCTACCTACCAATGTTTGGTCAACTCGTTGTTCCGGGAACAAATTGGCCGGAGTATGGAGGTGTACATAGATGACATGCTCATCAGAGCAGGACTCTTGATCAGTATATCCAAAATATGTGAGAGGTTTTTGTTATACTAAGAGATTCACGTTTGAGATTGAACCCAAAAAAGTGCACTTTTGGTGTGCGTACTGGAAAATTTCTAGGATACATGGTTTCCAAAGATGGGGTGCAGGCTAATCCTGCCAAGATTGAAGCTTTAAAGAGTATGCATCCACCTCGGAACATCAAAGAAATCCAGAGGTTGACGGGCAGGATAGCCGCCCTGAGCAGGTTTCTTTCTAAATCTGCTGAGAGATCATTTCCTTTTTTCCAAGTTTTAAAAAAGAAAAGTGCTTTCCAGTGGGACGACCGATGTCAGAAAGCATTTGACGATTTAAAAGCACACTTGGCCGAAGTGCCGATGCTAACCTCCCCCCTGCCCGGGGAGGTCCTATATATATATATTTAGCAACATGCCACGAGGCAGTGAGCGCAGTTCTGCTCAGGGAGCAGGACAGCGTACAGAGGCCAATCTATTTTGCCAGTAAGATTTTACATGGGCATGAAGTGCGTTATCCCAACGCGGAGAAAATAATCTTGGCACTAATAGTGGCTGCGAGGAAATTCAGACCTTACCTTCAAGCTCACCCCATCATAGTGGTGACAGATCAGCCTCTGAGGCAAATCCTGACCCGACTAGACACTTCTGGCCGAGCTTCCAAGTGGGCTACAGAACTTGCTGAGTACGACATTGAGTACAAGTCACGCACCTCAATCAAGGCTCAAGCCTTGACAGATTTCTTAGCTGAAGGAATATCCCTTGAGGAAGACCATCCCTCGACAAATAGTTTGATCTTGTACGTGGACGGCTCCTCTTCTAAAGAAGGAAGCGGATCAGGTCTTCTAATAATTAACCCAAAAGAAGAGGAGTTAGAATATGCTCTGCGTTTTGACTTTGAGACAACCAACAGTGAGGCTGAATACGAGGCTCTGATAGTCGGACTAAGCCTCGTCCGAAAGTTGGGAGCACAGTGAGTCACCGCCCGAAGTGACTCCCAGTTGATTGTCTCTCAAATCAATGGGGATTATGAGGCCAAGGAGGACAACATGAGACGATACTTGACTAAGGTACAACAATTTAGTGGGACGTTCGAGTATTTCAATGTGAAACATATCCCCAGGTCGGCCAATAAGCGAGCGGATGCATTATCTCGACTAGCCTCTTCCACCTCGGCCACGATAGGGAAAAATATTGTTGTAGAACTAGTAAAACATCATGCCTTTGACGCTAATGAAGTGCTGCAACATGATTACCATAATATATGGATGGACGAGATAGTTAACTATTTGCAACGAGGAACCCAACCTGAGGATAGATCTGCAGCTCGGCATCTGCGCCTGAAAGCCTCAAGGTATGCTCTCTTTAATGATCACTTATATAAAAAGTCTTTTTCACAGCCATGGCTGCGTTGCGTACCTGAAGAAGAAGGGGATTATATTCTTCTGGAATTGCACATGGGAATATGTGGAAGTCACTCTGGCGCACGCTCTTTAGCTCGCAAATGCTACTTAACTGGTTATTACTGGCCTACAATACGTCGAGATGCGGAGGAGCTAGTCAAGAAATGCCAGTCTTGCCAGGCTCATGCTCCAACCTCCCACTTGCCGAATCAAGAATTAGCCGCCATTACCATCCTTTGGCCATTTGTACAATGAGGAATTGACTTGGTGGGACCTCTGCTCCGAGCTCCTGGCTCGGTCAGATTTTTGCTAGTAGCCATTGATTACTTCACAAAGTGGGTGGAAGCTGAACCCTTGGCCACTATCATAGGGGCTCAGGTAAAAAAGTTCTTATGGAAGAGCATCATTTTCTGTTTCGGCCTACCACAGGTTTTGATCTCGGACAATGGAAGACAATTTGCTGAAGATCCTGTGAAGAGTTGGTGTACTGACTTGCATATTAAACAGCGTTTTACCTCAGTGGCCCATCCTCAGGCTAACGGCCAGGTGGAGCTTGCTAACAGAGTCATTAAAGACGGCCTAAGAAAGCGTCTGGACAAAGCTGGGGCAAATTGGGTGGATGAGCTCCCCAGTGTTCTATGGGTTTATCGCACTACGCCGTCTAGCTCAACTAAGGAAACTCTTTTTTCCTTAGTCTGTGGTACAGAAGCCCTTATTCCCGCAGAAATTGGGTCCACCTCTGCTCGGGTAGACTACTACTCTGCTCGAACTAACGACCAAGAACTACGTTTAAACTTGGACGAAATAGAAGAAATGAGGGAACAAGCCCATATTCGCATGACCCAGTATAAAAACTTGATTACCTAATACTACAACTGACGGGTGCGGCCAAGATCTTATCGAGTGGGAGATCTAGTAATGCGGAACAATGAAGTGAGTCATGTGATGCCAACAGGAGCTGTCAACCCTAAGTGGGAAGGTCCTTATTGAATAGCTGGGGTATATTCTGCAGGAGCATATAAGTTGTAGACTTTAGAAGGCCGGACCTTACCACAAACTTGGCACTCTTCTCACTTACGACTTTTACATCAGTGATGTATTTGTAATTATGTTTTATATAAAAGCGTTGTCAAGTCTCCTTTGAACGAGCGTTTATACATAGGCCAAATCACCTCGGCAGGAACGAGGCATCCGAGCAGGGCTCTATGACTTCGTGTGACAGGTTTCCCTATAAGACCTCCGCAGGTCCGAGGCACAGGCCCGTTGAGGGTAAAATTATATGAACGGGTTTCATAAGTCCTCCGACATAGGGGGGCAAGGGTAAAGCATGACAGTGTACATGCACCTCATCATGCCTAGCAGGACGAGGGAAAATTGTACCGAGGTGCAAAACTTTCATAATCCTCGGCAGTGCCGAGGTGATAATAGAACACCTGGGCAAGGCCGGTGTGGGGGCCTTGTAAATATTTTACAAGTGAAGGTTCTATGAGTATGATAAGCACCTAGCAGACAAACCACTTCGGCTAAGCTAGACTGAAACTTTGCTCATGAAGCAGAGCAGAGACCAAAAACTTGTAAAATTCTGTTCGTTGAAGCATTATATGCAAAGACTAAAATAAATAATACCGGAAGAACAAAGTACACAGAAGAACAAATAAGGAATTCTCATTCAAAATTTTCAGAAGTTTTGCAAAGGAATACAAAAGTCTCCCAAATCAGTTTACAACTCCCTAAGGTCAGCTCCGCTCTTAAAGAGTTCCAATATAGTCTGAAACTCCTGCTCAGCGTCAGGCTCGCAGAGCTCAGCCACTTGGGGATGACTCTTATCCAGACCAGGGAAGACCTCTGCACAAACATTGACTGCATAGGTCTGGCTGGCGGCCATCATGGAGCTCTGAAGAACTAGAAGATTGTCGGTGAAGTTGTCAGATTGCCTGAACTCCGCAATGGCTTCTTTCTTGATTTCCTCAGTCCGGAGTTCCAATTATTGAGTCAACTCTGATTTGCTCTTCACCTCATCTTCCCATTTCTTCTTGAATACTTCCAACTCAGCCTGGCAGGATTACAGCTCAGCTTATGTCCTAGCATATGCTTGTTCCACCTCAGCAATGGTCTTCTGCAGCTCGTCCACTTTAGAGTTGGCGGTGGCCAGCCTTGTATCTGCTCCTCTTTTCCTTCTCTAAGTGTTGAATTCTCAGAAGTCAAAGTGGCCACCTCGGCTCTCACACCTGCCAACTCTGTGTCAAGTTCTTCGGCTCTGGTGCGAACCGACCTCAGCTCTTCCATGCCTTTCTCATTGGCCATCTGAGGAAAGGAACTATTCTCGCATGCAATAACAGTCTGCTTGCGCATTTCTTCAGTGCGCCGGAGGAAGTTGAATTGCTGAGCATGCATCTGCAAAACTTGTGCCTGGTTAGAATGTTAAACTTAAAGTGAACTGAAGAACTTAAGCATCTTGCAAAAAACTCACCAAAGCCATATTGGTCTGGAAAGTGTTGGCGGCTGTAGTCCAGTCCATCCTGTCATAAGTCTCCTAGTCACATGGCAGGATGGATATCTCTGAAATCTTCTGGCCACCAGAGGGTCCTTGACTGTGTCGTCTGTCCAAAAAGTCATGGTTTTGCGGCCTCTCCGATGCCCAAATGAGGATTCACCCTGGTCGGGGTGAAGGGCTGTGCCTTTCCTATTTCGCCGGGCCAGTTCCCCGGTTGACCCCCTTCTGAGAGAGCCTCAGTAGGGGGAGAAACCCCAAGCTCCTCACCAGGGCCAGAGTCCGGCTCCGCCCCAGAAGAGGCCACTCTAGCCTCGGCAATAATAGGGAGAGGGGCAACATACGGAGCAGCTACCACCATCTCCAGACTTGGAGGGTGAAACTCAACAGGGGCAGGGGCCGAGGCAGGTTTCCCAGAAACCTCAACTACAACAAAAAGGAATTCAGAAAATTTTCTACAAGTATATTCATATTATTAGCTGGAAAGGTCCAATGGGAAGATACCTGAATCTATCTCTATGGGCTGAGCAGAGTGACCAGCCGCAGGGGGAGCATCCACGGCCGATGGAACTGGGGCAGGAGAGGCAGAAGAGCGGACAGGAGCTTGGTCCGAAGAAGATTGATCTTCTTCTGTCCTAGGCCTCTTCCTCAGGGCCCTCATCTTGGACATTGCATCAGTCACCATTATTCCTGCATAGTCGGAGTCACACTATCATACCAGTTATTAATTATCATCCAGGACAAGTTAAAAGATATCATACATACCCTGAACAATCGCCAAACTCTTCTGGCTGAGAAATTGGAAGCGCTAGCCAGAGCACAAATGGTCCAGGTCGGCAACCTCCACAACCGACCTGTCCACTTTTCACCAATCAACTGCTAATGGCAGATGCAAGAGCCTAGAAGCCTCATCGCAGAATTTACTGCTCGGCCTCGAGTTATCTGCTATGCCTGCCTTCCAACGTTCAGTTTCAGGCAGACCTACTCTTTTTACAAAAAAGAAACGACCCTTCCAATTTTTATTAAAGCTAGGGATGCCCAAAGCATGATTGATCTCCTTATCAGGGAACCTCCTACTAAAGTAGAACCAACTCTCTACTGATTTACAGATGAACATCCCTCTAAAGATTCTCAGATCAAATTCAAGCTAACAAGCTCTCAGGTAAAGAAGAAAACAAAGGACTACCTTTAACACATTAGGCATGATCTGGGGTAACCTAGGATGATAAAACTCCAAGATCCGAAACAAAGGTTCAGGGATAGGGAGACGAAAGCCAGACTTAAAATATTCATCATAAACAGCTTCATAACCCATAGGAGGTGTAGCGCCCCGACCCGGACAGCGGAATCCGAACCGGTACACCCGTCGTAGCTTACTGAGAAGATTACAAGACGTCTCATCTCTCGAATACACATCATCAATGACGTAAGAGAAATAAGTGCGGAAACATATATCTCGGAAGTCTAAACCATTAATGCAGTACGTCAATGATAACCAAAACCTCAAAAGGGCAACCATAGTAATAACGACTAATCCTCAAACGAATGAATAAACTGAAATAAATAACAACTGTCTCAACTAGCACCCATCACGTCCCTATGTATCCCATTCAGCCCACTCGCCGTCGTCTTCTATAAATATCATGTCGTAGCTAGGCTCATCTGCAAAGACAAAGGCAGTACCCTTAGCGAACGCTAGCAAGTAACCCGCTTATAAGACATACGGGATCATCACATGGCAAGACATGAGTAATATATAATTCAAGGGAATTGTGGGGCACATGTCTTGTAAACTTTCAAATATACATAAGAGAGTAACGTAATAAAACAAGTACAGCAATTTACGCGCGAATAACAAATCATTGGCAATCAAATAACATTCACATTCATACCACATTGACTCTCGTGATGCATGTCAAATATGCACTACACTACACATTCACATATGCATGAACGCTTTCTCTTTTGAAACAGTGCAATGCATGTCATAATGTCCGGTCACTTCACATAACTTTATACCCTGTAACGCGCCCCGGCTTATATTTCCATCCCGGTTTACGTTACAACCAATTTTATACCCTGTAATGCACCTCGGCTTATATTTCCATCCCGATTAGCATTACAGACAACTTTATACCCTGTAACGCGCCCCGGCTTATATTTCCATCCCGGTTTACGTTACAGCCTTTTGTGCCCTACAATGCGCCCCTGCTTAAATTTCCATCCCGGTTTACATTGCAGGTCAGCTTCGCAAATCTGTGCCGAAGCACCTTTCTTTTCAAATCAATATGCAAATGCACGTGCTATGATGCAAGACTCCTCATTTCATTCTCATTTCTCATTCTCGTATGCAATTCACATTCATATAAGTCATTCATGTACACATGCGCAAGTACAACACACACGAGTTTTCACTAACTTACACGTCATCACTTAGGCTTCGACTATCGCGTCAACTCTTAGTCATGATCCTAAGATCCATAACCTAAGGCAAATATCCCTAACCATTCCTCGTTGAACTCTCAAACACCTCGTACCTTCATCTCCTAACCTGCCTAAGTCATTCCCGTTGAAACTCGATTCGAGAACCCATCGAAGTCACCGACATTGGTTCACCATCCTAGGTCATGTTCCTAAGACTTATACTACCCTTAATCAGGTCTTAAGAAGTCTCTAAAGTCACTCAAAGATTCCCCGAACTTCCCTCTTTCTTCCTCTATTTTTCACAAAATTGACGGACTTCATCCCCTATACTTCGATCGATCGATGTCCAGCTGGGGACATCGATCCCTCCACTTCGATCGATCGATGTCCAACTGGGGACATCGATCTCTCAGCCTGCACCTACATCGATCGATCGATGTCCGTCTGGGGACATCGATCTCTCAGACTACCTGCACATAGATCGATCGATGTCCTTCTGGGGACATCGATCTCTCGGCAACCTGTACATCGATCGATCGATGTCCTTCTAGGGACATCGATCTCTGACATCGATCGATCGATGTCTGCGCTCTCCCCAAATTTGCTCTGCGTTTTCTGCAACCACTGCAGAACCAAAAACACCAACAAATCCAAACATCGATCCATTCAGTCCAGTCCTAATCCCCGCTATCGTTCATGCTTAACTTTAGATTCACACACTTATACACATACCGTACAACGATTCAAGCCTACAACGCAAATCCTCCAACTTCTCCAATCCCCAAAAGCCTCATCCTTTCCTCGACCCTCTCAACCACGCAATCACATCAAAAAGGGATACCGGGGTAGGGATTTGCAGGATTTCACGAAATCAACAATGTCAACAATTGCTTTCTCATATACGTTGGCCAAATCTTGAAATCAAACACATAAATCATATGCAAATAATCACAAAATGAAACTACAGCATGGTGATCCAATTTGATAGCAAAATAGGCCGTTTTTCTTTCACAAATCGTAGGAACTTATAAGAAAGTTACTTGCCTTTGATTACTAGAGAACGGATGGAAGATCGGATGAAGATTGAAGGGTGGATCTTGAAGAAATCCTTGCCTAGGGTTTGTGAATGCCAATGTCGCCTACGGGATGAAGAGAGCGTCGGTTTTCTCTGCGTAATGAGAAAACTGACGTTCTGTCAGTTTTTATATGGAAAGGGGAAAAGTTTGGTGTTTCTAAATTATATCTATTATTAATTTATCTTAAAAGATCAATCCTTAATTATTTAATTCTAAATTAAATATATTTAAACTCTAATATTAAATCCCCTCATTAATTTCTAATTAATCCTCATATTAATGTCTAATTAATTTTCGTTGACCGTCATTAATTTCCGTAAAAAAATCTTTCTTTGCCTTTTAATTACCCTACGGAGGGTGCGGGGCATAACAGGAGGGTCATAAGCAGACTGATTGGGAAGAGAAGCAGGGGCTGAAACAAATTTCTATCAACGTTACAAAGAGAGCACAAGCGGGAAAGGTCAGCATCATTCAATGTGCATGCTGAACTCTCAACCGTCGGCGACGGTGCTCCCCTGTCAATTCTAACAGGGGCAACCTCTGTTACGGGGGCAATCAGAGGAGGAATCCCCCCACAAAGAAACCATTGCGGGGGAGCCCCACCACGACGAAGCCGCTACAGGGGACGATTATCCCCGCTAGAGACCGTCCCGTCAGAACGAGGGGAGGCTTCGCCCGCATCCCTCCCAGAACCACCGGAATAAGACCCTACAGACTTATTCTGGGAACCAGAAGAAGGAGAAGAGATGACAGCCATGAGTAAGAGATAGAAGCTTACAGAAAATGAGAGCTGGAAAAGAGAGCTTGATGGTGGGAGGAAGGAGCAGACTCGCCGGATGATGGAGGAGCACAGGAAACATTATAGAGGGAAGTAAAGGATTGTACGGATGTTTTGATAGGAGAGAGAAAAAGTCTCTTAAAGGGGGGGACGCTTCGAAATCTCCCCCCCATCGAAAGGGGTACTCGCCGAAAAAGTAATAATCACCCTATGGAGATTAGCGCCAGCACTAAATGCAGACTGCTGCCCAGTACATCGTGGACGCGTCAGCAGAACACATGAACAGATTCCCTTGTCCTTGCCAGTCAGCGCGGTCAAGATAAATCTGGAGGCAGATGATGAGCCCAGGCCTCAGCTACTAAATACAACAACGGCCTTTCCCCGGGGCAATAAACGGTCAACTGACAGAAAGACCGGTACACCTCGGCAATGGGCACTTCGGCCCAATCCACCTCAGCCGCTTGCACCTCGGCCATGGGCACCTCGGCTTATAAATATCCCAAGGGATCAAGCTCGGCCTCAAGCCCCTGGAGTTTACCCTAGGTAATTTCGCCAGGTAAGACTCCTCTCCAGGTGTCCATTGCAACCCAGCCCAACAAAGCACAGCACCACACGGCAGGCATGCAGAAACAAGAGTCACCACTATTACCTCCTTGCGTGTCCCATTCTCCACACCTTTCCACATGCATTGGCCAGGGCACTCATATAAAAAGCAGAAAATAAGAAAGAGAAGGACATACAAAAAAATCGATCAAAAACAGACTGTCACTCATCTTCCTCTCTGTAAAAAAGGGAAAATAACCAGGTTTACCAGAAGACCACCTAAATTTACTCATCATAGCATTTAAGCTTCCGTTATAAATGGTCCAAACTGACTTGAGCGTCGGAGGATTTTACCTGGGGCCTTAGTCCCTGGGTCCTCTAACGTCTTTATCCGTGCAGGTCAGCAGACGAAACTACCCTCGGTCAAGTAATGGAAAACTGACGGCATAACCTACCCGGGTCATATTTACTGCTTGGTGATAATCCGACATCATCAATTATGTTATATACAAGTAGATGTGACAATCACATACTTTTTATCTTTTAAATTTTTGAAAACTTTTCGTTACAATAGACCTGTAGAATATCAAGAACATAACGACGGATACCACAGATATGACAATCACAAGTAAAAAAATTGTTATTCTTTTGAAAGCTTAGAAATTGCCGTTTGATTTTCCTTTTTTTTTACTTTTTCTAAAATTTCGTTTCATGACGTGAGTAATTTTGAAATGTTGTGCACAATATGCCAAAACATTACACGTGTGCACTTTGTATTGGTAGTTTTCAGAAAATATTTTGGTCAACGTCAAGAGTTTAGAAGAGTTTAGCCCAAACTCTTCAATAGGAAATGTAGTTTTCTTTGGTTGAGAGGCACCACCGCCAATGGATATGGGTCCGTTCTTTTCCAAATTTGTTTTCCACTTTTTGTTTTTGATTTTGATGATCTAAGATAAATAACAAAGTATATAATATGAAATATTCAATATGATATCAATTTTACTCATCATAACGTGTTATTTGATACCATTTAATTAGTTTTTATAAATAATGTAGTTATTTTATGCAAACATTATCATTTTCACGTGGTAGGCAAGTGTAAAAACGAAAAAAATGTATGGAAAATAAAGAATGAAAAATGAAAAAAAATAAATAGAGAAAACACACTCTATGGTTTGGGTGTAAAGTTTTTTTCAATAGAAATAACGGATTATGCTTGGAAAGAGATATGATATGGGTCTGATAGCATGTTATGTAACGCAAAACACTTCGAGAAAAACCTAAACTTCATTCATTTCATTCATCAAGCTTCTTATATAGAATTACAATCTCATATAAATTCGAGAATAGACAACTATCTATTCCTAAGATCTCTCTATCAAAATACATACACATACAAGACACTACAATTAAGAAAATTTAATATACAACATTTACAATGACGTGCATTTAAAATGCACATAATATCAACTAGGTTCAACACGCCTTTATGTGCCATCTCCTGATCAACAGTTACCACATGATAACTATATTATACCTTGTGTAACAAGTTAGACGCGCACATCCTGAATGTGTATGCTGAATATTATTCATGTAAATACTTAATGTGCTGTAAATCATGCAAACACTACCGTGCTTTTATGTCCGTTAAAAAGACGTTTCCGGTGCATTAGGCTTCCGCGTTTGTGCAGGGTCCAGGGAGAGACTAGATCGTTTCGCAATCTGATTTACGCAGCCTTACACTGTGTAAGAGCCTTACTCTACACTTTTATGCCCATTAGACATTGTCATTATATACTAAGCTACATATTTTAAAAGTGGGAAAATGAAATAGATAGAATCTTCCTTGCAACAATAACAGCTAGAGGACTTAGCCTAAGATTTGCTTTGCTGTTTGTAGCTACAATGGTCAATATAACCTCTTCAAAGTCTCAATAGCCATGAAAAAGTTTGTGCTACATGTCCTCATTATAATCGGTTTAAGAATCTCCCTTTTTCACTAACAACAACAACAACATTATTCCATTGCCTTAAAAGCTCCCGCTTATAGCAGTGTATAGGGGGTCAGATATATGTAATTATACCCATGTGTTAGAAACACACAAAGGTTGTTTCCCGATGACCCATAATGATAATTTCGTCAAGCTGTGTCGATCAACTGCTACTTCACGATGCGCAACCAATTTAATAAGTCATTTTGCTTTAAACCATTATATTCCAAAGTCAAGAAAGAGTGCGTTCTTTACTCCATTGGAAATGAAAACATCCCTTTTTCACTAACAAACGTGTTTAAGTCAATTTATATAGCTGGAAATTATGACATGGCCGGAACGTATAAAGTGCCTCAAGTTCCTAAAAGACCTCATATCTTTTTTTTTTTTTTTATTTAACAATGTTTTTATTTTCTTCATTTGACAGCAGCTACTTATGAGATCTCATAGGAATGAAACAAAGATTACTTTGTAGTGCTACCAAGAACAATTAAACAAGCTAAAGCTCAAGCAGATTTAGATAACATTAGATATTCCTTAATAGTTGGAAAATGTTAAGAAGGATAGATCCAATAGTTCTACTGGTGTCACTTGTTGCTTTAATTTAAGCCCTTTTTTTGATTTTATTTAAAGAAAAAAACCTCAAGCTTTTGTGTAAAGATTAGAGTTAACAAGGGAGAACAAGGACGGATCTTGTGGGGATAGTGTTCCTCCATTTTGTGAATAGCCTAGAGTGTACAACCACCAAGCGATACTTTTTACTGTCATTGGACATGTCTTAAGAGAAGTGATCCTGACAGTAAATTCTCTGAGGTGAATCCAATAGTTTAGATATCTCTGCACAGATGTTATCTTCAGTTCTTTGATTCATTCCGTGGCGCGTAATCCATCGTTGGCTAAACAATTATTTGGTTATGCCATTTTGGACTTTGCTCTAACCGAAGCTATTGCATTGTTTGCCCTAAGGCGGCCCGGCCCTCTTATATAATATAGTACTACAAGGGAGTAAGGAAGGACAGACTTTCTAACCACCACCTAGATATATTGGGTATGTGTTGTTGTTGCACAACCGTTCTTTTTTTAAAAATAAATTTCTCATACACAAACAAAATTTATGTCCTTGCAATTAGGTGAGCAAATTAATTAATTATACCCAAAATGGTGTATATACAAAAGTCGTTGGAGTCTATGGTAGCAATCGTTTGACAAGAGCCAAAAATCGAAAGATAGGTGGCTTACAAGATACTAACCATTAACTAGTGCCAACTTTTACAAAATTGCCTTCAAGGACGACAAGAGTCAAGCATTTTCATTTAAACTATCAACATAATGCTAACATAAACAAAGTAACAGCAAAACCAGCACAACTGTTTACATAAATAAACAAAGCATTCAACAAGGCCAAATCTACAGGGTGGGGATTGATGCAGGGGGATGGTGGGAATCTTTAAGTGCAAAGAAGAATGGATCATCTTAACAACCCCACTTCCAACTCCAATTCCAAGTGGGCTACCAATATGCAAGATCCTAACCGGTTCATTTGGAGAAATGCACCTGCAAATATCAAGAGAAGCCACAGTTCCAAGCCAAGTAGAAAACACAGTTTCATGCAGAAATAGGAATAGATAGGTAAGGTGGAATGCAAGCATAACTTGGGGTGAGACCTAGGAGAACCAATTAAAAATATTACCAGGAGTACCATAAAGGGTGTGATTATGTTGTTCTTTTGAGTATTCCGGTAGATACTCCTAAATTGATGACTAGTTCCCAATTGAATTGATTGAGTTTGTATTTTCTCCAATTATTTATGCTTTGAAGTATGTCGTTTAATACCAATTCCTGGCTCTTGGCAATCTTTGAAATAGCCTATTATTCCTCTCTCCACAAGTGGTAAACTGTGGAGGAAAAAACAAAATAAGCCAAGTCTTTTTCAAGTTTTGTAACCCATCTCTGATTACGATTAAACCAGTCAACGGTGCCTTGCCATTCTGTAGTCCTATTTTTGCATTTTATGTGGTTTAGAACTTTGGCCTAGACATTATGAGAGTATGGACATTTGAAAAAAAAGGTGATCATGGTCTTCCGGTTGACTAGTACATAGTACACGTGTTGGATGGAATTACTCCCCAACTGTTTAGCTTATCTTGTGTCTTCATTCTCTTCCAACATGCAAGCCATAAGACAATTGCAGAACATAGAAGAGAGTGTTTACACCACACAATGTTAGTCCAGTCAATTGGTGGAGACTGTGTTTGCAAAGCTACAGTGGCACTTTTGATCGTGAAATGGGTACCAGGTACGTTCCACCTTTTACCTTCCACTAAGTTTTGTTCACAAGAGAAAAAAGGAAAACGAAGGTGAAGAACTAGATTTACTTCCATTGATGAACGTCATAACACAGATATGTTTTTGCTATTACATCATTAACCCACCATGTTCAAGTGGGGTACAGATACAGAGTACTATACACAAATGCAATACCCGAGTGAGGGCTATCATATATGCAGAAAGGTCAGATTAGTTCAAACTGGTTTCCACACAGTGAGCACCTCCTGAAACATCTCTAGCATTAATTCTCTGTCTGCTTGTCTGAAGAAGTTATTGATCTCATCTTTGATATCGTATATTTTACCGAAATCGAACAGGTACATCAAGCAACCTTTCTTCAGCTTGTGGAGCTGGTAAAGCCAAGCTTCTTGCAATCTTTCAAGAACATTACCAGTGTTGATATCTTCTAACAGACTTTCTTCACAAGAATCTTTTAGGTCAGATATGTCGTACTTGTTTGCTGCACCAAGCAATGCCAACCGATGTTTCCAGAAATCTTCTTGTTTGATGGTTCCATACAGATAACTCAGCAGGGCCATGCAAGATTCGGTTGACAGATCTTCTATCTCGATTGTAGAAGACTCTTTCTCCTTGAGATTGTGGAGAAACATGCTGTGAAACACAGGAGAACTTGCAGAAAGAATTGCTTTATGAGCGCGTACCGTGCCATCAGCTGTATTGATAGTTACATCAGCATGAATGGACTCATCAAGCATGCGGGAGAGGCATCGGAGAGTGCTTTCACTCGCCAAAGACTGCATGACTGGATCACTGGGCCATAAAGCGCTGCTTTCTCCACTCTGAATTTTAATAGAAAGATGAATGAAAGAAAATTTTATTGCATCTTTCAAGGAGATAAGAACAGTAAAATATTACAAGGAAAGCATTCTTTGACTTCATTGATCAGAAAACTTTGAAAATCCAAATGACATTCAGTTTAGAATGCAAAACAAAAGCATGTGTAATGCGCATGGTCTGACAATAGAGCCACTAGCATCAGGCTGCATATTCCGGTGGCAGATCGACGCACTATGGTTTTGCCAACTAATCACACGGGAGCAAATGTGCAAATGTATTTGACCGACTCTCTATAAGACTACAAGGAAAAAGATAAAAACCACTACAGAAAGCAAGGGCATTTACAATCTTCTGTTCAATTGCAGGAGTCGGCCTATTTATTTGGCAATCTCCTTCAGAAGGCACTTGTAAAAAGTAGCATTCAGCAAATCAACACTGACAATTTCCTTAGGAGAACTTCTCAGTCTTTGCTTCAATTGTGCACCATCGCACAAAAGAATCCAATCCCCAGAAACAAATAATAAATTGTGGTAGCCACCACCGTGCCCCCACCCCCACCCCCAACCCCCACTCACCCACACACATTTCCTTTTAAGGCAGTGTTGGAGTTCACATTTAAGGACAGCCATAACCAAATATCTAATTTGAATTTCAAATCCTAATGATAATAAATTTACCAACCCCTCGCGAAGGAGGATATTCTGGCATTAGTTCTGTCACTGAAGCTAAATCAAAATAATAACAACAACAACCATGCCCAGTATCATATCAGTTATGCGAGTTTCTCCAACAGCTTAGCTTAAAAGTGAAAGCACAATCAAAACAACCATAAGACAATGCAAACTAACGAATGTAAATCAGCTTACATTTACTGGGCCAATCTTCAAATCCAGAAATTCAACATCAATAATGAAGCGACCCTGGAAGGTAGTATCAATGGGCCAGACGAAGTCATCACTTGTTCGAAGCAACCTCTCATGAACTGCAGGACAAAAAGCACATTTGAGTGGCCATTTTGCAGAGTAGCATGTATCTTATCAGATCTATATTCAGCCGTCCTACTGAAGTTGGACCACTAATATTATAATATGCAGGAAACTGCCATATGTACAAGACAAGAAGGATTATTATCAACCAAGAACAGAAAAGATGAATGCTATTATCTGCCGCTCCCTCAAAATTCCCAAACACAACAGAACAGTTTGTTTCTAACCACGAACTAAAGTAAAGTAATCATTTGAGCAAGATCAAAATAAATAGGAACACAATAATTACTGCTCCCAAAGACATCGTTTTCAAATAACTAGAACTAGTTGCAAGCCCTAATAAAAAGTTCAAGAAAATAACATATATGGCGAAGTGAAAACAAGGCTTGATTATTGTTGTATGAAATCTCCCTAAGAAAAAAGTGCACAAATAAGCATCCAACGAAACTAAATATGTGGAAGTCGGAACAGGGTTTGAAGGAATGTGAGTTACAGTATCTTTAGCAGTCTTTCATTCAAGCGTATTCTCAATATGGAACCTGGCTTCGAGCTATTGCTCACAGCTTTCAGGAAACGCATTATGCAGAACCTCTCGGGCTCATGACTACTTGGACATCATAGACTGCTTCCTCTAGTTTCCCAAATAATTACTCCCAAACGCAATTGCTACACCACAAATCAGCTAAAGCAAGTACAGTATTCAAAGTTTTGGTAGACCATTAAGAGAGATACCTCTTAAGGAAGGACATAGGTTCTTTAAGATGAAGCTTCAAACTTCTTAATGGAGTAGAAAAACACTTCACCAACACATTACAAGATGGATCATCACTCAAGAATCGAAGTATGGATATATCTGTAGAAACATGGAAAATGTGGAACCTGATTATAGGCATTCTACCATGGCATGGAAAGTAACCCATGATAATATTCAAGTTGTAGGCTCTCATCAGAAAACCATTACTTCAGTAGGAAGATGCGAGGTAATACTTCATCTGTTGAGAAGGTTTTATATAACAGCCCACAAAGATAACAAGGAACACTGACCTATTACAATCCCTAACGAACTTTACCACGACCAACTTTCTCTACAAACAGTTTGCTCTCTCAATGTCTGCTGCTTCCACATGAAATTGACAAGGATGGTATTTATCTTAAGTTTCTCGGTAAATAAGTGTCTCTCTAGAAGAAGGTCGAGTATGCAAGAAGGAGATGGTAAAAAGGATGTTCCAACAGTCTGGCATGGGACTCAAAGATAATTTGATAAACAGCAGAACTCAATCCTGCTGAGAAGCATAACGAGTCTATGTTGGACCTTCTCAGCCCTTGGGAACCTAGAATATTTTCAATGCCTTCCAGATCTGATTTTGAAGCAGATCAATTAGTATTGTTCTAAGTTGGAAATCGTCTTCTTGTATCCTCATATTGCTTGACAGAATCGAAAGGAATCAGGACTTTTGGATGCTGTTCCAGCCAAAGTAAATCTGCAGAAGTTCTTACTTTGGAGGAAAACATTGCTCATCCAAGTAGTTTATCTTTATTCACACTCATATGGACGCCATAATCTGCTCTGAAGAACCAGATTGCAAAAAGCATTGACTGATTATAACAGAAAATCAGACACAGGTCAGTTCATAAATGCATGGAAATTGGTCGGATTAGATGGAACTCTATAATCATAGGTGGTTACAAAAGGGGGATCTGACTGAGTTCACATGCAGCGGAAGTATATATTGCTAGCTAGAGCAGCTTCATGTTCTCTCTCATGTACCCTTCCTGATCTTGTACTAAAGATAAACCATGCATTTAGCATAGTGTTAGCCAAGCACCTCCGACCACTCAATCTCCACTTGAAAGAGCGCACTAAAATCAATCAGTTTATTTTATACAAAGAACAAATACGTCATCTATTAGTAAGTCACTTGGATCATCTTCCAGTTACACTTTCTTTGGATTTGAGTACAGTTAAGTCAAGGCCAATAAATGACTAATTTGAATTGAAGCGGTATGAGTATGCCCCGAGAGTATGACCAGGATGAGCTAAACAAGGTTGAATGAAGTGAATAAGCACTGTCAGGAGGGGAAAGACTAAGCTTGGCGACGGAATACAAAAAAAAAAAAAAATGAATCACTGAGGGCATGACAAAGGAAAAGATCTGAATATGTTCTCTCTAAAAACAGTAAGACAATGTAAAACAGAAAGTATAGCAACAATGTGAATGAAGGAGACTAATTATGGCACATCATATTTTCCTGTTTATTTTCTCCCTCTCTTCTCAAATAGGACGATTCAGTAGGAATTTTTGCAATATGATGCGAAGGTTGAAGATTTATTACAAGGATAGTGGTTGATGAAAAATAAATCCAGCAAAAGTAGGTAAAAGCTGGAGAGAGGAGATTGAGGAAATTTACAATTGCAGTTATCCGAACCAAATAGTTTGATAAGTTTATCTAAGATCTCAACAAAAATGGCTTAGAGCTACATATATTCACTCAAATAGTTCGAAGCAGCAATAGCTCGGGCTGAGAGGAAATGGGCCGTGCCAAACGATTGCCAGAGGTGATGCAAAATGATTATCGGACACATCAAGTCCAATCATAGAGGGACTCCTAATTTAGTGATTTGTATATGTAAAAAGTCGAGGTAGACAAATATTAAAACCTCCTTGTTCAGCAGGCCAATCGTCTGAAAATTTAGCTCTAAATTCGGTCTTTTTGATCACCAAGACAAAAAAAAAAAAAGAGAGAGAGAGAGCTGGAGACAACAGTATTGAAGCCCGTAGCTATTACTCGGTTTTAAAATTACTGCAACAAATACAGCTACTAAAATTCCAGCCAGAAACAATTCAGCAAATAAAGTAATTCCAGTTTTCATGCAAATCCAATAATCTCAACAAAGGACAGCTCAATCAAAAGGTGAAGCAACATCCTTCGAATTCAGAAAGCTAATAATGATCACAGAAACAACCAAAACATAAACTGTATACCCAAACCAGGTCCGATTACAAGCCAGTAAACAAGATGCTAATAACTGAGAAACAATAGCAGATGAAAATATTACTTGGAGAAATATACGGCTTCCGATTGGTGCCAGAGGTAGTAACACGCAGAAGAAATCGTGCTATAGGAGGATGCTCTTTAGCTACTCGAGATGGTTCAGGAAACAATCGAATATACATATAACGATTCTTTTCAACCGACAAATGCCTGACAGTTGAACCAAACAAAAAGAAGGGAAAATTAAAGACCATCAGTAAAATTAGGTTTTCTCAGCAGGCGAAATAAACAGGATAAAGAAAATAATGTAAAAGATAATCACCAATTCCAGAGTCCGACTTTGAAAGGATCGGATCGTTTGTAAGTGGAGGGTCCGAAATTGTCGATTCTCCATTGAGCAAGTCTGGAAATGGTTTCTACCTTTGAGTCCATTCCTCGTTCTGATTTCAGTTCATTGCCAATGTGGGAACTGAGAAGCCACGCTGATAGGTGATGAAAGCAAGCGAGGGAGAGAGGGTCCGCAGAGTGCGATGGGGCTCTGTATAGGTGAGCCGAGGAGTGATTGAGTTACCTTTTTTATGAAAATGGGGAAAAACTTTTAGGTCGCGTTTGGTTGACACTTACGTATCGGAATCAGAATCGAAATTGGTATGATACAGTATAGGTTTGAAGGATATGAATTTGGGATTAAAATGATAGTTGTTTGATATTAAAGTGGAAATGAGTATGATAGACATTGATGATTTTTGTAACGTATCGGAATTGGAATAATGACTGGCCGGAATAGTGGTCGGCGGTGGCGGAAGACCGGTGGCCGGTGGCGGAAGACCGGTGGCCGGCGGCGGCGGCCGGCGGCGTTGACCAGCGGCGGCGGCCGGCGGCGTTGACCAGCGGCCCCTTATTCCCACATTTTGAAGACAGTGGGCTAGTATATCAAAAAGCGATATCCATTACCAAATAGTTGCATATCAAAATGAAACACATTTCCCCATTTTCCCAAACAAACAGAATCAATAGGTTTAGATAATTAACAAATAATTACCGAACGAATACGAAGCGAACACAAACCAAACTCAAACAATTTGAGGACGGTTCAACACCCCTAATCATAATCACCTTCCAGATTACTCATATACTTCGCACCTATTTAGGATAATTGACAATACGGAACTTACAATTGAACACATCGCCTGTTTCAAGGGTCGTGTAGCTTCTGACAGAATTGAATTATATCTAGTCGCGAAGATACGAAGATACGTGGGATTTTCTCATCCCAATTCTCTCACCATATGCGTCACCTCACGACAACGTGGCAGCAAAGAAGATGGTGAGACTAGATGAAGGTCACTCGCATCTAGTCTTAACACTCCACCTGCTGCCATGTGTCGCGTGGTCAAAAGTGGAATGAGAAGATTTAGGGTGAGGAGATCTCATCTCAAGATAGGTTATGTAAAATTCTACCCTTTTTTCTTTGGGCCAGAATCTGATTTGGAATACTTAATTAAAGAGGTAAACAATACAAGCGGAATCAAATATTTTTTAATTGAGTCAAACATTGACCTGTTCAAATATAGTTCGAGATTGTTCAAGCATAAAATAAAATGCTTAAGCGAGTCAGGATCGCCTGACCGCCTAATCCCTCACCCCCTCCGCGACCGTCCGACACGTGGTAGCAGGGGGGGTTGTGAGGCTGGGTGGGGGTCACCCATACCCAGCCTCACCACCCCACCCCGCTGCCACGTGTCCGGCGGTCACGTGGGCGGTCACGGGGAGGGGGTTCAGGTGATCTCGTTCGTGCTTAAGCACGGTTTGAATAAATTTCTGAAATTCTCGAACAGAACTCAAGGACGCTCGAATAACATCAAAAACAGTCGTTGAGATGGAAGGAATTAAAACTCTATTCAAGTTAAAATTTAAGTTGCACGGTTTTTCTTTTATAAGAGAGAAAATATACTTCTAACGGCTATTTTTACCACTTGGACAGTGGTTACTGTTTATTTACATTAAACTATAATGATTGTGATAACTGCTAGTTACCAATGCATCTCTGCTATGTACAATAAAAATAACTAAGTTACAGATTTCATTAAGTATGGCAGGTCGGCCTTTTATGTCTTGTGCTTCGCTTTGTCACCTCACCTCAGTACTTCTTTACTTTGTAATATCTGGCTCTTCTTCTTTGTGCTTCACTCAATCTCTATTTTAGTTCAGCACGACCATATTTTAGCTTATCTTTATTTTATACAAGTCATGATTCTGCGTTTCGCCTTAACTCTTCTTCAAGTCAGCACGACTACACTTCACATCTGACATCTCAACTCAACTCAGGTGGCAGTTTTGTCTTCCGTCCATTGTTGTTCAAATCAGGTTTACCGACCTGAGGTCAGCTCGATGGGACTTAGTTTCCACAACATTCAAGCTCAAAATATATTAAAAATATGAAGTAAACACGAATAAATTTTTTTTATATAGACTCGATAACGTTCGATAAACATTTGAGTCAAACCATATAAATAGAATTTTGAAAACGGAATGCTTGCCTGTAACTGCATTAAATACGATGTTTATGTACGTTACAAACAAAATGTTCAGTAATTAAAATTTCCCTTATTTTTCCACAATACTTCCTTCTACTAATTTTCACATGGCTATAAATTGCATCACACGACTTCATTTCTTCATAAGCCTCGTCTCCTTTCCTATTTCAATAAAGTTCACCCATTTTCTTCTCCACTTCTTTTGTATTTTCTTCTTGTGTTTTCTGTTTCATAGGTTCCACAGCTACTGCTGCTTTTGCAAGCTTAGACCTCCAGCAGGATTCTTCTTTTTTTTTCCTTTTTTTTTTTGGTGGGAGGGAAGGGGTGGAGTGGGCTGAATCGTTTCAGATGTCCTTTATCAACTTTTGTTGATTGGTGCTCAATCAAACCTTCATCAATCTTTTGCAATTGGATACACATGAAGGGGTATCCAGTGCCCAACCTTCTATGGATGTTTCGAGGCCTATTGATCGAGTGCATAATGAATCTTACTCAGCATGTTGGAGGCATCAACATCGGGCAAGAGGGCTACTGGATCTGGAGCTTAATCACTATGGGTTTCGCCGCACAACTTTGTCAGATCCAGAATTGTACATAGATCAAATCTATTGACAGATTTCTGATCAAGATTTTGAGGAGAGCATATGAAAAGGAAAATAAAATGATTCCAAGTTGGTGATGATCCGATGCAAAAAGAAAAAAATATGCAATTGCAAGCATAAAAGTTCTTATGGATCAGGATTCAAGTCCTCAGATGGGGAATGTTCTTCGACGTAGCCATTTGCATGGCGTTTCTCCTTCCTAAGAAGGAAGCTCCGTAGTCTTAGTGTGTCCATTATAGAAGGCTCAAGAAAAGCTAAAAATAGTAATGTCTTGTTTCTCAATCAAACCTTCATCAATCGATTTGGCAGAGATTTGAGTGGATTTTCAAAAAACTTTAGATCTGTATCATTCGTATTTGCACGCCTTCTTCCACGAAAGAGGAAACAAATCTACTAGCTCTTGCGTTTACGTTAAGTTTCGAGAAGAGTCAGATTCGTTTTGTGATTTGATGTGTAACATTGCATATACTTTGTGTAAGAGGCTGTTTCTATATTTTGTGATTGTAAATTTGTGTGATACTAACGGATGGTGGTCCTTAGTCTTCATGGAATTGATTGTTGGATTTAATTTAATAAATCCCCGAATAGGACCGTTTAATCGAATCAATGGACAAAGTAACAAAATGCGGAAAATATACCTTGCTTCATTGTTGTTGTTAATCTGAACACGTACACTGCAACTGTTCCAGCTGATGATGAATCTGACGTAATCCAAGGATTCACGACCTCGCACCAGTTGTTAATGCACCCCTTGACTGAAACTGAACACGTACGGTGCAACTGTTACAGTTGATGATGAATCTGGCGTGATCCTAAGATTCACGACCTCCCACCAATTGGTGATGCACCCCTTGACTAGTTTCAACACCAATTGGTGATGCACCCCTTGACTGGTTTCAACAATTCACTGCTTTACCCGATGGAGAGGCTAGACAGTGTGGGTGGGCTTTATATAACAAGGTTGGCACACCCTCCCACTTTTCTCTCTATGGCCTATTTCTCTGTGTTGTATGAGGAGGACCTCTTCCTTTATATAGAGGGAGAATAGGAGAATCCTGATGGGCATATTCATTTATGAATAGAGATTCATTTATCCCAGATACCTGAAATATACTTGATGCTAACATCAAGTTTATCTTTATCCATTATCAAATATTTTCTAATATTTAATAATAAATATTATTATTAAATATTATTTAATATTTAATTATTGTACCAATAATTATCTACTAGCCACACGTGGGTTGTCGCCCCTCGGGGACCAGACGTCGTAACTTTATGGTCGTTGCACTTTGAGCCCATCCATCGCGGTCTCTGACCATATGACTGTCTATATATTCGGGGTTTCCATTTAGACCACACTATACATCCACGAACATACCCGATGATCACTTAACGTGTAGATGTTTTACGTAATAATTAATATTATTACGTGATATATGTGACAGTCATATTATCATACATAACGTCCACCTTATGATTAATTCGTATAAACTTTATTAACGTGCTGCGCATCACACGTATCTCGAATTAATCCCAACATTGATTATTTATGCTGCTTTGTACAGAACAGTAATAACAGTTAATACTTGTTTATATATTGGTCAAAATCTTAAATTAACAATGTAGGAGAATGTTAGAAAATATTCTAGTTAAGAATAATATACATGAAAACGATATTTTTTTTTTTAAAAAAAGTACACTAATAACAGGCCAATTTCTAATGTTTAAAATTTAGTCGCCTTTAAGCCAAATTTTTTCTAAAAGAAAACTGTATAGGAGGACGTCCCACGTGTCTTTTTAAATCATTATTCAATCGATCCATCCGGCTAAACCAAGCGAGATTATTTCTAATGGAATAAGGGGTGTTTGGGTTCTCACTTGGGTATCGAAATAAGAATCGGAATGTGTATGACATTGTATAGGTTTGACATTATATGAGTTTGAGCGTAAAAATCATATTTGTTTGGTACTGAAGTGGGAATGAGTATGATTATCATTGATGTTGTTCGAAACATATCATAATTGAAATTAGTATTGAATGTAGGTGATATAATCAATTTTTATATATTTTTTCGTACACTCTACTATTTATATCGAGCAATATTTGGTTCAATCTACATTAAAAAGTAATAATAACAATCAAATTGAATAATGAAAGTGTTCAGGTGATTAAATGGAATAATTAATTATGTTAGCTAAATTAACCTCATTTTCTGAGCTTAACTGAGTTACTACTTAAATGATGTTAAAGTCTACGTTATTTAGCTAAATGTAATATTTATTTATTTTTAGTTAAGCACTACATTTTTTTAATATTGCAGAGAAAAGAAAAGATAAGGTTAAAAGAAGATTGCAACAAAGCTGTTGCAATCAGGTCATATCAGATATTCTGTTGCAACCAGGTCCATATCAGATATTCTGTGGAGATCGACGCAGTTGAGAAGAAAAGGGAGCTTAACAGTTCCCTCTGTTCATTTCACGATTATAAATTGCGCCATCCAGAAGAAATGAAAAGCACACAGCGGCAAGGATTTTTTTCCCATCAGGCACAACAATTGCAATCGCACGTTCCCGAGACAAGCTTTCTTCCTTCTCTTCATTTTCACTCAACGAAAACAGAGGTGCATTTTCATCCTTAGAATTGCACGTTTCCCGAGGCAAGAAAGTTGAGGAAAGAGAATATAATAAAAGCAACAGTGCACTCACGTTGAGCCTTAAGGAAACAAAGAGGAATTGGTTTTAAACGTCGTTCGAGGCAGTTTCTCACAGGCGTCAGTTTTCCTTCTCCGGTCTCTGTATGTATTTATATATCAGTTCACTGGGCATTATGTATTCAATGAGTGGCTAGTTCTTTTATTTTCTTGATTAGTTATCGCAATGGTTGAATTTTATGTGCTACAATATCTGCATTTTTATTATTTCATTTAAGTGTTCATTATTTTTCCAACTGCTAATTGTTGTTGGTGTGTTTATGGCGTCAGTAGATTAGCTACCTGCTGATAGAACAAATAATTAAATTTGAAGAACCGGAAGGTGAAAAATTTAATTATGATCGTGTCAACAACGAGCCTATAGTAAAACTGACTAGGGATAGATTCGGTTTCTACGGGTGGATAACTAGAAAATTCTAACGAAATTAAATGCGACTCGATGGATTAAAATTTGCGTAGGGATACGGAGTTTGTCACACCGAGTTAGGTTTCTACGCCAAAGGATTGGGTAGCAGCTAAAAGTGAGAATTTCATCCTTAGCAATTGGAAACGAATTTAATGTGCATGTTCATTAGATAGAAAAATGCTAAACCTTTAGAAAAGAAAAACTCAACCAGAGCGTAACTAGTCAAGAATTCTTTAAGGAAGAGTAAGTCTCGGGTTAATTGTGTCGTGTGCGGTACAATTGCGTTGTTTATTATTTTTACTTTAATTTTCGTTTTTATTTTATTCCAATTTTTGAAGGGTTTAAATTGAGGCAAAAATATAATTTTGGTACTTAAAAACTAGTCCTCGAGGGATCGACAACCTCCTCACCTACTGTTTCTACATTCGGACCTAGTATACTTGCTAGTAGGTGAAAAAATACACATCAGTAGGCGACCAGAAAATTGACTGGAAAAATTTGATCGACGGCAGGCCGGCGGTGGCCGGCAGCGTTGACCGGCAGGAGCTTTTGACTGGCCTGTTTGACCATTGGGGGATTGGTGGGGGTAGCCGTAGTGGGTTGAGGGTGGTCAAGCTCGAAACTCATACCTCTCATATTGAAAGAAAAGATGAGCTAATATATTAAAAAACAATATTCATTGCGAAATACTCAAATATCAATCAGAAACGCATACCTCCAATTTTAACAACCAAATCTATATATTTAATGAAGAAACCCACGAACAAACACCCCCTAAATCTATATTGACAGGATCAGATTGAATTTCAATTATTGTAATTCAAAATAACCTTTTTAGTTTATTTTTATGAGCATGCAGACCAATATTAATAAGAAAGAATAACTCCATATAGTTGGTAACAAGTGATCATACACAAGTGAATGTTTGATGAAACATTGGAACATTTGCTGTGTATTTAATGTGAAAGTAACAAGAACCATAGTGCAACATGTAAAAGCTTGTGTAAATACTCGTGTAAGAACTGTGTTACATATGTGAAGAACATTAATTTTCTCTAGGTTAGACAAAAATAAATAAAAAAATAAACTAATGGGTGATCATGCGAGTAAAAGTTTAATAAACATGCATAGTTGGAACATTTAACGTCAACTGGACAATTAACAAGCGAGACGTTATAGCTAGTCACGCTTGACTATACACTTCATTAAATCCAAACGTTACATGTTTGATGATCACTTATGGATTGTAGTGTATGTGAGCAATTGCGGGAAATCAGGGATTGAGAATGATTGCTATCACAGAAAATCAGGAGCAATAATGTGTAGTTAATATTGCAAATCATTAGGTTTAATTGTAATTAAGTGTGATTGATTTGTTTCCTTGTATAGGTAGAAAATAGCCCTATAAGATCACAAAGTGTACAATGAAAATATACACACGAAAAATACATTCTGAAATACAAAGCACAATTGTGCAGTTTATTCTTATCGTTTGCTCTTATTTAACATGGTATCAGAGCAGGTTCCGATCAAACCTGTTTTTTGATTTCCTGTTTGGCTCAGACTATTGAGTTCATCATTGCCAGGAATATACCCAAAAACCAAGTGTCGTACCTGCCCTTTCTAAGGCTCAGATTCGTAATCATCCTTGCCCCTTCTACCATCAATTCCTTACCGTATCTATTGTATTTTGAGCATCTGTTTATCAGGCTCAGACTCTTATCCTCATTGCCTTTGTTTTACATGTCTCGTCGTGCCAAGATCAACGTATTAACTGTTCCGTTGTTGCCTGCAATCAAACCAAAAAATCATGTCAGAGACACCCGGTAGCTCTGAAGAAAACTCTGGAATGACTGAAAACAAGACCAACTTCCCAGTTAATTCAGATTTTTCAGAGCAGCTTGCTCGTTTTTTACAACAAAATTTGAACATTCAACCACCATCAGTTACATCAGCCAGTCTTGTGCTGAAAGTCAAACTAAACAGTACCAATTATACACTATGGTGTCGATTAATGAAGATGGCGTTAGGTGGTAGGGGAAGAGCTCCCATATTACTGGAATTCCTCCACCCCCTACCTACAGATCCCAATTATTCAACCTGGGAGCAGCAGGATCAATTAGTCTGTACTTGGCTAATTGATAACATTGAAGACAGTTTAATCAACAACGTCTCCCAATACTCCACTGCAAAGGCCTTATGGGATGGCCTTGCTGTAACTTACGGGTCAGGGGTGATCCCTTTCAAATCTTTGACCTCCATAAACAGTGTTACACTATTAAACAGGACAACCGATCTCTGGAAGCTCTCTGGGGGCAATTTCAAAGCATCTGGATGACAATTGATTCCATGGACCCTAATCCCATAGAATCACCAAGAGATATCGCAACATATGCAAAAAAGGTTCAAGAACAGAGGCTTTACCAACTTCTCTTAGCAGTTGATGAGAGGTATGCAGACACCAAGAAGGACATACTAAAGAGGGACCCCAGACCCAGTGTGGAAACTGCGTACAATGAACTCCGGCGGGCCGAAATCCAGGATGGGGTTTTAACCTACCCCATCAGATCCAAGATCATCATCTGGGGTTGGACATGGGTTAGTGGTTAAACCACCAACAGACAACAACAAGAACCGAGGGACAGAAGGCTCAACAGCCCCTCGCTCAGGATTCCCATCACGGCGAGGGGGAGCAGACAAATCTGTTGAATGCAGCCATTGTAAGAGAAAAGGCCACAGCAAAGATAAGTGCTTCAAGTTGAATGGATATCCCGATTGGTGGGATGATTTTAAGAAAAAGGGCCAAGTATCCATCGCCCAGAGCACCGAAGACAGTCACTCTGGCAACAGAAAGGCATCTGATGGATAGAATCAAAGGAGAACAGAAGATCTAGAAGGAACAGCCATGGTAGCTTCTGGAATAAACCTCAGCAACGAAGGAGGAGGCTGCGCAGAAGGTAGCGGGGTTAGGGTTGAAAACCCTAACCCCCACTCTTTATACCCGCCTGAAATTACCCCGACCCCCTTTAATTTTGTTTCTCCTTTTATTTCTAGTCCTTCTCTTTTACAGAATGGTAAGTTGGCCCCTCCGCCTTTAGATATTGCTGCCCCAGTCCCTCAAGTCCCTGTAACTCTGTCCGCACCCCTCAAATTGCCTGAACACCAATTTCACCCTCTCTTCTATTAAAATTACCTAAACAGCCCCTAACTTCCCAATGCCACACCATTCAAAGTCCTTCTCCTTGGATATTTGACTGCGGTGCTACGGATACAATGACCTATGATCCTTCTGATCTTCTTACCCAAACACCGCCTACCATGACTGCTGTGGCCACTGCCAATGGGACTTCCCTTCCAGTACAACATGGAGGCACCGTAGCCATTACACCCCACCTTACACTTAAAAATTGCCTCTATGTTCCCTCTCTCTACTAAATTGTTGTCTATTAGTCAACTTACAAAGGCTCTTGATTGTGTGGTACTCATGTATCCTAATTTTTGTCTTGTACAGGACATTCGTACGGGGGTGATCATTGGGCGTGGTACTGAACGCCAAGGCTTGTACTATGTTGATGCGGCGGTGCAACAGGGACAGTCTAATCTTGCCACCGGGACGGCTGAAAGACAGGTGTGGTTATGGCATCGCCGACTAGGTCATCCTTCATTTGGTTACCTCAAACGTCTTTTTCCTACCCTATTTACTTCTCCGTCTAATACTTTGTCCTGTGATACATGCCTCCGGGCGAAACAAACTCGGGCTTCGTATCCTGCTAATAATACTCGAGTTACTCGTATGTTTTCATTGGTTCATTCTGATGTGTGGGGACCCTCACCCTATAATACCCCACTTGGATTCCGTTATTATGTGATTTTTGTTGACGATTTCTCAAGAATGACATGGCTCCACATATTGAAACATAAATCTGAAGTTACCCAGAAATTCGTCCAGTTTTATAATATGATTCATACACAATTCAATACAAAAATACAAACTCTTCGTTCCGACAATGGGGGGGAATATCTTGACGGCACTTTGGCCCAATTTTTCCATACTCATGGCATTATTCATCAGACATCTTGTCCTCATACACCTGAACAGAATGGTGTCGCTGAACAAAAAAATCGAATCCTTCTAGAAATGACTCGAGCATTAATGTTTGATTCGAATGTCCCGACGAGTTTCTGGCCGGAGGCTGTATCCACTGCCACTTATCTTGTCAATCGCCTTCCTACCAAAATCCTGAACTATCAAACACCTATTCAGGTACTCTCCACTCAACATCCCTTACCCTCACTCTACACTCTTCCCTCTAGAATAGTTGGCTGTACCGTTTTTACCCACACCCCTAAACACTCACCGCCTTCATATTACCATGAATTGTACCTTCATTGAAACCAAATACTACTATTCCTCCCAATCCCGGCTTCAGGGGGAGACACCATCAGAGGGAACCCTAGATTGGTCGGTACCACCCCATACTTGTCCAACGGCTGTTCCAACAGGGCAAGTAGATGGCGCCGACTGCACTGTAGCTCCCAACATTGTGCCATCCGAGGCATCTGTACCACCAACAATTGATCCTCCGGTCACGAATGAGCTGTCCAAGGTAACAAATTATGATACAAGTACTGCTCAATCTTTACCTGGTATTGAGACTAATGAAACACCTGATATTGACCCTTATATTCCTATTCCCTATACAGAACCTTTCCTTGAGGACCCAATTACTTCTGACATGAGTACAGGGACTGATACTATAGGGGCAGTACGGGTACTACCTCCCAGAACTAAAAGAGGAGTCCCTCTCGAGCGGTATTCACCAACAAGAATATCCAGGTCTTCCAGGTATCCGATAAAATCATCTGCAGCAGGACTTTCTGATTTAGCTCAAGGGTTCTTTGTTTCTCTGTGTACTGAACAGGTCCCACGAACAGTAGAAGAGGCTCAATCACGACCAGAGTGGAGAGAAGCTATGATCACTGAAATGCGAGCCCTAGAGAAAAATTACACGTGGGAAAAATGTCTCCTTCCTCCTGGAAAGAAAACGGTCGGATGCCGTTGGGTGTTCACTGTTAAATACAAGGCAGATGGAAGTGTTGAAAGGAACAAGGCTCGACTTGTGGCCAAAGGATATACTCAAACCTATGGTATTGACTATTCAGAAACGTTTTCTCCTGTGGCTAGAATTGACACTATCAGAGTATTGTTTTCTGTTGCTGCAAATCAAAATTGGCCTCTCCATCAGTTTGATGTTAAGAACGCGTTCCTGCATGGTGACCTACAAGAAGAAGTATATATGGATCCCCCTCCGGGCTTCTCTGCAGGGTTTGAAACAGGGGAGGTATGCAAATTGAGAAAAGCCTTGTATGGACTAAAGCAATCCCCAAGAGCATGGTTTGGAAGGTTCACTGAAGTAATGAAGCAAGATGGGTATCGGCAAAGCAATGCAGATCATACACTGTTTATCAAAAGAAGACAGAAACTGGTAACATGCTTAATTATTTATGTAGATGACATGGTAATCACTGGGGATGATTTCGAAGAAATGTCTCGCCTCCGGAAGCACCTTTTTACTAAGTTTGAGATGAAGGATCTTGGTGGACTAAAGTATTTTCTGGGAATTGAAGTTCTACGATCGAAAGCTGGAATTTATATATCACAGAGAAAGTATATTTTGGATCTTTTGACAGAAGTCGGGATGCTAGATTGCAAACCAAGTGACACACCTATGGCAGCAAATCAAAAATTGCAAGATGACAAGGGAGGAACACCTACGGACACAGGGCAGTACCAACGGCTTGTCGGAAAACTGATTTATCTGTCACATACTCGACCGGACATAGCATACGCAGTAAGTGTGGTCAGTCAGTTCCTGCATCAGCCCCAGAAGCATCACATGGATGCTGTCTTGAGAATTTTGAGGTATCTGAAGGGGACATCAGGAAGAGGAATCGTGTTCCAGAACAACGGAAACTTAGACATACAGGCTTACACCGACGCGGACTAGGCCGGGAGCATAATAGATCGAAAGTCTACATCAGGATACTTTGTACTTGTGGGCGGTAATCTTGTGACATGGAGAAGTAAAAAACAGAAGGTTGTGGCGTTATCTAGTGCTGAGGCAGAATTCCGGAGAATTGCAAAAGGGATCACTGAGATACTATGGGTTCAGAAGTTGCTCAGGGATATTGGGTTGTTCTTTAAATTGCCGACACCGCTTCTATGTGATAACAAGGCGTCTATTAGTATCTCCGAAAATCCTGTACAACATGACCGCACTAAACATATAGAAATTGATCGACATTTTATCAAGGAGAAATTGGAAGCAGGAATCGTCAAATTACCGTTTGTCAGATCAGAGGATCAACTAGCGGATGTGTTAACCAAGACGGTCAATGGGAGGTCGTTCGAAGCCATCTTGTGCAAGTTGAATGTTGTTGACCCCACAATTCAACTTGAGGGGGAGTGTGAGCAATTGCGGGAAATCAGGGATTGAGAATGATTGCTATCAAAGAAAATCAGGAGCAATAATGTGTAGTTAGTATTGCAAATCATTAGGTTTAATTGTAATTAAGTGTGATTGATTTGTTTCCTTGTATAGGTAGAAAATAGCCTTTAAGATCACAAAGTGTACAATGAAAATATACACACGAAAAATACATTCTGAAATACAAAGCACAATTGTGCAGTTTATTCTTATCGTTTGCTCTTATTTAACAGTGTACAGACGTTTCCGATACATTACACTTTCGTGTTTGCACATGCTTTGAAAAGAGACGGATCGCTTCACCGTACGTAGTTTTACCTTACACTTACTATATAATTAAATAGAATAAACTACTTATAGTTGGTAACGTTTGATCTTACACGTAAAAGTTTAGTAATCGTGCGTAGCTTAACCATTTGTCATTGTCCATGTAATGTACAACAAATTAGAAGAGAACTACCAATAATTCAGTAAATAAAGCATTTTTGTTTTGTTAATATAAACCGACAAGATAAAAAAGAGCTACCAACATTCATGAACTGATGTATTGACAACGTTATTAGGATGTACATGGCATGTACTACTACTCTACCGCTTACATTGATTGTACATGGCATGTATTGAGAAGCACTTTTCCTTTTCCAAGAACTTGGATACTATGTGCATCTCCAAAAAAAACTTGCTCGCCATCACCTATTTCTTGATAATCAAAAAATAGATCCTTACTAGTGGCAATGTGCTTGGTAGCCCCTGTGTCTACCACCCATTCCGAAGCATCACTGATAAGATTTACCTCAGATAAGACGACTCCAGCAATAACTTCTTCATTCTCTGTTTTCTTCTCCACGAGGTATACTTGACTGTTAGTCTAGCCTTTCCGCTGGTTGCATTTAGCCGCTTGGTGTCCGAGTTTTCCACACACCTAGCAGGCCCCTCTGAGTTTCTTATGTCCTTGTCCCTGCACAAAAGGCTTGCCTTTCCTATTGGGCTGAGTCTTTTGACTTTTGGGTTTGTGCTCCACCACATTGGCTCGAAATTGTCCTTCGTCATGTCCATTGTCATCAAGCCTGTTATTATCTTCAATCCGGATGTGCTTGATGACTCCATCCAAGGTCAACTTGGCGTTATCGTATTTCCCTCTCTTCTTGTACTTGTTCCAAGAAGACGGAAGCTTTTCAAAGAAGGAGGCTGCTTGAAAGGTCTCGTCAACCTTGATACCGTCTTGCTCTATGTTGTCCACCAATTGTTGATATTAGTGGATTTGATCATTGATCGGTATGTGGTCTACTATCTGGAACTTCAGAAATTCCCTGACCACATACTTTCTTTTGCCAATATCTTCAGAACCATATTTGTTCTGAACTGCTGTCCATATCTCCTTTGCTGACGAAAATTTGACATAAATGTCAAACAATAAATTAGAGAGGAAGTGCAGAATGTGTCTTCTACAAGTTGTGTTGTCAGCATCATATTTGATACTTTCTGTTTCATCCAAAGGTTTGTCTCTTGTCAACACATACAAAACAGAAATTATCTCCAAGAAAAAAGAGCTCCTTGGCCGCCCACCATTTGAAGAACTTGCCAACGAATGGCTCCATCTTTGATATGTCAGGAACTGGGCTTGTTTAATTGCCATATTCAATAAAAATTGCTTTAAGAATGTTGAAAATTTAGTATGAATATGGAAACCAAGTATAAACAATCAAGCCGAGACGTGATGAATTGTCACTGTCCTTAAAACAATTTTGCTCCTACCGAAGAGCAAGGTAGTCTTCAAGCAAATGCTTCCAGGATATAATGGCTATCTTCCTTTGTAGCGACCCGTCCCGAGCCCTAGTACTCGAAACGACTCACCCGCCGTATCTCACTAAGGAGAATACAAGGCGTCGATACACTTCAATTACACGTCGTCACAATAACGTAAATCGATGTCAGCGGAAGTCATAACTAAATATCCTTGATAAAATAATCTTCATCATTAATACAATATCTAAGAATTTCTAAATCAATACAATAGTCAAATGTATGTAAACACTAATCTCGAAAATACATAAACCTCGAATATCGAAACAACTGTCTCAACCAACCCTCAAAAGTCTCGTCTGAATATCCTTAGTCTCAAAATCTCCCATCTCGATCTTCACGGTATACTAACTTCTGTTTAAGCATACCCAACTTCGCCCACCTGCAAAACTGGTGAGTGGTGGTGTGAGCCAAATCAACGGCTCAGTAAGCAACCTATCTATACCCATTATGAAAATCATACATACATAGACAATTACAAATAACATTTACAAATCAACATACATGTCAATCGAGTAAATAAACTGCGGAAAATAAGTCACTCCACATAATAATGCGCAACTTCATGATGCATGCCTTCTCTACGTGTCACACGCAACAAAAGTCATGTCACGCGCGATGCTCATATCTCTACCGTGCAATGCATGAACCTCGAGGTGATCCTACCACACGCCTCGTCAGGCCACACGCCCCGTCGGGCCACACGCCTCATAGGGCCACACGTCCCATAGGACCACACGCCCCGTAGGACCACACGTCCCATAGGGCCACACGTCCCATAGGACCACACGCCTCATAGGACCACACGCTCCGTAACGTGGAGTCAGCGAACACACGCTCCGTAACGTGGAGTCAGCGAACACACGCTCCGTAACGTGGAGTCAGCGCCCCGAATAGATGCAATGCTAATGCACGTGCCATGAATGCTGCACACACATAATCCACAATCCGGCGTATACATGCTCCTATATATACCCGCGCCCATACATGTGCATATATACTTGCATGTCTACCCCACACATCCATACACATGCAATACGCATTGAGATCGTACAACCATACATACACCTAGGTTATTTTTACATACCTATCTCACATATACATACAACTCGCATATAGAAAAAGTCCAATTACAGATAAGCAGCAAACAACACACTGATGCACGCTAAGCATAACAAGCACAAATAGACCACTTACCTCTGGTGCATGACAACATAACAAGCACAGATAGACCACTTACCTCTGATGCATGACAGTATAACAGGCACAGATAGACCACTTACTTTGAATCGGTTACTTAGCTGTCTTATTCTATGCTCGAACGTGAAGAAGGTTATCATAATATAACCATAAAAGCCTCTGCTTCTGCATGTCCAAATTATCAAAATGGCCAAAATGTCAAATTTGTCCAAAATACTAAAATGCACTCAAATGCCAAATATCTACACTAAATAGACCAATCAATCAACTATCAAATATCAAAGGCCAAATTCAATATCGGTTTACCCAATAACTATCACTCACACGTATCTATACACATATATATGCCATGTTCATAAGGAAATTATTCTATCTTTATTTATATATGTAAAACATCCATCACTTCCTATTCACCATGAAACTTTCAGCCTTTAGCAATTGATCATGCACACTTTTCAGTTTCATGCCACAATTGACCACATGCAATTAAATATATATGAAATATACATTAACTGTATACCAAAATTTAGACGTTAATTTGTGCGGAAAAAAAATACATAATGACCACAACCCACTTTGTTGAGAAACTTAAAACTTTCGGCCCTTTTACACATCAACAATCAAGATTTTTTTTTTCAATTTTCACATACACAATTATATATATTTACATTATTATACTCAACATAAATCCTACATGATTGCTATTCTTTTGTTTCCTGATGGCCGAATGGTCACCGCCCAAAATATATAATTTTCCTTCGGCCCAAGCCTATAATGGTACGACTTCGATTTCTTTCTTTTTGCACATATGTGATCACAACTGGTCACATATACACTTATATATACATCAATTTATGCAATCACGTATATGCACCAAATTATATAAAAATGCATGTATGAACAGTGGCTGAAAAACCACTGCTTCTAATATATGTGCACACTCACAAAATCGCAAAAACATACATAACAGTATATACATGTATATGGACAAATTCACCTTGAATAACCATTTCAATTGTGTAGTTTATGAATATAAAAATATCACATACCCCCAGTAGTGGCCACTCGGCCACTGCCTCTATCCTTCACCAATTTTAAATTTTCCAACAGGTGACCACGACAGTGACTAAAAGGATGTCCCCAAAATGCAACCTTTAGCATGTATTAAACATACACAACTAATACAAGCCTATATAAAATTCATCTATACAATTCAAACGTATTAATGCATGATCCAAATTTAGTACCAAAAATATAGACATTCAATTTACCAAAATCATAGTAAATACATCAAGGTCACTTACTTGATTCCTATACTATACCTGAAATGAATTCGAGATGGATTGAAGACAACTATTCGCCTTTTCTTCTTAGGTTAGCCTCGGCTGGGGTTGGGTGGGAACAACCAAAATTTTCCTTCTTCTTCCCTGGGGCTTCGGCAGAGGGGTGTGTGAAGGAACGCAAAAAGACTTTTTCTTTTATAACAGGAAAATGGTGTTGAGGGGTAATGGAAACGGCAGGAGAAATTTTGAGGAATATTGATGAATAGGGAAATATTTAAGGCAATTGGCAGATTTTATTTATTTTATTATTATGTTTATTTTAAAGGATAAGGTGATATTCATGCAATTAATGGGATTTAATTGATGGAGTTGGGTAACCCCCAATCTCCTGACGGTACATTTTTTTTTAAATCATTCATTTCATTTTTTTTAATTACAACTCTTTCTTTTTTTCCAATTAAAACATTTCTTAATTAATTTTTTTTAACAAACCCGGGGTGTAACATCCTTTCCTTTGCTCTAGGAGAGGAAGATTGAACTTGCTTGTTGAAAGAAATGATAAAGAAGATAGTAGAAGGAGAAGAGTGTTGAGAGTTTTCCTTAGTTTTTGCAAGAATGAATTGCATATCTTGAAGATATGAAGGTCTACTATATATAGACCTTGGGGTGTGTTAGAAAGCCTTTTTGAAACATGTCTCAAGCTCTTTTCAACCTCCAATAGCCGTTGTTTACCGTTCATAGGCGAAGGGAAATGAACCTTGGATCAAAAGATGCAATTCAAGCTGAACAGTTCTGTCTGTTGGCACATCGATCAATCGAAGTTGGACAGTACCTTTAGCTTTCATTTTGCCCAACGTCGATCGATGTGATCGAACAAAGTTGGATAGAATGCTTCCAAGTATTGCACCACATCACATCGATCGATCGATGTCCCTTACTTCGATCGATCCAAGTCCTCCAGAACACTTAACTTTATTTCAGCCTTCACTTGGTTCGATCCAGCCTAGACATGGATCGATCCAAGTGACCTATTTCAAGTTTAAAGTGTTCATTACATCATTTCAAACTCCCAAACAACATCATATAAGTTTGGAACACTTAGAAAGAGTACTGTAACGTATTTTTCCAACAATATAATCACAAATTTTACAATGGTCAATGACCAAGTATGATTAGTTGGTCATTGACCATTACCGGCACCACGATGCTAATGTAGTTGTCTTACTGCAATATGTATTTATTTCCCTTTTAGGCGCATTCAACTTAGCAAGTTTCCTTGGGCGAAGTGTTCTACTCGGATAGTCGGATGCATGTATTTGTTCATTTTTTATTTTGATTTATTTAAATCGAGTATCTAATGCATTTATAGTTGTTTATCATTCAAAGAGTCACTATGAAAGATCCACTGGTATGGGAATTTTGTGCTCATTACCTAGAGACTCGGAATATAATTAAGTAGATCCATTTTTCTTGTCTAGGGTTATTTACATTTCCAACGGAATAAAGAAACACTCTTATTTAACTTTGTAATATGATAGAATAAAACAAAATAACCATTAAATTGGTTACCCTTCTTATATTGTGAAATAGCAGTTGATCGACACAGCTTCATGCAATTTTTATTATAGGTCATCAGGAAATACCTCTGTGTTTCTAACACATGGGTATGTGACATCCTATACTCCACCATAAGCGAGCCTCAAAGGTAATGGAATAATAATGTTGTTTTCTTGTCTAGGGCAGTAATTATGGAAAGAGAATTCGGATTATGTTAATTAATTCGTTTTTCTTCTGTGAGCATATTGTAAGAATATTGCAGATATAATTCAAAATTACCAAAATATGGCAGGAAAATGGAAATTATGGAAACGTTATATACAAAGGGTTAGATCTCCTCACCTCCACTTTCCTTACCCTCTTTGTGACCGCGCGACACATGGCAGCAATAGGGGTGGTGAGGCTAGATGAAGGTCTAGCCTCACCACCCCTTGCTGCCACGTATCGCGCGGTCACGCGTCACCGCACCTCCCTTACGGTGAGGGGATCCTATCCCGTTTCAGAACGCATATAAGGGGGGAGAGATTCAATCACACGTAAGTGAAAAGGCCCGTGCAGGTAAGTACAGAACATCAATGGCTAAGAATTAACCTCTGCGAGTTCCATCCATGCCCTTTATCAGCATCATCTTTTTGATTTTGAAAGAAAGTCACAAGTTAAATCAACAAGTAGCTATTTACCCAATGGACATCTTACAATCTCTCAAGTTATTCAATCCAGCTTATAACTCACACGCGTCTATGCTTAAAAGACGCGTTCCAATGTTATAAGCTTAACCAGATGAACAACTTGTCATACTTTGCTCTTGTGTTCCGGCCGGTGAGTGTACTCGAAATCTATGTGAACAAAAGCCCTCTCGACTTCTGGTAGTTGCTCAAGCTTTTCTTGTAAAGTTTCCCCAATATTGTGTGCTTCATTCAAAAGCATATCTTCAGGCAGCACTATGTCTACCTCCACAAAGTAATGAGAGCCCAAAGTGTATGCTCTCACTGTATCAATGTGCTTTATCTGCTCATGGTGATTCCATATAAGGTAAGTCAATTTTGTAAGAAAGTCTGGAGGCGCTGTTCTTCCAATTAATGACCACACGTTCTCAATAACCGTCCTTGTCCATGTGCAGATTGTGTACAAGGCAATCTGAACAACAAAAACACAGGTCATCGGAAAACAACTCCTGTCACAAAAACAAAACAAAACACCCTCAAAAACTCACAACAACAACAACAACATTACCTGATTGCCTTAGAGGCTCCTGCCTGTGGCGGGGTATAGTGGGTCTGATGTACGCAACCATACCCATGTGTTAGAAGCACACGGAAGTTGTTTTCCGATGACTCATAATATAAAACTGTGTCGATCAACTGCTACTTCACAATATAAGAAGCGCAGCCAATTCAATGAGTCATTTTGCTTTATTCCATCATATTCCAATGGCATGGTATGAGGGGTCGGATGTACGCAACCTTACCCATGTATTAGAAACACACAGAGGTTGCTTCCCGCTGACCCATAATGATGAAGCTGTGTCGATCAAGTGCTACTTCACAATATAAGAAGCGCAACCAATTCAATGAGTCATTTTGCTTTATTCCATCATATTCTAATGGCATGGTATGAGGAGTCAGATGTACGCAACCTTACCCATGGGTTAGAAACACATAGAGTTTGTTTCACGATGACCCATAATGATCAAGCTGTGTCGATCAACTGCTACTTCATAATATAAGAAGTGCAGTCAAATCAACGAGTCATTTTTTTTATTCCATCATATTCCGAAGTCAAGAAGAGTGTGTCGTTGACTCCAATGGAAATGGAATCCCATCCCAAAAACTTAAAACATGTCAATAGAAGCACATTTTGTAGGTTTGAGAACAGTTACCAGTATGGCTCCAGTAGGATCAATCCACCAGTAATATTGGACTGCTAGGACAGCTGTTACTAGACCAACAGAATTGGTTATGACATCAAAGAAATGGTCTTGAGCATAGGCTCTGACAATTTCATTCTTGAACCTTTGGCAGTAAACCATGAGAGCAAACTTCACAAGTGTGACACACACCATAATACCAATGATCCATTTTTCCTCCTCATGGTCCATCTCAGGGCCAGCCTACATTCATATATGCACCATGAGAAAGCACAAATGCATTCAGGGCATGCATACCATTTTCCATCCATTCCAAGAAAACAAGATTTTCTTTCTATTTCTATTGTGATATGCTGTATATGATTGTTATTTTTTTTAGCATTTTTGCTACACTATGCTCTCACCCATAAGACACAACAACAACAACAACAACAACATTATATCATTGCCTCAGAGGCTCTCGCCTATAGCAGGATAGAGGGTCGGATGTATGCAACCATACTTATGTGTTAGAAACACATAGAGGTTGTTTCCCGATGACCCATAATGAAAATCGTCAAGTTGTGTCGATCAACTGCTACTTCACAATGTAAGAAACACAGCCAATTTCGTGAGTCATTTTGATTTATTGCATCATATTCTAAAGTCAAAGCAGAGTATGTTCTCGACTCCATTGGAAATGGAAACGTCTCACCCATAAGACACCTATCCACAAAACCACGATGTAGAAGAATTCATACCTTAGAAAACAGCTGGCGCACAGATTCAAGTAATATCTGCAGTCCTAGAGTAGCCATGACAGATGCAAACACAATGATCCCCTGGAAATCAACACCGATTTAGGGCAAAATTGCATCACAAATGACTGAGGAAATGCATCTAAGGGAAGAAAACATTTCATGATGAGGACACAATCAAGGATTTATTGAAGAGATAGCCCAAATGGCAAGAAAAATAGCACGATAGCGATCTATTCACTGAAAACTTGTTTGCTATCAACAACAACAACAACATTGTCTCATTGTCTTAGAGTCTCCCGCCTATGGCGGGGTATGGGGTTCGGATGTACACAACCATATCCATGTATTAAAAACACATAGAGTTTGTTTCTCGATGACCAATAATGATGCGTCAAGCTATGTCAATCAACTGCTACTTTACAATATAAGAAGCGCAACCAATTTAGTGAGTCATTTTGTTTTATTCCGCCACAATTCAAAGTCAAAGAAGAGTGTGTCATTTACTCCATTAGAAATGGAAAAAACTTGTTTGGTATCAACAAGAGATAGATAACTATACAAGGCAATGAGTCAGAAAATTGGTCTGAGAAAAACAACAGCAACAACAATCATACCTAATATATCTCAACCACAACAAAATCATGCCAAAATATTATAGCACAATTGAATTACTTCTACGCTTACCACTGGTTGCATCCTTTTCTTCCCAATTGGATAGCGATACTGGTTGGGATTTCTCATTGCATAGGAAGTAAACCAGAGAATAAAACCAGATAAAAGATCTAAGAATGAATCCAAAGTCGAAGCAATCACAGCCAAAGATCTGCTTTCGACAGAAGCATAAACTTTTGCCACAAAGAGAACCATATTCGCGAAATTCGATAACCGAACAGCCATTCTTTCACTTCTTGCAAGCTGTTCCATCTCGTCCTGCCAAAAGTTTTTTTTGGTTAAAATGCTAACATTAACCAGAGAAATCAAGTCATCAAAGGGATGCGGTCCATGCAATAGCCTTACTTGTATGTACACATGCCGACCTACATGTTCTTTTTCATCTCTTAGTAGCACAATCATATTGTACTTAATCAATCCTAGAGTAACAATGGTAGATCACATTATTTCCTCAAGACACCATGGAAACATGTCTTTTTCTACTCCTATATTGTACAAACAGTTTGGATACAACAACCACCATATCCGGTATATCTCAACTACAGCAAAAGCTATCGTTAGGGTGTACAAACAGTTTGGATAAATAAGAAAAAGACTCTGAACTTTTTTCTTTTTTTTTCTTGAAATCACATTTTTTACATGGAAAAAAGCTACATACATTTGAATTTTTATGATAACCCTTTTCTTTCTCTCATGTAATTCAACTGCCAATGTAGTCTAAATCTCTATGTAATACTGGTCTAGCATCAGAAAGAAGGAAATGAAGGCATGAAAATGGGTTAAGTTGAGACATTAAATAATCGTATTAGAGTCAATTAATAGACAGTTCAAAGTGTCTTCACAAGATTTCGGTAAGGCTTAGCAAGGATGCTGACCCATTTAAGAGGATAGCGTGTGGTACTCCTCTCGTTTATACAAGTACAATAACAACATTATCATATTGTCTTAGAGGTTTTCGCCTATGACAGAGTATGAAAGGATCGGATGTACGCTATCATACTCATGTGTTAAAAACACACGGAGATTGTTTCCTGATGACTCACAATAAAAATTGCGTGAAACCGTGTTGATCAACTGCTACTTCACAATATAAGAAGCGTAGCTAATTTAGTGAGTCGGATTGCTTTATTCCATCATATTCCAAAGTCAAGGAAGAATGTGTCTTTGATTCAATTGGAAATATAAACTCTCGTTGTATACAAGTATTAGGCTTAAGGTACTAAAGTCAAATTATATTGACTATTTTCTAGTCAACAAGTATAACAACCAGAAAGTTGACATTTAGTGTTGATACAACCCGTATTCTGGGTGGACGTAATATTAACAAAGGATGCGTCTTGTGGTGCTATTAGGGCTGTAAATGAGCCGAACGAGCCGAACATCGCATTATTCAAGCTCGGTTCATTTAACTTAGCGAACGAGCCGAGCTTGCTCGTTTATTTAAACAAACATATTTAATTGTTCAAGCTCGGTTCGTTTAACTCACGAACAACATTAACAAGCCGGACACCTTAAACGAAAGGTGTACTTGCCAAGTTCGAACAGAAAAAAGTGGTTCAAGCTCAATTCATTAACCTTTTAGCCGAGCCAAGCTCAAGCCGAACATTACCGAACGGCTCGGTTCATTTATATGCCTAGGTGCAATCATCAGAAAGAGTTATGGGTAAAACTGAAAAGAGAAACAAAGGCAGCAGACAAAATCACACCTCAGTTAGACTTCCTGGGATGCAACCAGATTCATGAATGGTTTCCATCTCACTGAAACCTTCAAGAAGCCTCTCTTGCTTCTCGTAGTACTCTGCAATTTTCCCTTGTTTCCCTGGGGAAAAGAAAAGATATGATAAAAACAGAGGATTAAAGCCAATCTTTCCATATATGGTCGGATCATGCACACATATTTCATATATCATGATTCTTCAAGATTATGCCATCCTTAACATCATGAAAAATAAATACATAGTAATCACCAGTGCATATGAATAGGGCTAAACATGAGTAAACCAGCCTTCTTTTATCATCGTCGTCGTCGTCATCATCATGTGGGCAGAGGCACATGATATAATATATAATATACTTCCTCATCTTATAAATATTGTCACAGTTGGTCTTTTAGCATACAATAAATTATACTATGTTAAAACGTCAAGTGTAACAATATTTTTGAAACAGAGTGAGTGTTGAACAAAAAGTAACTTTAACAAAATGTTTGGTTATTTCAGAATAATAACAGGAAAGTACTTTTAGAAAGAGCTATTAGGGTTTCGCAACAGTCCTAAGAACTTTTAATTTTGTTATGCTTGAAAAGAGGGCCCTACACAAGGACTCCTTTTTAAGGGTTGAGAATCTCTTTACCCACAAATCCTTCACCTTTTTTTTCACCACACGTCACTTGACAACAGGAGATGTGATGAGGTTAGATGAAGAGATGGGTACCAATGGGTGTATGAGGGATGGAGGACAGATGTCACACGGTAGTAAAGGAGGTGAGGAATTTGTGGGTGAATAGATCTCAGCCTCTTTTTATGGCACCTTGGGGCCGTAACAAAGGAGAATGCTACTCTTAACTCTCTTTATTAGATCAAATAAGAGGGGTTTGGATCCATTGGCATGGAATGAGACACGGAATGACTGTATGATACGTAAACAACAACAAAAGTTATAGAGTTAGGTGTGGATAACTAGTAGAACGTTGTAAAGCTGAGTGAAAGACGGTCACACTTAACGTCTCATTCGAAATAAGATAGAGATTTTTTTTACCGGATAATATAGGGATGAACCAGATTCATATGACTCT
>AP025063.1:31383766-31635676 GCA_036186865.1 Eustoma russellianum | reverse complement strand
GTCTTTTAGCATACAATAAATTATACTATGTTAAAACGTCAAGTGTAACAATATTTTTGAAACAGAGTGAGTGTTGAACAAAAAGTAACTTTAACAAAATGTTTGGTTATTTCAGAATAATAACAGGAAAGTACTTTTAGAAAGAGCTATTAGGGTTTCGCAACAGTCCTAAGAACTTTTAATTTTGTTATGCTTGAAAAGAGGGCCCTACACAAGGACTCCTTTTTAAGGGTTGAGAATCTCTTTACCCACAAATCCTTCACCTTTTTTTTCACCACACGTCACTTGACAACAGGAGATGTGATGAGGTTAGATGAAGAGATGGGTACCAATGGGTGTATGAGGGATGGAGGACAGATGTCACACGGTAGTAAAGGAGGTGAGGAATTTGTGGGTGAATAGATCTCAGCCTCTTTTTATGGCACCTTGGGGCCGTAACAAAGGAGAATGCTACTCTTAACTCTCTTTATTAGATCAAATAAGAGGGGTTTGGATCCATTGGCATGGAATGAGACACGGAATGACTGTATGATACGTAAACAACAACAAAAGTTATAGAGTTAGGTGTGGATAACTAGTAGAACGTTGTAAAGCTGAGTGAAAGACGGTCACACTTAACGTCTCATTCGAAATAAGATAGAGATTTTTTACCGGATAATATAGGGATGAACCAGATTCATATGACTCTAGATCTAGAAACTACTAAAAGCTGATATCCTATCCTTTTTTATCATCTAAAATTTTCATGCAAATAGTGTCAACTGAATGTTTTATAACGTTTGAATGCAAGCCATGGTTTCTTTGTAAGAAAAAGAGGAATTAAATAAGGATTTAAATGTGAATAAATAAATAAATAATAAAAAGTGTGTCTAAATGCGTTTGTAGAATAAAGTGGAAATTATTTCCAAAAACTAATGCCTTCACTTCTGCAGTTCTTTTTCTTCTTTTTATTATTACTATTTTTAAATCGAATTTCTTGAGTTGATCAAATTTCTTGAGTTGATCAAAGCACCAATAAACAGAAATAAATGGGTTCTATTTCCAGGAATTTCACATTTTTTTCATCGCTAGTAAACACCAGCAGAACGGGAGCTTTTCCGTCAGGGGTGTAAATGAGCCGAACATAGTGTTGTTCAAGATCGGTTCATTTAACTTAGCGAACGAACCGAGCTTTTTCGTTTATTTAAACGAACATATTTAATTGTTCAAGTTCGTTCGTTTAACTCACGAACAACATTAACGAGCCGAACACCTTAAATAAATAGTGTCACATACCGAGTCGAACAGAAAAAAGTGGTTCAAGCTTGGTTCATTAATCATTTAGCTAAGTTCGAACCGAATAAGCCGAACATACAGAATGACTCGGTGCATTTACATACCCAGTGACTCAGGAACACGTCCAGAAACTCACAAACCCCAATCAAAAATGAAAATAATTAATCATAGCCAATAAAATTATAATAAATTTAAAAGAAATTAGAGTGATTACGAATATCGTTTATGTGAGATTATGTAGGTACCTACAGATTCGGGGTCTCGCTGGAAGCAAACTCTCTGTTATTTGGAATGGAGGTATTGTTTGTATGTCTCTAACCTTCCTAATGTTGTTATCGTTTGGATATACTGGGTATGTGTTGTTGTGGTGTTTATGTGAGAAAGGTAAGAAACAGCGGGAATCCTGTCATACGCAAGAACGGCTGCAGTTGCTAATTGACGTTATTATGCTCTAAATTAAGGTATCTATTAATCATTTTAATTAATTACTACGTACATTTTATCAAATTAGATACGATCAAATATAATATAGATGATTATAGTTAATACATGGAATCGAATTGCTGTTTGTTTGTATAATACTGAATAACAAGTACTCCTTCCGTTCTAATACTGTAAATTTTAAATGATAACAACAATAGGTCTAATGAAGGAAATATTAACTTAATCATATCTAATACTAAGATAATTAGCAATTAAATGTCTATTATTTCTTCGTGTTATAAAATTTTGGTCAACACTAAAGTCCCACATGCAGATTCATTGGTTTCAAAAAATGAAAAAAAAAATACAGATTCACTAGCATAATTCCAAATCAGGGTCAAGAGAAGTTCGTTTTGGTGGAGGAAGAATCCTGAAGTATGCCTAATGCGGAATAGAGTCAATTAATAAGAGGGGAAAAAATCACTATAACAACAATATATATCCCAACGACCACAAAAAGTATCGCGAAGGTCTAGCGAGGGTGAAAGGCAGTCAAACAATACATACTTGTTAAAAAACAAAATTTAATACAACCGTTCTAACAAAATCTACTTGTTACGACAAAATACAATGTATTACGAATTCTACATGTTATGACATCAGAGTTTCATTCTATAGTGTCTGAGCTCATGCGACTTGCACTAACATACCTTAATTATACAACAACAACATTATCCTATTGTCTTAGGGGCTCCCGTCTAAGCAAACCATACACATGTATTTGAAACACAAAGAAGTTGTTTCTCGGTGACTCGTAATGATACGTCAAGCTATGTCGATCAACTGCTACTTCACAATATAAGAATCGCAGCCAATTTAGTGAGTCATTTTGTTTTATTTCATCATATTTAATACAAAGTAAATTTTGTATTAAGTTATATTTTGTTATAGAATATATTAAGTTAGCTAACATATCTACCAAGTCATCATGCGAGAAAATGGGAGAAAGAAAGAAACCGCACTTGAAGTGTAGAGACATTTGAAGAACGAAAACAAGGGACGGTCATCGGAGTTACGCCGCTGCGGTAACCGGAACTCATTAATATTCAGTTTCCATGAAGACGACGACGAACCACCTCCGACGACAACCGCCATTGGCGGAGGAGACAGCAACTCCCTTCTTGAACTCTCAAACGATTCTTCACAACGATCGACGGCGGCGCCACCACTTCTCTTTCCCGGACTACCCTTCATGTTTAGTAGTACATACAAAATCGAAGTGTTTTTTTTTTCTTTCTTTCTTTCTTAGGGAGAAAGTTCAGTTCCTGCGGTAATGCTTTTGTTATGTTTACGAAATATTTCTTGTGGTTGTGTGGATTTAGCATGTGGGGCCCAGTCTGCTTTGTGAGAACCAATCATATAATCACACGTAAAAGAAGTTTTTGTAACAAGTGGGGAAGTAACCAACTGCTCCACTAAATACGTTATTATGGGGTCTTTTTGCATGTAATGCGGATTATATTTGGAGACTTTTTGATTATATAAATACTTATATTATGTTTAAACGTTAATGATATAGAGCAGGGTCTGGCTCTTTATCCTTTAGAATAGATGTATTGTTTGTGTGCCTCTCATTCTTTTCAACAGTAGCGATAGCTTTTACTGTGGATGGAGAAGACCCTAGCGGTAACTTTTGACGTTGATGAGATATACTTGCTATGGTTTTTGTTGTTTAAATGTCAACAACAACAACAACAACAACAACAAAAACGCATACCCAGCATATCCCAACGACATTAAAAGCTATCGCTAGGATCTGGGGAGGGTGAGAGACATGCAAACGATACCTTCATCCCAAAGGATAGAGGGTTCGCTTTCATCGAGACCTTAGGCTCTATATGTAACTACAATACATATAATGAATGAACAAATAATGAAAGACAAAGACAAATGCAAAAAAATACAAAGTCAACCTAATGTTGAGAGAGTATCTAATTCCCTTTATATACTCTAAGCTGTTTCTTTGCCCCACCTAAACCTCGCTAACCTTAATCTTCCGTCTCCATGAGCTGCTATCCTGGACCATGTCTAATCCGTTCTTTCCAAGTCAGTTTGGGTCTGCCTATACTTCTTTTCCCTCTACAATGAGGCTTTCAACTATTCTGACCGATGTCATGTTATTTAAACGTCAATTATGATAATAGTTTAACGAAGAAAGTTTCAGAAGAATTCAAAGAAATGTTCACCTGGATTCATGATTGAATGATTTTCTCCTGATTCTAGATGACTAAAGTGGGTAACTGTAATATTAAATAGGATGATAAGTACTGTCATGTCTATACATTCTTTTTTTTTTACTTAGTTATTTGTATTGTATTCTTTATTTTTTACATATGTAAACTTTATCCTTCAATCAGAACAAGTACAAAATCATATAAAAAACATAAATAATGAACGTATTCAGTAAATAAATAAACGCTCGTAAATATGACTTATTTTCTTCGGGTACTATGCGTATACATGTTTATATGTTGAAACACAGATTCCATAATTTTGCTTTTAGATATCAATCGAATGTTTTTTTTTTGTCGTTGGGATATACTGAATGAATATGTCAATCTAATGTTCGCCGAAGTTCTTTGAAATGTTAAAAAAAATTACCAACAAAATAATATCAGTATGTTGTTTCTTCTATATAAAAAATGGACGACACCATTTTCAAAGGCTACATATCATAATGGAAAATAAGTTTAAGTTGTTGATGTTAGCATTAGAACGTACCTTTGAGTGTATCGTATTATTAGTTTTGTTGATGTATGCAGTTATGGCATAGTCCTGTTGGTATTCGGGTTGGGATTTATTCCAAAAGGTTATCAATTTCAGAAACATGCCCAGTGTGGGTGTTACTCTGTTGATAGACCAAAGATCTGGTTTGTGGGGACATCTTATATGGGTCACTGCGTAAGATCTCATCTAATGTAAAAGACTGCTGAACTCTTGATTTTCGACCTCTCCTTTGGGCTGGGACATAAGTCCCGAGGTGAGGTTGATGTACAAGTCAAAAAGTCCCTTAAAGAAATATACAGAAGGAAGCATGAATAGGAAATATGTTTGATTTTTTAAATACGTACCCCTAACTATCACGTAAGTGCATATTATGACTTTTTTCAAATAAATACGTTACAACTAGAAAACGTAGGAGTATGGGATTCAAACTCGCACCTCAAAGATTGTCGGAGAAATACTACTAAACCGATAGATGTAAATGTTTTGAGGTGGCGTTTGGTTGGCACTTGGGAATCGGAATTAGAATCGGAATGTGTATGATAGAGAATGAGTTTGGAGGATATGAGTTTGGGGTTAAAAGTGATAGTTGTTTGGTATTAAAGTGAGAATGGGAATAGTGACCGGTCGGAATAGTGGTCGCCGGCGGCGGCAGGTGCCGGCGTCGTTGACCGGCGTTGACCGGCGGCTCCCCATTCCCCCATTCCCACATTTTGATAGATGAAGGGGCCTAGTATATCAAAAAAACGATATTCATTACCAAATAGTTGGATATCAAAATGAAATTCATTCCCCTATTTACCCCAAACAAACAGACGGAATGGGTTTGGAGGCCTCCAAACCCATTCCCCCATTCCCATTCCCCCAACCAAACGCCACCTGAGTACCCTTTTCCCCCCCAAGGTTTTGTCCTTTTTTTTCTCTTTTGAAATTGGTGTCTTCAAGTATGCTTGAGAAAAAATGAAAAACATAAACCTTTATCTCTTCGATCTTCTGCAAAGATCAAGACTTAAATTTCAAAAATCGAGTAAATTGATATGTGTGTGTGTGTGTGTATATATATATATATATATATATATATATATATATATATATATATATATATACACACACACATGTTTATTGCAGTCAATTTTCAGTCACGCATGCATGGAACACCTTCATGCTATTTAGGAAAATGGTTTTGTCATATGTTAGTAATAGGCATCGATACGGGAAATGATAAGGGTGAGAATATATTATTGTGTGATAATCTTATAGATTAAACTGCCTGCAAGTCAATCATCCCTAAGGAACAACTTCTATGTAACTAAGCATCGTGGAATGCCTTTTTTTCACTAAAAAAAACAGTGATAGTATTTTCATATTTAAAATAAGATTTTGTCATCATTATTCTAAAGTAGCAGTTGATAGACACATTTATCATAACTTTCATTATGGGTCAATCAAAAACAACTTCTTTGTGTTTCTAACACATATGTATGGTTACATACATCCGAACCTTCCATACACTACCATTGACGAAAACGTCTAAGGTAACCGGGTAATGTCGTTGTAGTATCGTCTTAGAAAGAAAAAAAACCACCTTATTCACAGAGCAATGCAGGAATTGCATTATTTACACTAGTTTTCCTTCTATTGTTATCAATCTTAAGTCTGATTATACCAATATGGGTATAAATCACAGATAAAAACTTATAATATGATTCAGATTTTAATGCATGAAAATATATCTGGTTTATTGAATTCTCTCTGGAAGCAAACTTTTTATCCTTTGAGATGAAGTTATTGTTTGCATGCCTCTCACATTCCTCATACTCTAACAATAACTTTTGTTTTTGTTAAAATATGTGTTATTGTTGTATTTCTAGTTCAATTGAATCGACAGCTACTGCTATACTAAAATTAGAAAATCATTATGGTTGAGGTCATAACTTAGTGGATTGGTACTTTCGGCATACATAAGATATCATCAAGAGCCTACTTAAAGTAGTCTCTTTTTCTTTTCTATTTCTTCCTCTTTTGACTTTAAAAATTAGGAAAAGCGCGGTTTATGTTGCTAACCTTTTGTTTTTTTGGTATTCGTTCTTCACGTTTTAATTTTATATGTTTCATCCCTAACGTTTAATGATTAAACTAATTTTATCTGTCATTTCACTTCAATCTTGTATTGGCTCCAAACCTAACGAACTCTTGGAGCAAAAGATGAAATCCCTCATTCCGGAGACTCAGTGTCTTGGTCCCAAAAAACATGTGTAGAGAATGCAAATTAGGAGCCCAGCAGCCTCCTAGATTAGATAGTATATTATCACTGACCCACACAAGGAGTTCCGCTGCAAATCGAACTCTTGACCTGTTAGAACAAATCACAACCCGAATACTAACTATACTATGCCCTGGGAACAAGTTATAGAATCTAACAAACTTATTTCAAATTATTAACTTTTAGCTACGGATTTCACCCCCTAATTCTCTGATTTTTATTTTTTATTTTTTAGATTTCATCCCATGCACTTTATCTCTTAACCTTTTTCACTTGTAAAGAGTGGTTACATCTGTAAATTTTTTTTTTATGTTGTTACTTCTTTGTATAATCCAAATTTATTATTGGGCTAGGGATTTTGTGATCCAGCTTGGTATCAAAGTTTCAAACTTTCATTCTCTAGGAGGCTGTTGCATATTGATTCGCGTTTTTTTTATTTAAATGTCTTACGAAATATTATCTTAACCGTTGCTCAATAAAAGTTGTATGTTTATTTCGAGCTAAATACTCGCTGACTCACTTCGCAATCTGATATAGACAGTCTTACCTTACATTTTGCGTAAAATACTGTTTCCGCAGTCGTGACTATCCCATAATATCCAAAATATATTCATTCATCAATAGTGGCCACGCCTGCATGGGGAAGTTCTTACATGCAACACTTTATTACTTTTGTTTTACATAAACACTTTCAACCATAACCTTTATATATATATATATATATATATATATATATATATATATATATATATATATATGTTTATGGTTATTTTAATATCAGAAGATTTCTATTTGTATTTAATGAATTCCCTCAATAATACTAGCACATAATATCCAAATTATTGTGTCATTTATACAAGTATATATAGAGCCGGGGACTCACTGGAAGCAAACTTTCTATCCCTTGAGATAGAGGTATTATATGCCTACCGCTCACCCTTCCCAAACCCTAACGATAGCTTTTGCTGCTGTTGTGATATATTAGGTATGATTGATTGATCAATCATGTGGTTGTCCAGACGTGTATACATGTACCACGATTAATTCTACAGACTATGGAGTTGATAGTCAAATAAATCTCTATTTACAACTTAGAAAAGCTCGAATTAAAATCTTCGAATCATTGTTCAAAATTTTTCCACCATAACATAGTTAGGGGTGGCAACTTCAGACACGACACGAAACACAACCCGAACCTGACACGAATTTTTGCGGGTATAGGTATGACATTGGCGGGTTTCGTGTACAAATCGGGTAAGACCTGAAAGATACCCGTCAATGGCGGGTCGTGTCCGGGTATACCCGCGGGTACCCGTTTATACACGTTTATACACGAAATTAAAAAATGTATTTTAAATAAAATTTATAATTAATAAAATAAAAAAATAAATTTTTCCAAAAAAGACTACCATGCTACTAAGTTAACCCTGTTCGATTCCCCCTTCCTCCATTCCCAAATCCCATTTCTTTAATCTATTATTGCAGAGTCAAGTGATTTGAGTTTAGAGGACCTCACTTATTTTAATATTTAACATTTGGTTGTGTACTTATTGTTGTTTCATACATTGTATCAATAGTCGTTTAAGTACATCAAACCTGAAAAAAAATACACGAAGCCTGAAAATACCTGAAAAGTACATGAAATGGCATGTACATGACTTGAAATATTTGTACGTGCCAAGTTCGTGGGTATACCCGATACACGACACGAAACCTGACATGTACGGGTTTGGGTATCTACATCCATACACGCGAAGCAAACGGGTAAGGTATGGGTATGGCATTTTGATACACGAAACCCGAAAAATACGAAACACAAAACACGATACACGACCTGTTTGACACCCCTAAACATAGTAAGGGGTTGATATCTCCTCACCCCCACTTTTCTCGCCTCCTTTGTGACCACGCGACACGTGGCAACAAGAGGGGGTGGTGAGGCTAGATGCAGGTGACCCTCATCTAGCCTCACCACCCCTTTTGCTGTCACGTTTCGCGCGGTCACGCGTCACCGCACCTTCCTTGCGGTGAGAGGATCCTATCCCCATATTAGGACCACTCGTAATAAGTGGTGGTCATATTGTGACATTCTTTGGATAAAAGTTTTAGGTCGAGTAGCGATTCCAATCCATCTTTTCCTTTCCAACACCTTTACCAAAATATATGACGTGCAACCCCTCGATCACGTAGTAGCATATACCACCTTTTTCTTGGGCAATATAATCATGGACATTTGGATATTGACATATGTATACACGCATGTGTATGAATCTATATATACATATACATGCGTGTATAATTGTGTTAATATCCAAATGTCTATAAAGATATTGGTAAGGAAGCTACTTTAAATGGTCTCCATATATCATAGTGAATTAGGTTAAATGGTGCTGAGAACTTATATATTTTTAGGAGGTAACTCTGTTTCGTATGCTTAGCTAATTGAGAAGTTTCTCACTAATGTTCTGAGGTCAACAGAGCTGAACAATTTTGGCATTAATCTTTTTAGACATACAAAATTGGGATGACTCAGTCTCTTATACCATTGTAAAATATTCTCTATACAAGGATTTCTAGGGTGCAAAATATTCTGATCATTTGGGCTGGTGTAGATGGAGGGCGACCTCAGGGGTACTGTGTGACAAGAATTTTCCAGCTAAATTAAAAGGAAAATTTTATAGAATGGCAGTGCGACCGGCAATGCTATATGGAACAGACTGATTGGTCATCAAGAGGCCAAAGTTGCAGAAGATGGAAGTGGCAGAGATGAGGATGTTGAGCTAGATGTGTGGACATACAAGGCTAGACTGAATCAAAAATCGAGAAAGGTTAGGAGTGACTAGTATAGCAGATAAGATAAAGGAAGGAAGACTGAGATGGTTTTGGCATGTCAAGAGGAGACATACAACGGCATCAGTCAGAACAGTTGAGAGCCTCATTATAGAGTTGAAAAAGGAGTAAAGGCAAGCCCAAACTGACTTGGGATGAGCGGATTAGGCATGACCTACTAGATTTGCACCTCTCTGAGGACATAGTCCATGATAGGAATTCATGGAGGCAAAGGTTTAAGGCTAACGAGGTATAAGCCAGATATAGGAACACCTTAGAGTATATTTAGGGGCTTAGATACTATCTACGTTTTAGGTTGACTTTGCACTTGTTTGTTTATGTTTTTGTCGTTGTTTTGCATTATATGTACATATACATGTCTATGAGTATTTTAATATCGCCAGTCTCCTCTTTGTATTTACTGAATTCCCTCACTAACACACTAGCACATCATATCCCTATTATTGTATCATTTATACAGGTACATATAGAGCCGAAGGTCTCACTGGAAGCAAACTCTCTATCCCTTAGGATAGATGTATTGTTTGTTTGCCGCTTATCCTCCCCAGACCCTAGCGATATCTTTTGTTGTCGTTGGGATATATTGGGTATGATTGATGATGATGATGATGGTGGTGGTGGTGGTTGTGCTAATTTACTACTATGCAATCGAGGATATATGTGTGTGTGTGTTTATACACATACATACATATATTGACGCTAGGGCCTTGCATGAGTAAAAAGAAAAGGGAAAAAAAGGAATTTTTTTTAAAATTGTAAAGAAAAACATAGATTTTTCTCAAAGTTGTTCTAAAATGAAAATTTCTGTTGAAAAGTTTATTGTGTCCGAATACAAGATATTCTAAACATTCGTGTCACTTTGTAATATACTTTTTACAAATGGACCCAAGGACCACCAAATGATTCATTAACTCTTTTTCAAATTAAGATATATATCTTTTTTTTTTCTTTTTAGATATTGATTTTTGACAATTTTTTTCCTTTTTCGTTTACGCATGCTTATGTACGCAATAGATATGCAACACGTGGTAAACACGATAGAGGCCTAACATATATTATCCTATTTGGATTGAAATAGTTGGAGCCAGACATAATAACCTCAAAGAAGTATATTGATGTAAAGTTACAACCACAATAATCATACTCAGTATATCCTAACGATATCAAAAGTTATCGTTAATATCTGTAGAGGATGATAGACAGACAAACTATACCTCCATTCTAAAGGTTCTAAAGGATAGAGAGTTTGATTCCAGTGAAACTATTGATGTAAAGTTACACGGTAAATTTAGAAAGGCCTCAAAAGTAAATATTATTAATGATCTTTTGGTTAAACTATGGTTTTGTAAAGTTGTGTATTTTTTTTTTTTGGAGGAAGATGATCTTTATTCAAACAAACAACGCAGAAAAGTTTGTACAACAATGGCCTACACTATTTACTTATCCCGAACTATCTGTAGTGGTATCTTTGTCCCAAGCTATCCGTATATTTCTAACTCTATCGTATATGGTACGTGTTAAGCTAGTCATATCAGGCCGATCATGGTCTTCCTCAAACAACTCCTTGTTTCTCTGTGTCCAAATCTCTTGAATTGTCTCACGAAAAATGTATGGCCAGTTTTCATCTTCCTGCTTGACTCTGTCTCTAACCTGGAGGCTTCGATCAATCCAATTAGCTACTCCCCCATGATTATCAAAAAATTGTAGTCTATTCGGTGAAGGCAACAGTCGATGCCACAGCCCCTTCACCCGCGGGCAGTCCCGAAGTGCATGCAGCGCAGTCTCCCAATCCGCCGTACAAAAGTAGCACTTTGGTGAGTCCTTCAGTTTCCTTCTATACAATAAGTCGTTCGTTGGCATCCTGTCAAGGCGGGTCTGCCAGAACAAGAAATTTCCCCGTTGAGGACCTTTGAGTTTCCAAATATATTTCCAACAGCTCAAGTCTTGCTGGTCCGTCGACTCCATTTGAACACTATACGCTGATGCAACTGTGAATTTAGCGGAGGATCCCCCGCTCCATTCCATTCGCTTCTCCGTCCCACTCTGCTGTATCGAAGTGCGGCTTGCTTCACTGAGCCTAACAAGCATCACTGGTATAGCAGCCAGTATACTCCTCCACGTATGAGTTGTAGTTTGCCGTGGGGGGTTACTCCGTAATGGGCAGCCGTATTTCGCCTTCAGCACCTTTACCCAAAGTATATCCTCATCTAAAAGCATTCTCCATAGTAGTTTAGAGAGTAGAGCTAGGTTCATTATTCTCAGATTCTTTATGCCCGTCCCCCCTGCTGTCTTTGATCGGCAAATAGTTGGCCAAGCGATGGTATGCAACTTTCTGTCTTCATGCGATTCTCCCCAGAAGAACGCTCTTATGAGCTTTTCAATCTGATCTAACACTCCTTTAGGGATCAAGGATGTCTGCATTGCATAGTAAGGGATAGTGGATGCCACTGACTGAATCAATATATTACGTGAGGCTTTGGACAACAGCTTGCCCTTCCAAGATGCGAGTTTGCCTTTGATCCTGTCAATCAAGTAGGTGTACGTGGTGGTTGTTACCCTACCGTGCAAAAGAGGCACTCCGAGGTAAAGTCCTAGATGAGGCGCAACTGGTATGCCAAATATATTGCTAATCCGATTAGCACACTCTCGGGAGACTGAGGGACTAACATAGAGCTGAGACTTTCCAACATTTACCTTCTGGCCGGACATGGTACAGAATTTCTCCATAATATCTTCCATAACTTTTCCTTGATTCTCTGTAGCCTGGCCGAACAAGATTAAGTCGTCTGCAAATAGTAAATGAGATACCTCCGGTCCACATCTCGAGGCACGGATAGGTCTCCAGATTCGCGCGGAGACAGCCTCACGAATGCATTGGCTAAGGGCATCCATACAGAGCACAAATAGGAATGGTGCGAGAGGGTCTCCCTGTCGCACTCCTCTCTGGGGTTGAAAGGATTGCAGCACCTGGCCATCCCAAAGCACACTCATCGTAGCTGACGTGATAAGGAACATAATCAGTTCCACCATGCTCGTGTTGAAACCCACCGCCTTCAATACCGATCGAATGAATTCCCAATTTAGTTTATCGTACGCCTTTTCAAAGTCTACCTTCACAGCCATCATACCCCTTCTGCTGGTTGTTTTCCTCATTGTGTGGAGTAGTTCTTGGACAACGATGATATTGTCACTAGCTTGTCTGCCCGGTATGAAACTGCACTGGTTCTCGCTAACTAGTTTACCCACCACTAATCGCAACCTGTTAGCTATCACTTTAGACACAGTTTTGACAACTACATTTGATAGGGCAATGGGACGGAACTGCGAAACTTTAACCGGATTTTCAACCTTGGGGATCAACGTGATGTACGAATGATTCATATGTGCAGGGAATCTCTTATTCGAGAATGCATCGATAACAAACTTAATGACTGACTCACCTACAATATCCCAATTTCGTTGAAAAAATATGGGCGAGAAGCCGTCTGGTCCGGGACTCTTGTAGGCTCCCATCTGAAAAATGGCATTGTGTATTTCTCCTTCGCTGACCTGCCGATTAAGCATATCCACTTCTGCTGAAGACAATGCCGGAAATGATAACTTAGGCTCATGGATTATATCATTACCTGGAGCAGTGTAAAGATCCTTATAAAATTTGGTTATTAATCGTTGAAGAGGTATCGGATCTTCAACCCACTGTTCGTGTTCATCTTGTAATCGAGTGACTTGCTTCTTCCTCTTTCGGATAATTGCTGTGGCATGAAAATACCTCGTATTGCGCTCTCCTTGTGTAAGCCAGTTTAGCCTAGATTTTTGCATCCAGTATACTTCCTCCTGCTATAAGATCTCCTGCAGTTCCCGTTTTAGCTGCTCATCTAAACGGGACAGAAATTTAGACGGCCTTTGATACAAAGCAGTTTGGATCCCATACAACCGTGATAAAGTCTGCTTCTTCTTTCTACTGATGCATCCAAAGACAGTATTATTCCACTCCTGGATCTTCTGAGCTGTGTTTGCCAGCATAATATCAAGACGACTTTCTTCCTTGCCCCATTGGTTCGATAAGAAGTCCCGAAACTGATTGTGTTCCAACCAGCACGCCTGAAACTGGAAGCGACGCATCTGTAGTTTTCTTGATGACTGCGGGCAGGTCTGTAGCAGTATAGGATGATGGTCCGAGCTCGTCATCGGCAAATGGTGTAGTATTGCGTGCGGGAATTTGCGGCTCCATTGTTCATTGCAAAAGTTATAATCTAGTCTTTGGAATATTTGATCTCTACCAGTTCTCCGATTTGACCATGTAAACTTCGGTCCGGAGAAAGGCATCACCATCAGTCCACAACTTCTCAGCAAGGTATTAATCGGGTTAATACCCTGCAACCGGCTACCTCCCAACTTGTCTTCCTGAGACACCACTTCATTGAAGTCTCCTATCAAACTCCATGGACATTTAAACAGTGTGCTGAAATTAATTAGTTCTTTCCATGCTCCATGTCTTTGAGTACTATTCGGTGATGCATAAATCAGTGTTAAGATCCATTGTAATGCTGTTGTCTGGTATACTGCTATGTTAATATACTGGCTGGTATAATTGATTACCTCCAGCCTCGTTCCTTCTGAGTTCCAGTAACACCATAGACCTCCAGAATATCCATCCGCTTCCACTGCAATAAATCTGTTGTAAGGAAAATTCCGTAGAACGCGCCTCCCCTTTCTACTGTGAACACGTGGTTCCATCAAAAACACTATATCTGGTCGATATGTTCGTATAATATCCTTTAAGCAAGAGTAGAATCGCGGTGATCCTGCTCCCCGACAGTTCCACGATAGAATCTGCATCATCATTGACACAAGTCCGAGTTCCCCATTTCCTCGGAAATTTCTGGGGCATATAGCATCGAATTGTCTCCTGGGTCAATTGGCTGTGAAGTCCTCAGACTGGTTTCTTCATTATGTACCTCTTTGCTGGCGCAAATTTGCATCACAAGATTTATTCCATCTATTTCAGGGGGGTGATGTTTCACCGAGTCAATAACCTGTGGGGGTATTGGTTCATGTCTTACCGTGGGCTCAGTCTCAGCCACGCTGGGGTTCCAGGTAGTTTGCATTTTATCATTCTGATGGTCAACATTGGTAAGGTCTTGAAGGAACACTCTGTCCGCAATGGTGAATTCGACACGCCTAGCTCCTTTGTAATTATTTTTTGGGTCTTCTTTAGGTCCTGTCTGGTTCCTCGAGCGTGTTTTCACTTTAACTGGGGACTTTATCTGAACTCCTTTTTTCGTCTTGCCCTTACCTCCATCTCCGGTTGGTTTTGACATTGCTTTGAATATCACCTCATTGTCTATTGTCTGGAGTTGGCTAACACGTTGTCGCAGGTCACTCACGTCGAGTATCTCTTCCACATCACAGTCAAACTCCTCCACTGCCAGTGCACCGAATCTGGACCCAGAATTTTCTCCTGCAGCATTCGGCTGCTGTGCTGTTGGCTTCTTCCCTTTGACAGGCGCTATGTTCTGTCTTAATCCTTGCCCAGTATTTATCTCCGATGCATTTGGTGTGGTGAATCTTTGGTTATTTCGGCGACGAGTGTTCGTGGCAATCATCCATGGACCAAATCCTTCCTCTTTTACATGTTCCTGCTACCCAGGCGTGGGCACCTGGACTGTGTCTTCTGTCTTTCCTTTACCACATTCAGCACTCCGATGGCCATATTTACCACAATCAAAGCAAATAAGATGCAAGCCCTCATACTCAATTTTAAATTCATATCCATGGAGATCAACTATGGATGCCAATGGTTTAGTAAGGTCTATTTCAACACATACACGTGCATATCTTCCCCGTTCAGCCCGAAGTGTGGTAATATCTACCTTAACTGCCTTACCTAACTCATTACCGATGGTCATTAACATGCCTTCATTATAGAACTCAAGGGGGATCTTAGATATTCTTACCCATGCCAATGTGGAGTTAATCAGAAATTTGTCCGGCTGGAAGAATGGACGCCACTTCATCACCGTCAGGTAGTGCCCTTGAATGAGCCATGGGCCACCTTCCAACACATAGTTATAGTCCTCCCGAGAATAGAATCTCACCACATAGTAACCATCATCCAAATCAGTAAGAATGCATCCATCTTTGAGCCCCCAGAGTGATTTCAGTCGTTGCTCCAGCATCCGAAAAGAAATTGTTCGTCCTAGCAATTTAATAATTAGGGCACGCCTCCACGGGCGGCATAATTCAACACGCTCCGCTAGCGGAACTCGAATATAGACTCTGCCTGGTCGGCGCCCCTCAACTTGGTCCATTTCATCGTCTTCTTCATTCATCATTTCCTCCAAATCACTGTCGTCCCCATCTGATGTGTATGGCAAGCGTTCAATTGGGGGGCTTCGGACAACATCCGTGAATCTTCTTCCTGTCCAAGTTCCATTTGATGGTGCCGAAGCTTCAACTTGAGAGACAATTTCTCCATTGGCATGTCTTTTATATTTCTTGATACTTCTCTGAAGTAAGTCACTTTCTTCCTTCGATCGTTCTCCTTCGTGAGGATCCGTCTCCAGATCCATGTCTGCAGACGTGCGATGTGTGGAAATAGTCAAAGAAGCAGCCGGATTTCCGGCGAATAGGAGCGAATCTCCGAGCCGGCGGATATTTGATAAAACCTATTTATAGTGAATATCGTATGAATATTCTTTCATATTATCTTTATCCGTAAAGTTGTGTATTTGAATGCTGCGTAATTCGATGAATTCGGTAGTATTCACTAGTATAACTTTCCCTCACATAAACTTTTTTATTACCAAAAAAAAATGTAGCAAAAATATCCATTAATTTCCAAAACTTTCTACAACATGACGTTTAATATTGTCTTGTAAATTTTTGTCCATTTCTTCTGTCCCACTAACTTTTCCGGGTCTTAAGTTGCATGAAACTTCTACCCGTTTGGGTCTTTTTTGTAACGATTTGTTCAAATTTAGTGGATATTAGTTTGTCCGTGGAAGGATTTGTTTAGAAAAAGTACATCAAGTGTTAGTATTTTGAGGGAGAGCCTTATAGCGACCGTTAATGTTATTGTTTTGTAACTATGAGGTTACGAATTTGAGCCGCAGAAAGAGCTTCTTGCACAAAATATAGGATGAAACTACGTAGACCCTGTGTAAACGTGGAAGCCTAGTGCACTGAGAACACCCTTTTTACATCAAGTGTTCAATTTATGCTTTCAATTTGTAGAGAAAATAAAAGAACCAAGCACCACGTATTCTTAATCTTAGGTCCAGAGTTAAAGAGTGTTGAGTAAAATGATGCACAAGGAAATTGCAAACCTAAAGACGTGAGGATGAAAGGTAAAATGCTCACTTCAAAATTCGTCCACAGGATGTCTTAGAATTTGACTTTTATAAAAACGTTTCCGATGCACTAGACTCCCGTATTTGCATAGGTCCGGAGAACGAGTGACATGATCGTTTCGTGATCTAATATACCTAACCTTACCCTACACTTTGTGTAAGAGACTGTTTCTGCAGCTCGAACATGTGACCTCAAGATCACAAAACATCAACCTTATCAGTTAGAACGTGCGGAACCGCATATTGGATCACTCCAATACGGCAAGAAGCCGCCGATGCCGAGTCGGCTCCTATGCAGCTAGCTATGCTGCCAAGCAAGGGATGGCAATAACTAAAACTTCGGTACCTAAATTTATTCACCCATAGACTTAAGACCGAACTAATCTCATTCTTTTCTTCATTACTGCAAAGCACCAACCGAATCAGAAAGCTTAATGCTTTATCTATGATTTACTTCAAATTAAAAAAGATCTCAGTGACTTATTACATCGTTTGTTATGCGTCGGGCACTTGTCCGATCCTTCAAAAGAAGCTCCAGGAGACGGTCTAAAAATGGATCCGGTCCAGAAAGAAAACTCTTTAAGGCTAGTCCTCAATTCACTCAATGTCATAGAAATGTTTACGAACCGCATTGTATCCTGAATGGCGTAATCATCGTGGCCGATTGAGTACAATAACATTGACTTGCAACTTTGCTTTTGCTTATTGAGTTGGCAATTTCAATGGATATATCTACCAGAAAATCTAAAGCTTTTGAATGTCCAAAATCGAGCATTTCAATAGCAGAATTTTCCGCAGATGATTACAGAAGGTCTTTTACTTCCTTGATCGTCCTTATCAAGGAGGAAAATCTAAAATTATGTAATAACCAACAAACATGACGAAGACAACACTATTTATAAAGGTCTTATATTATATGGTGCACTTGACCGACTAATCAATATTTGTTAGTAGATGATTGTCTGATGTTATTGTCTGATGGAAAGAAGGCCACTAGGAAATATGTTCAATTTCTTTCAAAAAAAGGAAATATGTCCAATTTGGCAAAGTTGCTAATTAAAAATTAGTAAAGGGTGTTTCCGGTACATTTACCTTCCGCATTTATGCAGAGTCCAGGAGAGGCCGGATCGGTTCGCGATCTGATACACACAGCATTACTCTACACTTTATGCAAGTGGCTGTTTCCGCGGCTCGAACACGTGACCTCAATGTCACAAAACAGCAATCTTACCCGTTGCTCCAAGTTAAAATATAGTATCAACTCGGCATAGTTGCTAAATACCCTAACAATACCAGGAACATATAATTAGGCCACTAAAATTACATGTCATTGTTAACTCCGGGGTCGGTGGGATTAGTTGTGGACACCAACATAAATGGGGGGAAAAGTAAGTATTGATAAATAAAATATCTGACTATAACAAATCCATCCATTAAATAATTTGGAAAAAGGCAATAAGTAACAATTTTGAGGTGGAAAATGAACACTTTGTTATTAACTAGAAGGGAAGATCTTCCAGGATCAACCCATATGTTCAAAGAAAATACAACTTGTATAGACGTCCTCAGTACAGATATATGTTGTCCTTAATATGTCAGGTTTGATGCTTGGCTTTGGAACGACAGTTAAAGTTGCTGTTTTATAACCTTGAAGTTACGAGTTCAAACCGTAGAAACAGTCTCTTACATAAAGTGTAGAGTAAATCTGCATACATCAGATCGCATAGCGATGCAGCCTCTCCAGCAATCCGAGCTCTCCATTGACACTGCGTAAATGCAGGAGTCTAGTACCGAAAAAAATCTTTTTTAATATGTCATGTTTGAAACATTTTTCGCCACGGTCGTAATTAATCGTCTATAGGCAATAACTATTGCTGTGATTTTCGTGATAATCAATTAGCCGTGTTAAACTTTCAAGCTAAATGACAACTATAGTCCTTTTGTAGTTGAATTTATTTTAGAGGTTAAAGAAGAAAGAGTTCATACTGGAACAAAACATGGGTCGTTTTAGGACCCTAACCTTTCATGGGAAAATACAACAAATCTTAAATCGGTAATTGATTAGTAATAAATCGTTGTCGAATGAGATAACAAAAACCATTAAGTAAATCACTTTGACCCTCTACCACAAACATATGATTCAACAAAAAAGAAAATAAATGCAACTTCTTTTAAATTAATCTTCAAAACCTACCCATCGTTTTAATTAGTTGATAATCGACGGGTGAGATAACAAGAAACAGATAACAAGATTTGTTCTTCAATTATAAGCATGTAGTTCATGGTAATTGTTTAGATGTCATTAATTGTTAGTCAATGATCAATTATATTTGTTAGTTAAAGAACAATTACTTCTTGTAATTAACATCAATTACTATCCGTGTTTCTTAATTGACCATGAGGTTCATGATCCTAGAAATTCATTCTGATTAGACTTTGACATGTTCTAAATGCTTTGTTAACGGTTATTTAGAAAACTACACCAACATGAGAGGTCGGATTTCACCCTCAAGCTTCAGATTAGAGACACAAGTTCTATCGAAAAAGCACAAAATCAAGCTAATACATATCTTTCAATTGATTCAGTAGATTAAGATTTACTATTTATATATCTTTCCGAGACAGAGTACAGAAGCAGCATTGAAAATGATCAAAAGGTCAAGTACTTAGCTCAATCAAACTAACTGTCATAGGAGAATTCTAGGGGCATGCTACAAAGTGCTCGCTGAGTGTTGCTTGCTACATCCAACATCTGCAAATATTCATCTGCTCCATCAACGAGCTTCTGCAGTATGCCACATTTATAATTAGCATCTTTATGAAAGCTACTTGTCTATGGTTTACTGAGCCCAGCTTATCTTTGACACGGGCACACTGGAACCACCCTTGTGCTCACTAAACCCACAATTAAAATGTTCTAAATCAACTCGAAAAGAGGAAAAAGAATGTGTAACCGATATTTTTTTTTTTTTTTTTTTTGGGGGGGGGGGGGGGGGGGCTTGATCTGAGTTTGTGCATTAGTGCATTTTCATGCTCAAATTCAAATCTTGTATTCAGTCTCATTTACCTTGGGTGTTCTCAACTAGAGGACGATATAGAATAGGAAGAAGAGAGGAAGATGCATAAATAACAAACAGCCTACATAAGAACATATAAATGTTGACACAAACATCCCACAAGATTCTATGTCTTCCATCTAAATATTGCATGCTCTTACACCACCTCCCAAACAATTCATACCAATCTTTTGTACTTTTCACCAAAGAAAAGAGCAAAGAAAGACGATAAATTATTTAAAGTTTCTTTATCTCAAAAATTTAAGCCGGGACTCTGCAATGCAATTTGGATTTTGGCATAGAACAACGATAAAATCTGGGAAGACAAGTGACTAATTCTGTGAATAGTAGCAATAAAATCAGGTGACAGATAAGAATAACACTGCATGTTGACATGAAGGTATAATAGCGACCTTTCCTTTTAGTTGAGGGCATAAGGGGTTCAAAAATGCAATAGTGTCATCTAGAAGACACAGAGACACAGAGGGATAGAAGAGACACTGTTTAGACGAGATTTTTTCTGGCAAAGAACACCGGCACATTAAGAACCCTCGTCTTATTCTAGCAGTCAAGCCCATGTCTACAAAGCTGGAGGAGATTTTAAGGTAAGAATGCTACTAGTTGAACTTTATCTGAATCCTTTTTAGAGCAAATGGATTCAATTCAAATTTGGTTGAGAAGAGCTAAGGCAAACTCCTTGAGTCGTTTACTAGGCATCCCTGCTTAAGAAACAGGGAACTTGTGGGATAATTAACTTGAGCTTTGAAAAATGTTGTTGATGGATATACTGTGTGAGGTCTGTTTAAGGCCACATAACTCCGTAAATATTTAACAAATGACCAAATGCGGCAATCAAGGAACAATACCAGCCAAATTTCTTTCCTTTTTTTTTTTTTTTGTAATTGCCAAATTGCTTTTCGATTTGCTGTAGGAGCAATTTAAGCTATAACTTGTCATTAGTTTGTTCATATCATAGTAACACAACAGTGCAAACACTAAGCAGTAGAACCTGAGCACGATAGTTTGCTTGCTCAATCAGCAACATTCAAGCACTGATCAATTACATATGCCATCTAAGTGCGGCTATATGAATCAATCTTTTCTCTTACGTTTTATTTATTTTATTTATTTATTCATTTATTGCTCTTTTTTTTTTGAGTGGTAACCTTAATTCTACCCTCCTTGTGTGTCTCTTAATACCTATTTCGTAATATGCGCCTTTAGAATACGCATGTTTCAAAACTATCATATCATTTCAACCTTCATTCAAACTTGAGTACCTAAAATTCTCACTTAAATCGTATACCATCTACTAGACATTGGCTACATGAATCAACTGTCTCCACTGTGCTCTATCACTGACCATATGCTAACCAATTGTCATATAAGTCATATCCTTCCTTATTGTCTATCCTCATGTCTCCTTTGGTCTCCCCCTCTGACGTTTGGCATACACCTCATTCATTGTCTCGCACCGCCTAACAGGTTTATCTGCAGGACGCCTTTGCACATGTCTATACTATCTTAACCTTGACTCCCTCATCTTCTCATCTATAAGGGCAACCCCAACATTTCTCCTTATATGTTCATCTATTATTTTATCCTTTCCTATATATCCACACATCCATCTTCACATTCTCATTTCCGTCACTCGCATTCTTTGTTCATGCTTATAATTGACTGCATAAACTTCAGACTTATACAGCAGTACGGGCCTTACTACCGTCATGTAAAACTTTCCTTTGACCTTTAAAGACACTTTCCTATCACCAAAAATATCTGACGTACTTCTCTACTTTAACCACTCCGTCTGAAACCCGTGATTCACATTCTTGTCAATTCCTCCATATTTCTGTAGTATAGATCTTAAATACCTAAAACTCTCAATTAGGTTAATCTCCTGGTCTCCCAGTTTCACACAATTTTCCAAAGCCAGTCTTTTGTTGCTAAACTTAAATTTCATATACTTTGTCTTTTTTTGACTCAATTTGAAACTTTCTTTTTTCTCTAATGTCTCTCATTAAATTTCAAGCTTAGTATTGACTCTTTTACTAATCTCATCCACCAACACAATGTCATCTGCAAATAACATGATCCACGGAACTCTATGTTAAATGTGTCAAGTGAGCTCATATATAATTACAAACAAATAACTAAAGACTTATGTAGATCCTTAGTGTAAACCCACTGTCATAAGGAACTCTGAGCTTAGTCTTCCTGGAGTTTTTACGCTTGTCATTGCGTTCTCATACATGTCTTTAATAATTTATATATATGCTACTCTTACACCTTTTTTTCAAACAATTCCCACAGGATTTTTCGTGGAACTTCATCATGTCTTTTCCAGTCAATGAAAACCATATGCAAATCCTACTTCTTCTATCGATATCTCTCTATTAATCTTCTCAAGAGAAGAATAGCCTTCATTGTAAGTAAATTAATTTTCACATACAACAGTCTCTTTTCGAAGTCTTTCTCAATCACTCGGTCTTAGAGCTTCATTGTGTGGTTTGTTAACTTAATTCCTCTGTGTTTGCACAATTTTGTGTATCTCCATTGTTTTTACACAGAGGTACTAAAATGCTTTTCTTTCACTGGTCAGGCATATTTCCCATCTTCACAATCTTGTTAAAAAGATCTGTAAGCCACATAATACCTTCTTTCCATATACATTTCCAAGCCTCAATTGGAATACCGCCGGATCCAATCGTATTTATCATTTTTCATTCTTTTCAAAGCATCTTCTACCTCTGCAATCGAATTCTCCTACTATATTTTACATTTCTATCCTCTTCAGAATTACGTAACTCGTCTAATACGACTTCATCTCCCACTGATTTATTAAAAGTTTCTCAAAGTATCTCCTCCATCTATTTTTTATTTCTTTCCTCTACTAAAATCTTGATATCTTCGTCTTTATTACATTTTAACTTAGTTCAAATCTATTGTCTTCCTCTCGCTCTAGCAATTTTATACACATCTCTTTCACCTTCTTTAGTATCCAAGTTCTTATAAAAAATCTTCAAACGCCTTTGATTTGGATTCACTTACGACATGTTCAGCTTCTTTCTTAGCAAACCTATATTTCTTAATTCTCTTTATTCCTGTAAAGTTGAAGTGTCTTATAACTAATTCGCTTGGTTTTTACGTTGTCTTGCACTTCTTCCCACCAAGATAGATTTTTTTATTTGCAGGTGCTCGACCTTTTGACATGCCAAATAAACTTCTCACTAATTTCTTTATCTTTACCGCTACATCCTCCCACACTTCATTTGCATCACCACTTGAATTTCTTAAGAATTCTTGCTCTAATTCTACTTTTCTAAAATATGTTTGCTTAGCTTCTTTCGAATTCCACCATTTTATCTTGGGTTCTATAAGCCTTTGTTTTCTCAACCTTCTATGTCGGATACGGATATCCAACATACAAGACGTTGTTGCATTGTTAAACTTTCTCCTAGGATCACCTTACAACCTTTACAAGTTCTTCTATCTCTCTTACAAGTCGTGAAATAGATCTACGACTTATTTGGTCCACTTTTGACTGTAATTAAGCATTCATCTCTTTTTTTTTTTTGGAAAAATATACTGGTCATTCTAAGGTTATACGCTATTGTGAAATCTAACATTGATCTTCCTTCATCGTTCCTGTTTCTAAAACCAAATACATCATGTACTTCATTGTAATCCTTATTCTCTTTACCTACATGCCCATTTAAATCTCCTCCTATAAAGATCTCACCTATTAGAATTTAACGCACTACGTCCTCTAAAACTTTCGAAAATTGAACTTTTACATCCTCTTCTAAACCCACTTGAGGGGCATATACGGCATATACGTTAATAATATTAATTGTTTCTTTTCCTAGCACCAACTTAAGGGCTACAATTATATCTCTTTTCCTAATAACACATGCTTCGTCTATGAGTGAGGCATATATTTTGAAGTGTCATACCTTATCTGCTTCAGCCAATTTCTTGCATATTCTTGCTTTCTGTTCATCTGATATGTCATCAGCTTCCACCACTATATCAAACAACTGAAGAAAGTGCCTCATCAGTACTTATGCTTCAAAAAACTGGTTAAAATAATAAGCATGCAGGGGAAAGCGCACCTGAGAAAGCATCTGAGAAACTGGATATCCATCAGCGATCGCGTTATTGACTTCTCGGTTTGCTTGGTCAAAATTTCCACTTTTACAAGCTGCATAAAGCGACTTGACAACTCTCTCGGGGATAACCTGATACAAGAATAAGTGTGAGAAAGTAACTGAATGTTGACCCACAGCAAAAGATTTTGACTCGTATAAGAGCGAGATGCATCAAGCGCAAATAAAGCAGCGATACAAAAAAAGACTTCTTTGAGGTCAAGAATCTGAGGGTTTGCAGTAACTATCAGTTGCAAATTGGCAAAAATAGGGGAGTCTTCAGCTATCACACTTAAAAATAAGTCGCAACTAAAAAACTAGATAATTCTGCCCGTCTTTTTTTCTTACATGGAAGTAATTAGTTCTTTGAAGCAAACTTCCACATCGATGGACTCTAAAAACCTGATCATATATGATATAACTAAAGAGATTAATTAATTCTATTCCTCTAGCGAGGACAGGGGAGAAAGTAGAAGAGCAGGGGCTCTGAAACTTGCCAAAAGGAGCAGGAGGTAGAAGGAAACTTGCCTAAAACAACTAATTGAAGGATATCCTATGTTAGAACATCTGTAAACTACACGTGACCCTTGATTAGTAGAAACTATACAGAACCTTAACCATCCCACCAACTTGCCAAAAGGGGCAGGCGGTGGATGGAAATTTGCCTAAAACAACTTCTTAAAGGATATCCTACGTTGGAACATCCTACACATGACCCTTGATAAAGGAGAGAACGTATAGAACCTTAACATTCTATTAACACATACGCATTTTGGAGTACATATCTTACCCCAGAAACATTAATCAAGTCACTGGAAGTTATTGAAGATCCGAATAAGCGAGCAGCACTCTGCAAAAATAGAAACATATGAAGCCATGACCAATTTCAGTACTTTTGACAAACAATTATAATACTTTCAGAGTTTCAGTTTCAGTTAAAATATGATTAGCAATTTCAATGTAGGCTAACTTGTGATTATATTTCCGGTGAAGATAACAACTCAAAAGAGTGCATCAGACAACCTTCGTGCTGAAGTAGACTAGAGTTGTTTCTTTTTTTTTTTCTTTTCCATGCATTTGATTTTCATGCATAAACATAATCCCAAACTCCAATTTCTACCCGTTGAATGGCAAAACCACATGCCTTTAAGTCACACCTGTACTTACTCGCATCAGATAAATGATCGGCAGTTCATCATGCATGTCTTTTCACTAAATTATACATGACAGATGACTGCCAGGTTTGTAGAGGTATCTTACCTGTAAGTATGTAATAGCCCTGCGAAGATCACCTTGTGAGATGGAACTCAAGGTTGAAAGTGCCTTCAATCCAATCGTAATTGCATCAAACAATACCATAGTACAATAAAGGAAGTAAGTACAGAGAAAGCACTTCTGACAGGCAATCACGTGTAATATATTGTTGCATGGAAAAATTTACACCTCTAGATCCAAAGTAAGCCCTTCCTCCTGGCAGATGTGCAAAATTCGACTACCCATGATTTCTTCAGGAAGTGGCTTGAATCTGAACTTAGCACATCGAGAAGCAAGGGGCTCTATGATCCTATACAAATAACCAATTTCAAAGAAACTGCTTAGCCAGAAAATCAAAACAAAAATCATTAACTTAGCTATGCTAGTGAGACACCTCAGATTGGAGTGCATTAACAAATGTCAACGTTCAGCTTAAAGACTACTTAGTGCAAAACTCCTGAATTAGGAAAAGCGTCGATCAAAAACCATATGGCCTTTCAATTACACCCAAAAAAAGTTCCGCCAACAGATGCACGAATATGGTGCAACCAGCTATTTAACATAAATTATATGTAATGAAACCAACACCGCAATTAACTTAAAGTACGGGAAAAAAGATATCATAGAACTTTGAACCGATGGTACTATGAAATAATAAATTAGTAATACAATAGCAAGTGGCAGTTGATTAGCAGTAAACTCAACTGTATGTCAAGTAAAAAAAAAAACCAATAGAAATGAAAAAATTTAAAGTCGTAATTACAAAAAAAATTCGTATTATAGTTGCAGACAATAAAGTAACTTTGACGTGAACTGCGCTTTGCTCATCAAACCCATTCCCTTAAGTTGCAAGCCTTTGGTTGTAATAAAAATTCTGAAAAGAAATCTCATTTTTTTAAACCCTGGATCATGTTTATTCAAGCTTTTAGCATCATTTTCTTAACCACAAGCTGTTGCATTACTCAGCAACTAAAGAAATTAACATCTGGAATTGAAGAGACACCTTAGAACACATCCACATCCATATACAAATAACTAAGACGTGATAGACAAAACAGACAATGTAAGAAAATAACCTGCTTATGTAATTACAGATGAAGAAGAATCTTGTAACTTTTGAGTGTGTTTCCATAGTACGCCTCAAAGCATTCTGCAAATGGTAAAATATTCAGACCATACCTATTAGTGAAGAAAATTTTGAAAACCAAGCCCTCAAGAAAAGTACTTGCCTGAGCATCTTCGGTCATTGAATCTGCCTCGTCAAGGATTATAATCTTGAATGGTGGGCAAGGATAACCGCTGAGAAAAGAAGAGATTTAGGAGAAAACAAGTATCTGACAGAGAAAACGAAAAACAAGAATACAGCTACCTGTACCCCTGGCGACTGGAACCAACAGCAATGGCAGCAAAGTCTTTTATTTTTGTACGAACAACGTTAATTCCACGGTCATCACTAGCATTCAGCTCCAACACCCTTGTCTTGTACATTTCAGGCCTATGTGAAGGCACATTTAGACAACATCAATTGTCCAATAAAAAATGGCAGATCAACTAATTCTAAAGAAAGCAAAACGTCATAAACTTTAACTTCTAGCTGTAAAAACTTGCAAGAAAATGCAAGAGTTGGACGGGAAAAGGGAGTGAATGTCAAATATAATTAAGTGGGAAATATAACATATTTCACAATGGGAATATAAATAATTTGAAAAAATATCAGTCATGCCAACCTTTCACCCAATGGATAAAATTATTAAGAACAAAAAGAAACCGAAACAAATACGACATTTCAGAAAGCATTCCCGCATTTTTACGAGATAAAAAAACTGCTTCACTTTCTTAGCGACATGCTTGCATGAAATATCTAAACAAGATAGTATCTCAAGCTAAATATTTTCACAATCCAACGTGTACATCTTCATTTACATTACTCGTTCACATGAAAGACTAGAAATAAATAAACTATATAAGCACTTAAACAGCAGCAGCAGTTAAAAAGCTACATGGTGTTAGAAAGTTCAATAGACATTCACCCATCTTTTCTTCAATATGCAGTAACCGTAAGCATTCACATTCAACACTAGTGTTCTCCACCACCATCTATTCAGCGGCATGAATTGTACATTCATATGAAATTATAATTATCAGAACTCTGTTCATGAGCTCAAGAATCATTATAAAGACAAGAAGAAATCACCAAAAAGTAAAAAGGCTGTTATACACACACATTGAGTAAGATGTTAAACAGGTGCTACGAAACAATAATAGTAGCACAAGGACAGCACTTGGCAATCTGCACAACTTGACTTTTATTAGGACTGAATATTTGCATGACAAAAACAACTGGAGTTATCCATTTAGGAACAATTGTATCCAGCATGACCAATTAAACACTGAAAAGCCTACTTTAGACTATCTGCTTTATTAGGATAGCAGGTATGCCAAACAGCGCTACTGTGTCTGAATCAATTCTTTTTAATTCCTTGGAGGGGCAAAAATTACAGATAGGATATCTATCCTTGAGCCAAGCAAGCTTCCAGTTTGGATCAATTAGTAAGTATACTATCTCATTTTCTTGTCTACACCTGTATCCCCAACCAGGTAGTGATGCTACCTCTCCTTCCCTTATCTATAGATACTACTACTGGGCAATGGTCCATGACAAACTGCCAAGCAGACTAACCCTACTGCCTTTTCAAAAGGAGGATTACAACTCAGATTTGGTTCCTCCAAAAAATACAAAGCCTCCTTTGTTCTCTGTAATTTCTCACATGTCTAAGGAGATGTGAAGTCTCAACTCACTACCCTAGTACAACACCCAACAAAATTAAAAATCACGACATCGGAAATCCCTTGAAGGAACAAAATAATCCACGTTTCGAAACTTTTGAGGGCACATGTACCACAACAAATGTATAATCTTCCCGTTCAAATAAATACATCAACCAAATTACTCAAACTCATAAGCTCCAAATGAAGTGAACAAGTAATACCCAAAAAGCTGATGCGCAATGGCTAAAGCAGTCGTTGTTTTGCCGGTTCCAGGAGGTCCATAAAACAGCATATGAGGACACTGCAAATTTGCGAACGATAATAAAAATTAAAAACTGGAAATCACCAGAAATAACCCTAAAAATCGAGGCCAACAATGTCACGTGAACACATTAAAAGCAAATGAATTACAGTGAAGTAGCAGGATAATTACATTAGCAGTTTCAAGTGTATTAGTGAGCACACGAACAACTTCATCTTGGTGTGCTACGTCCTTCACTTTCTTCGGCCGACTGATTCAAAAACAAAATTAAAAAATTAAAAAAATTGTATGAGAATTTTTCGCGAAAATCCGGAAACGATCCAGGTTAGGAATGTGATTTGAACAAGATATACAGAGGAAATGACGAAAGCGTACTATTTTTCCACCCATGGCTGGGAGCTGTGCAAAAGCGGCGCCATTTGTGGTTACTGTTCTTTCCTTCAAGTTTTCAACTTGGGATTTTCTGGGGGTGAGAAATTCGGTGTTCAGAGTAATATGACTTATGTATACGTCAACAAAATGAGCGGGAAGTTTGATGGAACGATGGTGTTTTACATAAAGCAATAACATAAACTTCATTTTTCATTTATGTGTGTGCGCGTAAGTTGCACTTACCGTTACTAATTTACAACAACATTACCTCATTGTCGTAGAGACTACACCTATAACGGGTATAGAAACGTCGGATGTACGTAATCATACTCGTGTGTTAGGAACACACAGAGGTTGTTTCCTGATGACTCATAATGAAATTTGCGTCAAGTTATGTCGATCAACTGCTACTTCACAATATAAGAAATGCAGTCAATTTAGTGATTCATTTTACTTTATTCCATCATATTCTAAAGTCAAGAAATAATGTATCATTTACTCCACTAAAAATGAAAAATTACCGTGAAAAATTACCGTTACTAATTTACTGACCTGAAATTATCACCCAAATCTTACCTTATTGATTAAGGTTGACATCTCACATGAAATATCTTAGATTCAATCTTTACTTAATACAACAAAAACATTATTGCATTATCTTATAGGCTTTCTCGTCTATGGCATGATATTGAAAGGTCGAAGGTACGCAACCATACTCATGTGTTAGAAACACACTTAGGTTGTTTTTCAGTGACCCATAATGAAAACTGCATCGAGCTGTGTCGATCAACTGCTACTTCACATCCATAGAAACGCACTTAGGTTGTTTTCCGATGACTTATAATGAAAATTGTGTATAGCTGTGTCGATCAACTGCTACTTTACAATATATGAAGCGCAGCTAATTTAGTGAGTCATTTTGTTTTATTCTATCATATTTCGAAGTTAAGAAAGAACGTGTCCTTAAATACATTATTTACTTGATGACAAAACACACTTAGGTTGTTTTCCGATGACTCGTAATGAAAATTGCATCAAACTGTATCGATCAACTGTTACTTCACAATATAAAAAGTGCAGCTAATTGACATCATATTTCAATGTTAAGGAAGAACGTATTCTTAAATCTATTAAAAAATAAAAATATTTACTTGATGACAAATCGATATGATAGAAAAAATATTTACCGCCCTTGTAAACTTCTAATGGTCTTTCGAGTAACACTCGAACATGAGACATCTAAGTGATCGTGTAGGGTCTCTATCTCCCGATTAATCTAATTGTTTTTAGCATGACACTGATTTAGGTTGTATAAGTGATACATTATAAGTAATTAGCATAAACCCCCCTGCGTACGTGTTTTTAATTTTAAATAAAATAGTATAGTAATAAATTTTAAGTTTCAATTTTATGATTTACGTTGACCAATGACTTATATGCTACCAAATTTTATTAACTTAAAATTCTCTGTGTAATAGCAATGAAATGATTATGTATGTATATTCTATACATTTATAGTTATCAAATATTTTAATAATTAATTAATAATGATAGTTAGAGTATTCAAATAAACCTTTTTAGATAATGAAAATTTTCACTCCACGACATACATTATACTTTAAAGATGTACTAACCATGATCTAATTTTTGCAGGAGTCTGGACTATAGACCAACTATTCCTTAATAACAATAGACCAGATATATTGTGCCAACATTAGGATGTGTCACCGTATGCCAAAATGTAAACAACTATTTTTTTTTACTAAAGCAAAACAACTATTTGTTTATGTTTTGGTACATAGTGACATAGTCAGACCTTGTCACGGCAGATTTAGTCCAAATAAGAACAATTTCACAGCCTCCCACTACTACTACTACTGTCGACGAAGGTTGCTTCAGCCGGTAAGATTCGTGTACTTCGATTTGTAAGGCCATAGGTTCGAATCCCGTTACCAGTAATTCTTCTTGGTGAATAACTTTTAAATTCCACTGTAAGCCTTCAATAAGACGGGTGGTATGCAACTGAGGAAACCTCCTCCTAACCTAACTTTTGTTTTTTTTTTAAAAAAAAAAATCCTACTACTACGGTCATACAATTTTCTTTTTTGGGGTTAAGCATACGAGCTAGCTACAAAGATCGCTCAAAAACTATGAAAGACATTAATTAACTGAATATGATAAATATCGCATCCATTGATTGGTACTGATGAAAATGACAAATTAGAACTATGTATATCTTTGGCAAAGATCCACTTTCAGAAGGTGGGATATGGTCTACATGGTGATGCAGTGAAATTGGCCGGGTAAAAAAACATTTTCTGGGCATTAAGCTTTCTCGTTTGTGCAGGATCCAGAAAATAATCGGATCGCTTCGCGATCTAATATATACAACCTTACATTATATCGAAATTGGCATAGTAAGGGTCATAATAGGTAGAAGCAAAAAAAAAAAAAAATGATTCTCTCCCATGTAGAATGTTTTGAATGCTTTTAATGTAATGATATGTAATTGTAGAGATTATCCGAAAAACAACCTCTGTGTGTTTCTAACACAGTAGTATGGTTGCATACATCCAACCCTCTCATTCATCGCCATAGACGGGAACTTCTAAAGCAATATGATAATGTTGTTGTATATGTAATTGTAGAGAATAGGACAAGTATTGTTTTTCCACATGTTGGCTGTTTTAGAATATGAAGTTCGTTACTTTATTATGCTAACTTATTGCAACACAAATTGATGTGACTGGAATGACTGGATGAGTTCAGTTGTTTTGCATCATCATCTTTATATCAACATGTATGCATTAATGTCATTTATCAATGGCCAACTTTTTCCCATGTCATTTATCAATGGCCAACATTTTCTGATGGAATCACCTTACCGCGCGGTGACTCACCTCACTCCCCATCACGTGACACGTGGCAACAGAGAGGGATGGTGAGGGAGTTGCGGTGAGGAGATCTGAACCCCAACATTTTCCCATGTGAATGTAATTTATTAATTACAACATTTTATGTGACAATGTCGGTGTCTCATTGCACAATAAAACATCTAAAAAAGAAGATCAGCAGCAAAAGTACACTTAAAAGAGGCATCATCAGCAATTATAAATCTAAAGAAAGCATCATTAGCAATTGGATCCACGAAAGCCAATTTACCAAGCCAAAATCAGGATGATAAAATGATGCCACAAAAGTGACCAAGTACACTGTATTGTCTGAAAAAGAAAAGATCTTGAATTTGTCATCTGTTCAGGTACATATAGAGCCGCATGTACATATAAAGTTGAGAATCTCACTAGAAGCAAACTCTCTATCTCTTAGGATGAAGGTATTGTTTGTCTGCCTCTCACCCTCTCTAGACCCTGACGATAACTTTTGCTGTCGTTGGGATATACTGAGTATGGTTGTTGTTGTAGTATTCTCCTATTGTTAGGATTGGAATAATAATAACACCACATTTTTCCTCAAGATGAACATAGAACATACATGATAAAGAACCACCAGTGGAACACACTACACTTCCTCTTTGTCCCTTTACACAACAAATGTTAAAAACTCACTGCACCTATCCCTCACTAAAGATTTAAGATTAAATTGAGCACCAACAATTGAATAACTACTTCTCTACATTTCCTACTTTACAACAAAGATGCCATTTACTAATTCCATCAACTCAACAATTTATACTGTACTTCTAATGGCCTAACCTCCAAAAACAAAACAAAAGAGAATAGCCAGAAAGCAAATCAATCATGATGGTTATGATGACTAGAAGTAGTTCTCTCTCTTTTATAAGCCTTGAGTAGATCAATACCTAGAAACACATTCAGCAAGTGCATCCCAAACATACCGAAAAGCGCAAGCGGCAATTCAACTCCCTTTTGGAACTTGGAGGCATCAGATATTAGTTTGATGGTGATTAGCCCATGAGATGTGCATCTTGCTAGAATGAAAGTTGTCCAATTGAGGAACCATTCTACCTTCACGATTCTGCTTCGAGCATCACGAAAGCCAGCCATTCTTCTTACCTTCCGCACGTGCAAAAATACCGAGTGCATCTGTTTATCATTCCATCAAGTTAGGTACCATGTTTCAATATAGGAAAAAGATGAGAGAACAAAGAAAAAAGTGAAACAACAACATAAAGGGAATAAATGAAGCTCAGAGAAATAAATGAACCTTTTCTTTCCTTTCTTCTTTTTTTGACAAGTGAATAGATGCACAACTTTATCAAGATCTTTCATTCAAAGTAGAGAAAAAGCCTCTTCATTTCAAAAGATTGTCATTCAATGTTCTGTTATTAATGTTAATTTACTGAGTCTTGTACCAAGAAGCAATCAAAAGGGAATATTACCCCTTTGCGCCTCATGTTCATCCAACATATTGGCTCCTACTATCATGTCTGGAAACATACTCCTCAGTCTTCACCCCGTTTTTAACACAAAGGCAAAGTAGGCAAGAATCTTTGTAAGGCTTACGAAGGCAAGCTGGAAATGAACCTTGGTGTTTTCTCTAGAAAAGTGAGTCACATCCGAAAAATTCGAAAACCATATCCAGAAATAGGGTTGAACACAAAATACTAGCAACCTTAACAGGTTCATAGCAACGCAAATAATGCAGGTTACTAGAGAAAATAAAGAAATTACAAACGAAAAGGAAAAGAAAAAAGACGAGATTTTATTGGCAGGAAAATGCCAAACGCATGGATCCTTGGATAGCAAAGGGAAAGGTAGGAAAAAACTTGGATTTTTGTCTCAGACTTCAAGGAAGATACAAAAGTTGAGGAGAAAGATGAAAATGTTGAAGATAGGAACACGGAGAAGGGAACCGACTGGAGAACATTGAGAAGACACACCAAATAGTAAAGTACATAACAGGTCTCTAGCAATAAGGAGGAGGCTCCCACCGTGCCCAACCCCACCATCATTGATTGTTTGTAAGCAAACGAGTCCTTATCTTAATGTGTCTTAAATGAGAAAACTGCCTGAGAAGTATCTCATTTGCTTCCAGAGATAAAAGGATAACAAGGATCCTAATAGCACATGTTTTGGATAGTCCTAGATTAAAGAAATTACTTCCAGATATGTCACCTTGAGCTAAAATATCAGCCAGAAAAAAAAAGCCCAAAAAGCTGAACTCAGGCCTAAAACAAGAGAAACACACTTCAATTAGGCAATTCAAGAACCCAATTCTGTCCTACATGTCACTGCAGGTTCAAGCCACTGCTTCAGATGCTTTACATCAGTTTTTTCAAAATCACTTTGGTTGGGCAAACTAAACCACCCCGCATTGATCAGTTTTACTTCAGATGCACCCGTTTAAAGTGTTTTTTTGGAAACTATCATTTGCGAACACTTTCATTTGTCATTAAGGTTGCCTTTTGTCTAAGGGTATAAAATGGTTGGGAGAAAAGGAAATTCTAATCTTATAGGCAACAGTATGATAAGGACATTATTGGCATGTCTGGTACAATCACCATAAGGACGGACATGTTCTTCCTTTCAACAAACATGTGATCGATATGCAAGAAAACAGCTGCCATTGTTCCTGAATTCTCAGTTTTGTATTTCATCTTTAATCAAAATGAAAGAAAAAATAACTATGTATTAGGTCCATATAGTGAAATCCTTACGTGAGTTGCTAATGTTCAGATGTAACACCCCCTACCCCCCTTTCAACACCCAAACAAAAAAAAAAAAAAAAAAAACACGCACACAGGAAAAAAAAAAATGATCCTAAAGAATAAAAAGTAAAAAGAAAGAAAGAAAAACAAACCACCCACCAACAACAAGATGTTACAGAAGGGTAATAATAGGTAAAAGTACTTCATAAACTTTGAGAAGATACCAGAGCTGCTATGCACTTACCTCACAAATCAGAGTGAGAATAAGGTAGTTAATTGTGACGTTCCGGTACAACGCAAGTGTAAAGCAAAGGAGTAGTAGCAGATGGTGCACCAAAATAGCAGGTATCAGACCACTGTACAGCCGATAAAGCAACATATCCCACTGATCATACGCAAAATAACCACAAGAAACACACAAAGCCGCATATGCCCCGTGCCAAGTGTGTTCGACCAACTGTGAGTGCTCAAACATTAGTTCAGCATTGCTAGTCATCCATTTGTTGACCATAATAGAAACGACTGCAAAATTGCAAAAAATTTGAGATGAATATTCATGAGCTATTCATGAGAAGTAAAATTTCCAAATGAACAAAGATCAGAGAGAATATCACATTGATCAGATGCTAATAACATAGGATCAATTGGGCTCCATACAAAACTTTACACACAAGTTATATTCCTTTTCATTTAAGCATCATAAAGTAGGAAACTATCCTTTTAGCTACTCCATTTCTTCTCTCTTTTCATCTCCACTAATTATTACCCAAACCCTTTCCATTGAATATATTGGAAAGCGATTCTACCACCGTGTCCAACAAAATCCTTACGTTAATATTATAAACTTCTCTTACTTCATGCTCTTGTAATACTTGTACAACACTGTTATTCACCTCTTTTTGAACATTTCACCTTTGACTGCAAACTTTCTATTCATTCATCCAACTAAAACTGGCTACTTAACCAATTTTGATGAGAGGAATAAGGCCAAAACTCCATAGTTCCAAGAACAGTAGCATGTATCTCAAAGCTTGTCTCAACCTCCATCCACCTACATCCTTAATCAACCTAAATAACCCTCTCTCAGAAACCCCTTTCACGAGGTAATCTACATGGTCATCACCAGGTTTTAGAAATGAAAGCAAAGGGATGGCAATATTTTCGATAAGCAGTTATGTGTGTGTTCCCCTCACATTATCTCAAGATACATGTGTGAACCTTGAGGACATCTAATTCCAAGTGCAGCTTATGACCACATTAATGGACACACTCTGCCTGGTTGCATAAGCATATCAACAAACTTATTGACTAGATCGCGCTTTTCTTCCTTTCTTCAGTATCATTTCGAACAAGGACACGGAATACTCAGGTATGGTCGACAGAGCGCTCCTATTATCTTTCTGCTGTTAAACTAATCCACTTTCTTGACATATAAACTAACTCATCACAAAAGTCTACTTAACAGACAAGACAGGAAACTTTTTGCATTCACATGCCAGCAAAGTTCCCATCTTGTCAGTTTAATTATCACTCACTTTGAAGGGCCAAATGCTTTTCACCTTAGACCTAATCAAAATTTTGCTCCGAAAGCTTCATTTGCTATCCCTTACAATAGGGGCAAGACTATTATGATTAGATTCAAGAGTTGCAGGCATAAAAGCATTTGTCTACAGATTGACAAAAGAGAAATCATTTTGGAGTCACATCACTTTTCCTGCCCTCAATGGATCTTGCTACCGTCTCAAAAAGCAAACACCTACTAAGTCAGACCAACTAAATTGAAGACGGAAAATAGACAATACTTCAGCCAGAAACATAGCTGAACCCGCTATGTCTGCACACATAGTAATGGGCCTGATGCTGTAGCATGAAAATCAGTTCAAGCTATAGCTGGAATTCGCTTGTATATCTTGTTTACAGTAGGTAATACATGATGAATACTGTAGACATAAGGGTGAGGACTAACCATAAGAACCTAGATGTAAAAAAATTGATGAATTATATAAAGACCTTTTGAGAGGAAACCATTAAATTGGCAAATAAGAAACGTCTTCAATCGAACAGAAGAGTTAAGTATGGCTAGGGGCCGCCTAGCCCGATGATAAGGTATTCAATGATCTTCCTGTGGTCTAGTTTCTTTGCTCGAAAGTTAAGGTTTTAAGTTTTATTTATATATTCCTTGTCATCCTTAAAAAAATACCATATGTAATAGAAAACTTAAAAGTAAAGGTGATATGATGAAAGTCATCGCTTGTCCAAAAGGAATAATACATTTTCTTTATATTTCACTGACGGAGTCATGAATCAATTCTTTCTAACAAAAAAAAAAAAAAGACGCAAAAACCTATGAATTCCATCCAAGTGCAAAATCGACGAAAGGGAATGAAAGATTGATTCGGCATTCTATACCAAACAAGGGAGACCAAGTTAGGCAAGGAAGAAGACAGAAAGAGACCTCCTTAAGATAAAAGTAAATGGGCGCATCCTTTTACTATAACCAAATCAATATATAAAACATGTCTATTACAGACCACAGAAAAGACAACAACTTCCAAGTCAGTGAATTCCAAGTTACAATGAATAACACCAAATATTCTAAAATATAATACTACCAGATAATAAACTAAAACCTAATCAATATATATCAATCATACCCACTGTCCCAATGGCAGCAAAAACTATCGTTAGAGCCTGTAGAGGGTGAGCGGCAGACAAACAATACCTCTATCCCAAAGGATAGAGAGTTTGCTTCCAGTGACACCTCCGGCTCTATATGTACCTGCATAAATGAAACAACAATGGGTGTATGATAATGCTAGTGTGTTAGTGAGGGAATTTAGTAAATACAAATAGGAAGCTTCCGATATTAAAATAGTCATAAGCGTGTATATGCCCATATAATGCAAGAGAAAGACAAAGACAGACAAAAACAAAAAGTGCGAAGTCAACACAAGCGCAGATAATATCTAAGTCCTTAAAGACCCTCTAAAGTGCCTCTATATCCTGCCTAAACCTCGTTAACATTAATCTTCTGCCACCATGAACTCCTATCCTGGACCATGTCTTCAGAGAGATGCAAATCTAGTAGGTCATGCCTAATCCGCTGATCCCAAGTCATCTTGGGCATGTACTTAATCTTCTTCCTTTGAGACTTTCAACTGCTCTGACAGACGTCATTGTCTGTCTCCTCTTGACATGCACAAACAATCTCAGCCTCTCCTCCCTTATGTCATCTGGTATACTAGTCACATCTAACTTTTTCACCTCATTTCTAATCAATACATAAAGATTGTCAATTATAGACTACAGAAAGGACAGCACTTCCAAATCCGTCAATAACAACAGAATCTAATAAAAATAACACCAGATATTCTAAATAAAATACTACCAGATAAAAAAAAATACCCTATCCAAAACAGCTGTATCATCAGATAAGCATCCTAAACAGCCAAATACAAGAGAAGAGACACAAACTTCAAATTTATCTTCTTCTTTTTACATAAGCGTAGATATAATCAACTACCCATTAAGCATAAACACCACGAAATCAGACATTAGAAGTAACAAAGTAACACTACCGGAGCAAAAGGGTACCTGCGGCAGAGGTAATGGAGGAGTGAAGAAGAGAAACAGAGGTGTTCACGAAAAGGGGGTCACGAGAGAGGAAACGGCGGAGAACCCAGTTGGCAAATTGGAAGAAAACGAAGCCCAAAACTATAGAAACCAATTCATGGCGTTTATTGAAGACGATTTCAAAGAAAACAGAGACAGCCCACATCACCAAAGTGGCCATGAAAAAAGCTCCAGTTTTTGTCTCTTGATCAAAACCGCTGCTACCACTTCCTCTCGCCATCTCTGCAAAGAGGAATAAACACCACACAAAAAGATAAGAAAACCTGGCCGCTTACGAATTATTGTGGGCGTCCATCTTTGTAAGGAGCTGGTAATGCAACTAGAATTGAGAAGAAGAGGACAATAATCTTAGGCTCTGGGTGTGATTGGCGGGATGGTTGTAGCAATCTAGTAATTTCGTGATAATTTGGATGGGCTTGAGAGGATTCAAGCAGAGGAAAGATGGATCCATGGAAGTACGGGAGGATTGGACACCATATCCGAGAAGGAAACGGTGTAACAAAATATGAACATTACGATATATCCGTTTTATCTTGAAATATCGACAACATAAAAAGATAAAAATAAAATAATAAAAAAGGAAAGTATACACTTCTTTCGTCTAACAATATTCTCATAGTTTGTTTAGTTTATCAAAATCACTTGAGGGTGTATAGTTAAAACATTTTAATAAATAATTCTTAAATTTTGGTATTAAAAGATTTATAACTACTTTAACAAAACAATATGTTAAAATATTTTAATGATTTAGTGATAACAATAACAACAATCATACCTAGTATATCTCAACAACAGCAAAGTTATCGCTAAGTCTGGGGAGGGTAAGAGACAGACAAACAATACATCTATCCGAAGAGATAGATAGTTTGCTTCTAAAAAAACTCCGGCTATATAGATTTAGTGACAAATAATGTTTGTTAAATTTGTGTTTAACCAACAACTTTTTAGAAGGCAGAAGATTGTGTGTATAGATGACGAGCCCTCTTTCCGTCAATGAATGATTCACATAATTTTTAGCTGGGTTTTAAGCAATATTAGGCCAACATATGAACACTTGTAACTTTTAAATAAACGAACTGGAAATTGAGTAGAGAACGAGATTGGAAAAAACATGTAAATTAAACAATCTCTGCAAAATAACCAAAGATTACATGTTCACAGAGCTTGATTCTGTAAAAATCCATCGACTCTCAAGTCAATTGTAGGATTTTAGAGTAGGTGGACATCGGAAAAAATATCGGGTTCGCAAGTAAGATTTTAGAATCAGAAACCTCTACTTGTATGTGGCAAGACGGTATTTATAGTGTTTGAATATAAGACAACTTAGAGAACACGAAATGGTCTAGATGGCATTCTCATGGCACATGCCGACTACAGAACTACTAGGTCCTCAAGTTTGCAACACGTGTTAGAGACTAGGGAAGCAAATCGACGGGATAGGATCCCCTGACCGCCCTACATGGGCGGTAACAAAGAACCGCCTGACACATGGCAGTCAGGAGGGGTGGTAAGGCTAGATGCGGGTTACACGCATCTAGTGACCTGCATCTAGCCTCACCACCCCTCTCACCGTCACATGTCAGGTGGTCACAAGAGAGGTGAGGAAAAATGAGGTTAGTTGATCTTATTCCCAATTCGACGCCAGTCAACTGAAGCAACATCTGTTTTTTTTTCCTTAGCCCTCTATAGAAAGTACATGGGTCAGAACATGCTTTTCGATGTTTGTATTTTAGTTTTTTCGTGTACAGAAGACCTCTCAAGTTCGCTATCGAGGTTTTCTCAACAGAGTTGTACACTTGTTATTTGCAACAATAAAGGGTCCCACGTGAAGGTCGTTGTTAAGCGAGAAGATTCAGTGACGCTCGACCAAATGACGCGTATGTGACGCGTCCAATACCAAGATGCCACGTGGCAGCTCTGAAAAAAAAAATTATTTTTGCCATTTTCCGTTTATCCCCAAAATAACCAAAGCCTAATTATTTTCACCCCCACCTGTTGAGACAACACCGTGATTTCCCATTTCTTCTCCGGCGTAGCATCTCTTCTTCGGCGAGCTTTTTTCGACCTCTTCTCCTTCCGGTGAATTTGGCACTCCGGATTTCCAGTCCAAGCAATCACCGTGTAACTTCTTCCTGGAAAACTGCCCAACATTTGATGGGGTTACTTTCTCTTTCCATTATATACTACCCTATCCTTTCCTTCACAAAGCCATTAGATCTACTGCAAAATCCTACCTTTGTATCTGAAGGAAGGTCAGATCCTTGAGATTTTGGTTCTTCTGGAAGGAGATAGGACTAAAGCTGTTGATGTCACTGGTCCTGGTGGAGCTCCGGTAGACAAAAACAAGGGTGGACGAGGTGGTGGTGGTAGTTATGGAGGCAGAGGTGGATGTAGTGGCGGTAGTTATGGGTGTTCTGATGGTGGATATGGCGGCCGTATGAATGGGGGTGGGTTCCCAAGCGGAGGTGATGGTGAAAATACTTGGGTTTGGTTATTTTGGAGGATAAATGAAACGGGTAAAAATGAAAATCCAGATCTGCCACGTGGCAGGCTGGTATTGGACGCGTCATATGCGCGTCATTTGATCCGGCGTCACTGAATCTTCTCCCCGTTGTTAAGGGACGGGATCCTCTCACCGCTCCCTCCCTCACCGCATAGCACATCGCCCAACATGTGGCAGCAAGGAGGGTGAGGCTAGATGAGGGTGACCTGTATCTAGCCTCACCACCACCCACTGCTGCCACGTGTCGGACGGTGGGTCACCCTCATCTAGCCTCACCAGTCACCACCACCTCCTGCTGTCACGTGTCGGACGGTAGGCAGCGCGGTGAGGGAAGGAGCGGTGAGGAGATCCTAACCCTAATGCTCAGGATTTTCTAAGTTTTGTATCTCGGTGATGTAGTTGTTTTTAGGTCCAATTTCTTGATACAAAATCCATTAGATATGATTGATCCAAATTAAGATTTTATTTAGTCTATCATCATGTGACACGTGTGAAATATTTTATCCCTCGTCAAATGCCTTTAGGTTCGCTGTTGTAGGTCTGCGTAATTGTGGATCTCTGGAGTGCAGATGTGTCTGTCCCACAATCACATGTTTTCATTCGTTACAACTGTCTCATTTGCATAAAGGCACACATTTCTCGAGACTCGTGCTGATTTTTTCTCGTAGTTATATTTATCATAATTGATATTTAATCAGATTTAATATCTATCCTCTTAGATTTATAAATATCCAAGTGGGAGTTTATTGTTTTCTTCATCATTTTCTTCTTATTCTTTGAATTTTCTGGAAAATTTATTGTCTTTCAAGTTCTTGTTATATTAGTTTGTAAAGGCAATAGAAAAAAGAATAAAGGTTGATTGGAGCTTAAGTAAAGCAAGAATAGCTTGGCGTATGACTTCAATCGATCGATGTGATCGATAGAAGTTACTTGGATCGATCCAAGTGGCTAAAAAAATGAAGTTGAGTATTATTTTGGATATCGATCGATCGAAGTGGTCTGAGTGCAAAGTTGCAGTACACTGTCCAATATAGATCGATCGATGTGACTTTGATCGATACATTGATCAATCAAAGTAGTTTGGATGAAAAGCTGGAACACACTGTGAGACTTCGATCGATGTGGCCAACAGGTATGACTTTTCATATAAAGTTGCAACTTATGCACCAAGGGACATATCCAATCACCCTTGAACGGCTTAGGACGTTTGATATGATGTTCAAGAGCCTATAAAAAGGATATTGTAACACATTTCAAGACATCTTAACGTCAAGTTCAATCTTGCATTGAAATTCTTCTTTCTTCTCTATACATTCTTATTTTGAAAGTTCATTTGGTTTCTATCCTTATTGCTGAGGTTAGAAATCGTTTGGTTTGTTGTATTCTAGGAAAAAATTTCTCTATAACCTTAAAGCAACTAGTGGGGACAAATATTCCTTACATAAAGTGTGTCTACACGCCTCAAGCCATCTCTGTACTACAACTACTTTCTCCTCGCTTAACACTCTATTTTAATAATAATTCTTGCCTCCAGTATCATCAAGCAACCAGTAACTCAATAAGTCTTCATCCTTTTTTTACAGGCATGTCACATTCTGATAACGTTTCAGATAAGAGAGATATTTGAGATTATTGATGAGGGAACAAACTCCGAGAAGGTTGAGAGTAACAAAGAAACTGCTAGCCTTTCTTATAATCTAGATCCTATTGAAGAGTTGGACAATGGTGGTACCACTTCTGAGAAGAAAGGTAAAAGTAAACTGGAACTTGATGAGGTGACTTTGCAGTTTAGGAACCCCTAAGGCAAAGCACAGCAGCAGAGGTCTGAGCAAGGCTGCTTCCTTCGAAGCTTTAGCCTCTGCTCCCTTAGCCCTTGTAGAATCAAGAGGCTATCCATTAATTTACCGCCGAGAGATAAATCTTAGGGCAGTCTCTAGACGGGAATCTTTTCCCCAATAGAAGTAATGCATACTTTCTTGATCTGAGAGCAAATTGCCTTGATTTTCCATGAATTTAGGACGAAGATGGAGGTTTATCAACTATTGTGTTCTGGTGGAGGGAAGAACCCATATAACCCTCCAGATGACTATGAGACTGTTTTTAAAAAATAGTTCATTGTAGGACTTACATTGTCCATCATCAGACCTCTACGACTGATTTTGAAAGATACGAGATATGTCTCTCTCATAGCTTCTTCCCAATTCCCTTATGTTGATCCGTGCATATTTATTGTCTCTTTGTGTCTTACAGAGGGGTTTTGATCACCTCACCCCAAAATCTCTTATCCCTCTCCTCACTGCACGACACGTGGGAGCAATTAACCAACCCAAAATCATCTCACCGTAGCCAAACCAGCAGCATGACCGTCCAAACTCCTCAGTCTAGCACGTCCCAGTCTGAAGGGGCAATCAAATACACGGCTGACACACTAAACCTATCCCAAATCCTGGAACTTCTGCAAAAATGATCACCAAAATCAAGCCCAATAAAAGGTTCCTCCAACCAACAACTGGTCCTTACAGACAAACTTTCTGACCACAACTACTCTGTGTGGCCCAGAAAAATGAGTCTCGCCATCGACAGAAGGGGGAGGCTCATGCACATCACAGCCCCACCGCCCAGAAAGGAAGATCCCACATACGAACAAAGGAGGCAATCATACTCCATTGTTCTCACCTGGATTCTAAAAAATATAGAGGCTGATATAGTAAATCAGTATATTGATTATCAGACATTGTGAGATCTATGGAAGGGGATTGAATCCACCTACAACATCGGAAAAGACCCCTTACAAATTTATGATTTAACAATTAGAGGCAACAATCTCAAACAAGGAACACAACCGCTTGAACGAATCTTTAGCCAATTGCAGGCTAATTGGAAGGACATAGACTGGAGGCTACCCAACTCGATGCAATGTCCGCAAGACATGACAGTGTACAATCAAATACAACAACTAAATATATTGTATCAATTCCTGCAAGCGATAAGTGAAGGCTACGATAGAGAAAAAAGGGACATTCTAAGAACTGCTCCTCTGCCTACAGTGGAAGAGGCATATGCCTAGATTCGCAGAGAAGCGCACAGAAGGGGCATAATGAAAGGAGAGTCATCATCAAGAAATGTCACTCTAGGAATTGGGAATGACATGGTGTCACGGACAGGGCAAGCAGGTAGAGCAGAACCACTTACCAGACAAGGGAGAGACAGGCGGTCAGAACAGGCACGAAATGCGCTGCCTAAATCATCATCCCGCCAAGAAGATGATAAAACTCACCTCCGATGCAACCATTGCGGGGGTAGTAGGCACACATCAGAAGGTTGATCTCAACTCATATGCTACTTAGAATGGTGACCAGATATGAGGAAGAGATGCAAGAAAGACGGAGTAGCAGCCACGGGCAACCTTCAGGCTGCTAGCGATGGAGAGGCGCAGGTAGGATTTGGAGGCGTTACCAGAAGAGTCACCTCTTCTAGGGCGGTAGCGAGAAATCCAAAAGGCAGCAGGAGAGAGAATGATCCATAAGGCGCAGGAAGCGGGGTGAAAAATGAAGGTAAAGGGCTTGGGGTGAAATTACACCCAAGCCCTTCCAACTTATATACTTTTTCAAATTTCTTAAAAGGATTGTGGAAACATGAGATATGTAATCAAAGACAGGTAAAGGCATCATCAACCACACGCTTAAGTAAAGACAAAAAAATACACAAAAACACGGTCTGGTTATTTGATTGTGGTGCCATAGACACGATGTCCTATTACGTCCGAGATTTTTCCTCCTTATCCAGTCCCAGAAAACAAACCATTTTCACAGCTAATGGGGGTTATTCCTCGGTCGAAGGGACATAGAGCATTCATATCTCACCCACTCTAAAACTTAGCAAATGTCTCTATGTTCCCTCATTATCCCATAAATTATTATCTATTAGCCATATTACCAAAGAACTAAACTATACCATACTGATGCACCTGACCTTTTGTCTTCTGCAGGATATTCAGACGGGAAAGATAATTGGACGTGGTTCTGAACGTGATGGTCTCTACTTTGTGGATGAGGTGGACCAACACGGTATGGCAACGGTCACTCATGTGACGATAGACAGACAGGCTTGGATTTGGCACCGTCGTTTGGGTCATCCTTCCCTAGGGTATTTAAAAATATTGTTCCCTGGAATTTTCAATAACATTTCTCAATTACCGTGCGACACCTTTATTATTGCAAAAAGTCATAAACATACATACCCTCAAAATAATACCATAACAGTCAAGCTTTTTTCACTTGTTCACTCCGATGTATGGGAGCCATCACCTACACCAAGTCCAACTGGCTTCTTATATTTCTTGTTATTTGTTGATGACTGCACTCGAATGACTCGGGTTTATTTTCTTAAACGCAAGTCTGATGTCTTTGAATTTTTTTTACTTTTTGCCACATGGTAGACACTATGGCTGTTGAACGAGCCGAACGGTTCGCGAACTGTTCGAATTCAGTTCGTGTTCGGTTCGTATTCGTTCGATAATTATTTGTTAATGAGTCAGATTTGAACATGTATTCGGGTTCGTTTAGTTAAACGAGCCAAACTGGTCGCGAATCGTTCGGCTCATTTAAACAGTTATAAGGTTATCGAGTTGAACTCGAACCAAGTTTAAAGTTCGTTTAGTTAAATGAACCGAGCCGAACAGTTCGTTAACACCCCTAGTAGACACACAATATTAAACAAAAATCCAAGTCCTACGCACCGATAAACATTATCCGTAAGGAATATTTGCTCCAACTAGTTACTGCAGCGTTGTAGACAAATTTCCTCCTAGGATACAACATCCAACAAGTTTTTTATCTCATCAATAAGGAAAGAAAACAAATGAACTTTCAAATTAAGAGTGTTTTTGTGTAGGAAGAAGAACATTGATTGCTATAATTAACTTGTGATTAAGTTATCTTGAAATGTGTTACAATAGCCTTTTTATAGGCTCTTGAACTTCATTTCAGACGTTTCTAGCCGTTGCATGGTGATTGGACATATCCCTTGGTGCATAAGTTGCAACTTTAGATGAAGAGTCACATCTGTCGAGCACATCGATCGATCGATGTCCCACAGAGAGCTCCAACTTTTCATCCAAAATACTTCGATCAATCTATGTATCGATCGAAGTCACATTGATCGATCTATATGATTGATCTATATTGAACATTGTACTTCAACTTTGCACCCATAGTACTTCGATCAATCGAAGTTATCGATCTATGTCCAACGGAATACTCAACTTCATTTTCAGGCCATTTGGATTGATGTCACTTCTATCAATTATATCGATTGAGCGAAGTGTATATCGATCAATCTATGTGGTCCTATGCCAAGTTATTCTTGCTTTTCTAAGCTCCAATTCACATCCATTCTTCTTTTCATTGCCTTTACAAACTATTATAACACATGTTAGAGGTAATATTACATTTTACACCATCTTATTTCTTATTCATTCAACAATAACATATTCAGTCTTCTTGTCATAGGTGGTCGTTTAAGGGTTACGTTGCATGGGAAAAGCACATCGACAGCCGCTGAAGAACAAGGAAGTATTCAGCAAATGGTGGAGGATCTACAAGTTGAGGTTGTTGGGAATATGGCAGAATATAAGTAAAACCAAACAAGTATGAACAGAAATAAAGCCGAGACGAGTTTCAAGATAACTCTACCTCTAAAGCAATTTTGTTTCTACCGGTGAGCAAGATAGACTTCAATGACAAATGATTCCTAAGATATAACGGCTAATCCCTTTAGTTTGTTCTACTAGAGGAAGTTTGAACTTGCTTTAGAAGAGATTGATAGTAAATAAAAAAGAAGAGGAGGAAGTGATGCAGAGTTTATTTCTAAGATTTCACAAGTTATTTCAAGTATATGTTTAAGATAGCAAAGCCTATTATTTATAGGCTTTGAGTTCATAAAAAAGATGTTAAAAGGTCTCTTTTCTGCAGACTTCCAACCCTCATGTTGGTTCATGGACGTTCAAATTGAAAGGAGAGGCCTCTTGGTGAAGAGTTGCAACTTTACATGAACAGACATGCACATGGAGCGCTTCATGTAGAGTGCAAAATCAATCTAGAGACTTCTGTTGGACCGTTCACCTGCAATAAACACCACTAGAGGGGGGGTGAATAGTGGTTAGCGGAAATTACACTACAACCCTTTGTTAAAATCCCCTTTGAAAACAGAATCTGAGACCACCTCAGATTCAGAACCCGTTTTTGAAAAATTCACAAATAAATGTACACAACTCCAAAAATTGTGAAACTTTCCAGAATTGAACTTCAATGTGTTAGCAAGACTCTTTCCAAAAATCAGATACAAATAAGATCGTTTGTCCCTTCAAACAAATAAAAAGATTCACATGGTCAAACAGGACAGAATTGGACAGAATGTTGCTGATTTTGCAAAATGTATTTCTCTTTGAATACTTGACCAAAAAGATTAATCTTTATATCAAAACACTCCTTAGAAAGTCTAGTTAATGTTTCCAAAAGGCCCTGACCTCAAACAATTATGGATAAATACAGAATTCAAGTTTTCTCAAAACTGGTCAGATTGCAGCCAGGTTGGAGCAGTTATCTTGCAATGACTGAGAGACTAACTTTCCCTTACTCAAATCAAGTGATTCTTGTTGCAAATGAAAACTAACAGTCTGAAGTATAACTTCACCAAAAATCACGAATTTTGAAAGTGTTTACCTATTTTTTCAAAACGTGAAAATTGTGTGAAATCTGTAGTGAAAAAGGGCAGAAAACAGAAAAATGTAAAGAAGACAAGAACACCAAGAATTTATCCTGGTTCAGTCAATGTGACCTACTCCAGTCCCAAGGAACACCTTTCCTTGGATTTCACTATGGTATGAACCAAATTACAGCAAGAACCAAGCTTGATCCTTGGGTTAAACACCAACCTTATTCAAGACTTGGATGAACACCTTTATGCAACTCTTGGTTGCAACACCTCTATCACCTATTGATGTAGCCTTATAGATTTGGCTAATCAATCTTACAAATAAGACACAAGAAGGTGTGTATAGTGTAGCTGGACAACAACTAGAAATGGAACACCTTAGCTACACAAAGTATGAATGAAAATATGAAAAGAGAATAGCAAGACAACAATCTTCAATTTTTGCTTTCAAGTGTGTGTCTTCTCTTCTTCACCTTGCCTTCTATTTATAGAGTGAATTGATGGCATATTCCCTCCAACTTTTAGACCATGTGATGGCTGAGAATTTTGAATTAAAACACCTCCATAATCATCTCCAACAACCTTGTCTCCATTAACTTCAAATTTGAAATTTCAAGTTGACAACTTTTGCCAACTAGCTTGTTTGAACAATCTCTTCCTTGGCATCTCCAGTCACTACCAGGTCATCTACATACACCAACACTACTGCAAGCTTCCCTCCAACTGTCTTGATAAACAAACTTGAATCTGAAGCACTCATTGAGAATCCACTATACACAAGAAATTCAACCATCTTTCCATACCAAGCTCTTGGTGCTTGCTTGAGACCATAGATTGCTTTTGAAAGTTTACATACATACTCTGGATGTTCCTGATTTTGAAATCCTTGAGCCTGTGTCATATAAATCTCATGGTCTAGTTCACCGTTCAAAAAAGCGTTATTGACATCCAATTGCCATAGCTCCCATTTCTTGCTTGCTGCTAATGCTAATAGCACACGCACCGTGGTAAGTTTAGCCACTGGACTAAATGTCTCATCATAATCAAACCCATACTGTTGTGTAAACCCACGAGAAACTAGCCTTGCCTTGAGTCTTTCCAAAGATCCATCAGCATTTTTCTTCACTTTGTACACCCATTTACACGAGATCGGTTTTACTCCATCAGGCTTAGGAACTAACTCCCACATTTGATTCTCTTCAAGTGCATCTATTTCATCCGTCATGGCTTTCATCCAACCGTGATTGCTTGCTGCGTGTTCAAAAGTTTCGGGTTCTTGTACATCTTCAACTAAAGCTATATTGACATATTTGGGATTAGGCTTCGGAATCCTTCTTGATCTCCTTGGTTGCTCAACTTCTTGAACCTCTGGAACCTGGTAAACTCCTGTGTGCCAAGGGTCAACTTCTGCTGCCCTTTCCTCTACTTCCTCTGCTACAATCTCTTCATCTTCAATTGGTATGCTCACTTGGCATTCTTGCTGCTCTGTTGTGCTGCTAGTCTGCTGTCCTTCTCTGTCAGGTAACCACCAGGATGATGCTTCATCAAACACAACATTTCTTGACACATAACACTTTCCAGTCACTGGATCACAACATCTCCACCCCTTTCGTTGTTCATCATACCCAACAAATATGCACTTCAAAGCTTTCTTGTCCATCTTTGTACGTAAGTGTGCTGGAACAAACACAAAACATAAACACCCAAACACCCTGAAGTACTTGCAATAAGGTACCTTATTCTGTAGCCTTTCCAGAGGTGAGATAAAACCCAACTGCTGTTGAGGTAGCCTGTTGATGACATAGGCTGCAGTCCTCATTGCTTCAGCCCAAAACCGTCCTAAAACATACTTTCCAAACAACATACTCCTGCATACTTCGGCCAAGTGCCTGTTCTTACGCTCAGCCATACCATTTTGCTGTGGTGTGTTAGCACATGTAAGTTGCCTACTAATTTGATGTAGTCTCAAAAACTCACAAAACTGGCCTGAAGTATACTCTCCCTCATTATCCATACGGAGACAACGAATTGACTTTCCAGTTAAGGCTTCAACTTCTGTCTTGAATTCCTTAAACTTGTCAAGAGTTTGAGACTTTTCCTTCATGAAATAAGTCCACATATACCGTGAGAAATCATCTATAAATGTGACCATGTACTTCATCCCACCAACTGAACTTTGCTTGACTGGACCAAAGACGTCCGAATGAATAAGTTCAAGAGCTTTAGTTGCTTTATATTTTGAGCCTTCAAACGGTAGTTGATGTGCCTTTCCAAATTGACAGCCCACACAAACTGTACCTGGTCTAACTTCAAGATGAGGTAAACCCCTTAACATTGATCTTTTCATCATTATGTCCAGTTTTGAATAGCTTACATGACCTAAACGTGAGTGCCAGAGATCAACTGTGTCATTGTTCTTGGCTTTGTCTATGTACGCTACCTCTATGGACAAGACATAAATGGAATCCACCTTCTTTCCTTCCAGCACAGGCTTCTTTGGAACATCCATGGATGTATATACTTTCACATCTTGCGGTCCAAATAGCACATAATGACCAGAGGCTGTTAGCTGAGCAACTGAGATTAAATTTTTACTCATACCTGGAACATGAAACACATTTTATAAAGACATCATAGATGCATCTTTCCTAGGAGAAATACATGTACTACCAACATGAGCTATTGGTAGCTTGGTATTGCTTGCTGTGACTACAACCCGTCTTCCTTTGTACTCAGATGCATCTTGTAGTTTCTTCTTATCATCAGTCATATGATTAGAGCAGCCAGAATCCATGATCCAGTCAGACTCATAGTTCACGTGACTTGATGCATTTAAAACTAAGGCTTGTTCTTCCTCTGAATTTCCTTGGCTTACTTCCTCTTCAGCCGCTAACAACGCTTCTATGTCCCACTCTTCCTCGTCTTGTTTAGACATCACAGTATTACTCTCAACACTTTTCTTCTTAGACCAACAATCTTTTGCCTGTTGGCCTTTCTTTCCGCAATGATAGCACTTGCCTACAAATCGCTTATAGCTGGTTCCAACCTTAGAACTTCCACCCTCACTACCATGCTTAGAACTATGATAGTTTGACAAACTAGTTCTATCTGACTTGCTTTCAAATGCATTCTGCGACTTAGCATTCACTCTCTTCTTATGGACAAACATAGCCTGCTCCTCTGTCTTAAGAGACACTGCACTCATCTGTTTGGCTAAGGCTCCCTGTCCTACCAACAAATTCTCCAATTCAACAAGTGATGGTTGTGTAGGCCATCCTTGTACTGCAGTAATAAACCCTCTATACTCAGGTTTTAAACCGTGAATTATAATACGCTTTACTCTTGTGTCTCTAATGGGTGCTTCAGAGTCCAATTCTGAGATTTTTCGACATAATGACTTCACTTTATGAAAATATTGTGCAACTGTGAACTCTCCTTAAGATATTGATAACAATTCGCTCTCAAGGAGTTGAAGCCTTGTATCGTTCTTTTTGGAGAATAATTTGGCAAATGTATCCCATGTCTCCTTTGGAGTCTTTGTATCTCTGATGTGTTCCAAGACATCCTCTTCAACTGTGGTTTTCAACGCAAACATTGCCTTGCCTGCTTTGATCCTCCACTTCCGTAGCAAGCCATTTGTATCATCTTCTGGTGGTTTCACTTCGCTACCATTCACTACCTCTCACAAATCTTGTCCTTGCATGTATGACATCATACACGTAGACCAGGAGTTATATTTTTGATTATTTAGCTTCTTGATACCACCAGATATTTGTAAGTCACCCATGTTAGTGCCTAATCCGGATGCAACAAAGGCTCTGATACCAAATGTAGAATTGAATTGATGCAAGATCAAGCACACATAATGTGCTTGGCACGCTTAACACTCACAAGTCAGTTGGCACGCTCTCTGGCATGTTCGACTCACTTGCGCGTTTAATACACTCAATTTGATCGAACACTCACTTGGCACACACAGCACTCAGAGACATAAAAGTTAATACACTTTTTCCTATTTGCCAAACTGCACTTTCTTCCATTAAATTGCAAAGACAATAAATACACACATATATCAAAGAAAATGTAACCAACTTTTCTATAAACTAGGAACCAAACTACCACTATTACATTAACTATCACCACTTCCACAAAAGTAGGAACCACTCTTAAGATAGCTATCAACATATAATTATCCACTAGTCTAAAGATAACCACTAACTTAACTAGATATTAACTCATAGTTAACCAAGATGGTATTAACATGTCTTCACCTCTCACCGCTCCTTCCCTCACCACAATGCCCACCGCCCAACACGTGGCAGCAAGGAGGGTGAGGCTAGATGAAGGTGACCTGTATCTAGCCTCACCACCACCCACTGCTGCCACGTGTCGGACGGTGGGTCACCCTCATCTAGCCTCACCAGTCACCATCACCCCCTGCTACAGCGCGGTGAGGGAAGGAGCGGTGAGGAGATCCTAACCTCCTTGTCAAAGGGTTATGTAACCTATATCGTAGAATTGTGGGAATAATACTCCAGATTTTCTAAGTTTTGTATCTCCGTAATGTAGTTGTTTTTTAGGTCCAATTTCTTGATATAAAATCCATTAGATATTATTGATCCAAATTAAGATTTTATTTAGTCTATCATCGTGTGATACGTGTGAAATATTATATCCTTAGTAAAATGCCTTTAGGTTCGCTGTTGTAAGTCTGCGTAATTGTGGATCTATGGAGTGCAAATGTGCCTGTCCCACATTCACATGTTTTCATTCGTTACAACTGTCTCATTTGCATAAAGACACACATTTCTCGAGACTCATGCTGATTTTTTCTCGTAGTTATATTTATCATAATTGATATTTAGTCAGAATTAATATCTATTCTTTTATATTTATAAATATCCAAGTGGGAGTTTGTAAAGGCAATAGAAAAAAGAATTAAGGTTGATTGGAGCTTATGTAAAGCAAGAATAGCTTGACGTATGACTTCGATCGATCGATGTGATCGATAGAAGTTACTTGGATCGATCCAAGTGGCTAAAAAAATGAAGTTGAGTATTATGTTGGATATCGATCGATCGAAGTGGTCTGAGTGCAAAGTTGCAGTACACTGTCCAACATAGATCGATCGATGTGACTTTGATCGATACATTGATCGATCAAAGTAGTTTGGATGAAAAGCTGGAGCACACTGTGAGACTTCGATCGATAACATCGATCGATCACAGTGATCTATCGATCGATGTGGCCAACAGGTGTGACTTTTCATATAAAGTTGCAACTTATGCACCAAGGGACATATCCAATCACCCTTGAATGGATTAGGACGTTTGATATGATGTTCAAGAGCCTATAAAAAGGATATTGTAACACATTTCAAGACATCTTAATGTCAAGTTCAATCTTGCATTGAAATTCTTCTTTCTTCTCTATACATTCTTATTTTGAAAGTTCATTTGGTTTCTATCCTTATTGCTGAGGTTAGAAATCGTTTGGTTTCTTGTATTCTAGGAAAAAATTTGTCTATAACCTTAAAGCAACTAATGGGGGCAAATATTCCTTACATAAAGTGTGTCTACACGCCTCAAACCATCTCTCTACTACAACTACTCTTCTCCTCGCTTAACACTCTATTTTAATAATAGTTCTTGCATCCAGTATCATCAGCAACCAGTAACTCAATAAGTCTTCATCCTTTTTTTACAGGCATGTCACATTCTGATAACGTTTCAGATAAGAGAGATGTTTGAGATTATTGATGAGGGAACAAACCCCCGAGAAGGTTGAGAGTAACAAAGAAACTGCTAGCCTTTCTTATAATCTAGATCCTATTGAAGAGTTAGACAGTGGTGGTACCACTTCTGAGAAGAAAGGTAAAAGTAAACTGGAACTTGAGGAGGTGACTTTGCAGTTTAGGAACCCCTAAGGCAAAGCACAGCAGCGAGGTCTGAGCAAGGCGGCTTCCTTCGAAGCTTTAGCCTCTGCTCCTTTAGCCCTTATAGAATCAAGAGGCTATCCATTTAGTTACCGCCGAGAGATAAATCTTAGGGCAGTCTCTAGACGGGAATCTTTCCCCCAATAGAAGTAATGCATACTTTCTTGATCTGAGAGCAAATTGCCTTGATTTGCCATGAATTTAGGACGAAGATGGAGGTTTATCAATTATTGTGTTCTGGTGGAGTGAAGAATCCATATAACCCTCCCGATGACTATGAGACTGTTTTTAAAAAATAGTTCATAGTAGGACTTACATTGTCCATCATCAGACCTCTACGACTGATTTTGAAAGATACGAGATATGTCTCTGTTACGCCCACAAACTTCGGGTAATGGGAAAGAAAAATAATAATAGATAATATTAATACATATGCTATGTTTATTTAATCAAGAGGAGAAATTATGTGGGCAAACATTTATAATATGGAATTTGATATTAAATAGGAAATATATACCTAAATCTAATACAACTAGGAAATTACCTAAAACCTAAATCTACTAGAAATACTCCTAAACCTAACCTACATAGAAAAATACCTATTACCCTTTATATATATATATAAAAAAAACCCAAACCCCCTCCCTTTTTTCCCCAACCCCTGCCGCCAGTCCCACAAATTCCCCCAAATTCTCCAAAATCTTCAAAGTGTTGCTGCCCACTATCGGCAAGCAACAACAACCCATATATATATATATATATATATATATATAATTCCTTTGGCCAATTACGGCCATAACTATAAGAGAAGGGAAAAAAAAGGAAAAAAGATCTAACACCACCAAGCCTAAGATCAGCCGCAGTGTACGAGAAAAAGAGAGAAGCACGTGTAGGAAATTAAATCCGCCAAAAGGTAGGTGCCTCTTCCTCCTCAAACGGGTATAATACATGCATGCTTTGATGATATATTTATGTGATTCATTGTTTTTATTTGTTTAATATGTGAATTTGTCTTGTTTTATATGGGAAAGCATGAGATGTGTTGTTATGGCTGTATGTGTATGTGCGTGTGTATTGAAATTGATGGTTGTTGTCATTCGGATTGGAAACACCCTTGAATAAAATCAAAAGGTTGAATATTTTCACACTTAGGGTTCTTTAAAATTGCGTTTTGGCCTTAGAATAAGTTCATCTAGCACGGAATAGGGTTGGGATTGAGGTTGAAAGTCGAAAAAATGGGTCTGACGGACGGATTTTCAGGGGGTGGAGCGTGGGGCCCCACGCGCGGCCCCTGTCGGCGCGTCCGGGACACGTGCTGACGTGTCCACTCCCAAAAGTTGCGTCTCGTTATAACGAGTCCAACGCAACTAGTTTGAGGTCATCGGAGTTAAAACGAAGATTTTATGAAGGTTAGAAGGAAATATAATTTTAATATAAAAAATAAAAAAAAGAAAATGTTGTTGGACCGGCCTGGCTGCCGGACCGGACCGGACCAGGCCAGCAGGCCGGCCCAGACCGAAAATTTAAAAAAAAAATCTGAAATTAATTTCTGAAATGATTAACCAATAAATAATTAATTAATATTAGTTTAAAATTCTAGAAAAAAATATTTAATTGTTAGAAAATTCTAATAAATTCCAGAAAGTATAAAAGGTTAAAATTAAATTATTTCCACTTAATTTCTGAATTTTGGTAAATGTAAGTAATTAAAAATAATTAGTAATAAATAGAATTAAATAGGAGAACAAATTAGTAAAAAAATTCTAGAAAATTAATACAAGTTAAGAAAAATAAGGGGATGCTAAATAACAACTTTTCAATACTTGGAAAAATTTACGCAACCAAATATTGAGTGCCGGAGGTGGTGAGGATCGGCGTACGGGCCCCAGGCGACTTTGTTGTTGCATTCATGGCACGTGCATTGCATTTGAGTGGGTTGAGATGTACGGGTCTCAGACGCTCGAGTGGAGTGGATCATGGTGTACGAGCCATGGATACTCGGTCATGGTGGAATCATGGTGTACGGGCCATGGGCCATCGGTTGTGGTGGGATCGTGGTGTTCGGGCCACGGGCATCGGTCAGGGTGGATTGTAGTGTACGGGCTACAGGCATCCAGTCAATCCCGGGATCATGCATTGCATATAGGTCTAGGGGCATATTGCATGACATGATTCTTGTTGCGTGGGTTGTGACACGTTGATTGAGCATGCATCACGTACTTGCGCATTTTTATGTGGAGTGCTTTACTTACCGTATTTACTTTATATTATGCATGTTATCTTATATTTATGTGCTATATGGTTTTATCTTATATTTATGTGCTATGTGGTTATATCGTATCTATGTGCTAGGTGGGATATATCATTTCGGTATGCACGTTTTGTATTGGTTTGAGGCGGGCATCTACTGGGTGATTTTCTGTCACTCACCCCTACTTTCCCAGGTGACCCGGATGAGGACTATGAGCACATCTTCGTTGAGGACGGGACGGACATAGCTAAGTGGGCTGGTTGAGAGCTGCAGCTAGGATATGAGGGGACTCTGCAGCTGTTTTGTTCTTATTTATACTTTGAGGATTTTCCACATATTACTTTACTACTTTTATTCCCAGAATTTTTATTTAGCAATATAATGACGGTTATTGGAGTTTAATATATGTCATGGTTTACGTTTCCGCGAAAAAAATTTCTACGTCATTTTGACAAGTAAGAGATTGATTCGACGCTTTGTATTCTCCTTAGTGAGATACGGCGGGTGCACTGTTCCGATGTTAGGGCTCGAGAGCGGGGCGCTACAGGTGGTATCAGAGCCCAGGCTTCAAATCCGCCTCGGAAACGGATGATTAATTAGATCACTTAGACATAAATTATGATCTTTTGTAAAATTACGATTGTACCCCTAATAAAGAAATTAGACTTAAGATATGATCTTAGACCTAAGTTATGATCGGGTTATGGAAGGTGAGTGTCGTGGTGAGCTTTCTCTACTTAATTACCATTATACCCCCGAACCTTCACAATAGCCCCATAAATGGCCAAATCCCTCGATTACTCCTGTTCAATGCAAATTCTTATCAAGGTTCGCGTGAATCCAAGAAAATGCCGTCGAGTAGTGAACATTGACAAAGGAGGCAACAGTGGATGTGGTAATGACCACCCGGATCAGGGGGTCATCCTCCAGGCATTGGCCGATACCATGGCCACCCTGGCCACCATTTTGGCACAACAGCAGTAGCTGAACCAGTTAGGGGTGAACAAAATTTCTAAAAACCGGACCAAAAAACCAAACCGGGCCGATCCAAACCGTTTTAAACCGGACCACAGTTTAGCAGCCGGTTTTCATGTTAAAGAAAAACTGGACCGTCTTTTCCGGTTCGGTTCCAGTTTAGAAAATGACAAACCGTAAAACCGGACTGGACCAATTTAAATTAATTATATTAAATATTTATATATTATACTTATTTTTTATTTTTAATATTTTATCCATCTAAAACGGCTAAACCTACAGACTAAACCTAGAAGCTTCTTCAGTCTTCTAGGTCTGCAGAGCGCAGAAAACTTCCCCCTCCCTCCATCTTGTCGCCGTTTCGTTTCCCCCTTTTGCAGACTCTTCAATTTTCATCTTTTCGATTGCCAATTCTCACTGAATTCTCCTCCTTTCCTTGATTCCTTCCCTCTGGCTTCTTCTACTTCGACTGTTTGAGTATTGTATTCGAACGCTGCTTCTGTTCTTCATTGAAAAGACTGATGTTCTTCAGTCTTTTCGTTAGTTTTCAAAACTTTCGTTAATCGTTGCTGCCTGCTGCTGTGCTGCACCATCATCCCTTCAACATCACCTTGTTTTGATCTACATTTTGTGGTGTTTTTGCTTAATTTTTCGGTTTTTTGATGGCAGGTTGTAAAACACTACTTCGGAAATAGAGGAAAAAAGAAACCTGGACCAAGTGAATACTTTGCCTCTGCAGCCTACAAACAGAGGGAAAACGCGCGCATATCCTTTTAATTTCGTGAAGTTAAACACAAAACTGAAATTGAGTGATACACAGCAACTTAGTTCTTTCTTTTACCCTTTTTTTTTGTTATTTTTTGCTTTCTAATGAAAGCAGATCCCCTGTTTTCTCTGAATATGAGCCATCAATTTTCTCTAGATTGTCAAAATTTCTGTAGTTTTCTGCAAGAGCTTCTTTGCAAGTCAGATGATGCTGCAATTTTTGTATTTAAGCTACTTCCATTTGTTCATCTTTCTTGAGTTTTAATCCTTCACTTTACTATTGTGATATGATTTAGAGTTTCAGCGGAACTCATTTTCACCAGTTTGTCTCGTTGGTTTCATTGATCTTGTACAGCTTTCACCGCTTAGTTTCTTTAATGGAGTCTGTTCTCTTGTTCTTTTAGGCTCAAATACAGTATTAGTGTGGTTGCGGACAAAGGGTTGAAGAAGGCCAACTACACTTCATCTCGCTTGAAGAAGGGAGAAGTTCTGTATTTAGAAACCCATAGTCGCAGGTAAGGAATTGTGTTCGTAAAATAGTTGCAGGTATTGAAACACACGTTATTGATTCATCTTTTTAGTCCACAACACTAAAGTGCACAATATCTCGTTAGAATGTTGTAGGTATAGATGATTCTATTGTTCAGTTGTCACCAGGATATCAATAAACAAACTATATTGTGTAGGTTTTAACTCCTAATATATGTAAGTAGATTTTAAATGGAGCAGTACTGGGCAATGTTGCAGTCGAAAAGTACCTTGTCTTCAAAGGCTATATTATTGGACCAAACACATGTAATGTATAATTTATTTCTCTGCAATCTGAGGATATAACTTAACTGTTTATCCAAAAAAACAAAACAAAACTTAATTAACTGAGATGTCAATTACTCTAGCTGGCAAGTCAAAATTGTATGATGCAATCTGTTTACTTGCTTACCTTACTTAATATTGCAGGAGATATATGGGTTTGCAATGCTGCTATTTTGTGGTGTTCTTGCTTAATTTTTTGGTTTTTTGATGGCAGGTTGTAAAACACATTACTTCGAAAACAGAGGAAAAAGAAACCTGGACCAAGCGCATATCCTTTTAATTTCTTGAAGGTAAACACAAAACTGAGTTAAGCATAACAGGGTTATTGACATGTTTCCCTTTCCAGTTTCCATGATATTAACATGTTTGTTAATTTGCTACTGTCTGTTATTAACATCTTTGTTTGTTTGTTTGAACTTTGAACAGTGGAACTTGTTATTTACTGTCTTCAGTTTCCTATTTTGTCTCTTTTTTCAAAATGGAGACACTGGAGCATAACAAGAACAAGGTAAAATGCTAAGTTAGTGTCTTTCACTCTTTTCTCTGAATATGTGAGTGTAGTTGATAACATAGTGTGAAATTATTGTGTGTTTGATTTTCAGATGTAATAGTTGAAGAAGTCTCACTGCTACAAATCCATTCATCAATCCGATTCCAAGTAATTTGTCCACTGACCCCACACAGTCCAGTCTGTTGTCCAACCTAGTGTCACTTCGAAATCTATAGGTGAAGTTGGTCTGCCCCAAAAGAGAATTAAAACCCAAGCGGTGGAGGTAGTTGTAGAGAAAGACGCCAACAACCGGTTTAGGAGTGAAGCTTGGAAGCATTTCACCATTGTTAAAGGTTCTGATCCTATTAAGGCAACTTGCAATTATTGTGGAAAGAGCTATGCAGCTAACCCTAGTAAGAATGGGACAAGCAATTTGTTTAGTATCTAAACAACCGATGTACCAAAGTTCCTTAGAAAAAAGAAAAAGGACAAAGCAAGTTGACGAATTTTACACTGCTAAGTGACATCTCTAGAAATAAGTCAAAAAATTTGGATTTGGTTGATATAAGAAATAAGTTGGCAAGAATGGTCATAATGGATGAGCTGCCTTTTAGCATAGTTGAGGGAGAAGGATTTAAACAATATTCAAATGCGTTAGAACCAAAGTTTATAGTCCCTTCTCGGATTACTGTTGCTAGAGACTGTATGAAGTTATATGCTGAAGAGAAAAAGAAACTTAAAAGGGCCTTGAAGGGGCGTAGAGTGTGTTTGACTACAGATACTTGGACTTTGTTGCAGAATTTGAATTATATGGTTTTGACTGCTCATTATGTTGATGATGACTGGGTTTTGCAGAAAAAGATCTTGAATTTTTGTTTTTTTTTTTTTTTTTTTTTTTTGTACAATAGAGAGTCATAAAGGGTCTATGATTGCTTGCAAGTTGGAGGATTGTTTGCATGATTGGGGCATTGATAAGATATTGACTGTAACTCTTGATAATGCTTCCTCCAATGACTTGTGTATTCAGGAGCTCTTGAAAGATTTTAAGTTCAAAGATGTCTTGCTAGGTAATAGGTTCTTTCATGTCCGATGTCATGCACATATATTGAACTTAGTTGTCAAAGATGGTTTGAAAGAACACTTTACTTCAATTGTAAGAGTGAGAAATGCATGCAAATATGTTAGATCTTCTCCTGCTAGGTTGAGAGCATTCAGAAAATGTGTTGAAAAGGAAAAGATTGACTTGGCCCATTTAGTCATACTTGATGTTGATACTAGATGGAATTCAACCTACATGATGTTAGATCGAGCTGAGAAATATGAGAAAGCATTTGATAGACTTTACAAGTATGATAAATTCTTTCAAGACTACTTTGATTGCTATGATTATGGCCCATGATGATGACTATGTTGTTGTGAGGAGCAAGGGGAAAGTCATTGGTCCTCCTAAAAAGGACGATTGGATAGTAGCTAGGAACTTTGTGACATTTTTGAAATTGTTTTACAATGTTACTTTAAAGCTATCATCTACATTGGATGTGACTGCAAATTTGTATACCTGAGTTGTGTAAAGTGAAGCAGAGTATAGAAGCAAAGATGAGTACGCAAACAAGTTCAAGTATGTTTCATATGGCTATGAGCATGAGTGCAAAGTACAATAAATATTGGTCAAACTGGTCCAATATCAATCATTTATTGTTTGTGGCCATTGTCTTTGATCCGCGGTTTAAAATAAGAGGTTTGGAAATTTGGTTGAGAAAAATGTTTGGCCTTGAAGCTGACCGAAAGAAGTTGGATATTGAAGATCATTTGAATGAACTATTCATGCATTACTCAAGGGAGTTATTGTCAATGATAAGGAGGGTGATACTAGTATGAGTCCATGTGGAGGATTAACGGAATTTGAAAGTGAAGACGTCTTTGCCATTGTTGCAAGAGAAATGGGAGAAGAAGACAACGATGATAAGAAGAATGAGTTGAGCATGTACTTAAGTGATGGAATGAAAAGGGTGATAGCTTAAATGTCTTAGGATGGTGGAAGTCCAATGTCATAGATACCCAATACTATCAAGCATTGCAAAGGATATATTTGTCATTCCGGTCTCAACTGTTGCATCTGAACAAGCATTTAGCACTAGTGGCCGTGTTATTGATCCTTTTAGGAGTTCTCTAAATCCAACAACCGTGGAAGCATTAATGTGTACCCAAAATTGGATACGTGGAACTGCTGTACATTTGGATATATTAGAAGCTTTAGATGAAGCTGAGAAGTATGAAGACATTGTCCAAGGTAATTTTTGTATTATCAAATATTTTTTACCTTCACAGTTTTTTTCATTCAAAGTTATTTCTATATCTTCTAGATGACTTGGGATGTCTTTTATTGTTTTAATTTGTTGTAGAAAGTTCAAGCTCATGCATTGCAAAGGAAGGAATTGAAGTGGACTCTGACTAAGATATCATCGTGGTGTACATATGGTGAGATATCCAAAGTTCCAAACATATATTTTCTGTCGTTATACTAATTAGTGACAAAGCACTTCAAGCACTTGATTAATTATGCTTCCCTCTTCCAGAGCATGCCCTTCAGAAGTTGTCATTCCTTTCACAAAATATCTCAAATCTTTATACAGCACACAGCCACAGCGCACTGCAGGTAAATTTCCTTCTGATTGCGAGTTCATCTACCTGTGTAAGTGTTGTGTATTTTTGGTTAAGATTTAGTCTTGGCAATTGGTTGAGTGATCCTTCTTGTCTTCTTGATAGTTGCGACTTATGGAGGCCATTATGCTGCCAAGACTAAAAGAAATAGTGAGAGCTTATGGAGGCCATTATGCTGCCAAGGTATGAATTTGGAGATTTTAGTTGTGACTTCTCTTGTTACAAATTAGCTGCTTGGTCTTATTTATAATTCTTGCATCATTTCGTTCACAGTGGCAAAACTGAAGGCCAAGTGGAAATGTGGAATCAATGTCATTTTGCAGCTGCATTATTAAGATGATATAGTGTTGGATTCTTATTCTTGTCAAGTGTCAACTGCGTCATAGTTCTCTCCTACGTAGATATATTTGCATTATTGCATTATTCTGGCTTGATTAATTACTCTTGCATTGTTGGCGAAAACCCTGACAAACTAGGTGGATACATTAGTTATTTAGTTTGTCTTTCTGATGGGTATTCCTGCTTTGGTGCAACGTTTTGGTTGTATATTTTAAATGCAGAGTCTTGGTCTTGTGTTCAGATACAGTCTTTTTGTTGATTCTGTAGCTTGATGTGCTACTTCACTGTTGTTATGCCAGCAGATTTGAAACCGGAAAAAACCGGAACCAAACCAAACCGAATCGGACCGGTCAAACAGTTTGTTGACCGGTTCTGGTCCGGTTTCGGTTCCTGAATTTCAAAACCGTTCCAAACGGTTTGGTTGACAACATACGCAAAAACCGGCCGGACCAGACCATGTACACCCCTAGAACCAGTGGCTTCCACCACCGCGGCCCACCGGATCTGAGGTTCTACTACGGGAAAGTGCAGGAAGTCCCTAATTCGATGTTCAGAAGGACCCTTCACCGTAGGAGTCGGAGATATGGGACATGGCCGCTAATAATCACAGGACCGCCCGTGACGAAAGTATAGCCGCAGAGGAGAGCACGGCCACCGCCGCCGCCATGTCCTAATTGTGTGTTATACTCGGGTTAGTGTAGGGGGATTATGCAAGTATGAATGCGACAACCGGGACACTTTACGAGAGAGAGCACTGAGTAGAGACCAGCGCCACCATCACAACAGAATCAGGAGCAACATAAAGGGAAGCAAGGATCGGTGCCCAGACCTACATAATGACTGATGCAAGCGTCGGGAAGACTACAATGTCATAACAGAGTCCAACCACCGGCAACCAGGTATCAATGACTCATCATCAGCACAGGGGATGTCAGTCAGAGATAAATAATCAGAGTTGCACAGCGGAATCGTGACCCTCTTAAGTCACGTAAGTTCAAAAGAGGACCCTAGTGGATCCGAATAAGATTAAGACTATCGCTGAATAGCCCTGACTGACCAATGTGACTGAAGGAAGCAGTTTTCCTTAGTTTGGCCAGCTACTACAGGAAATTTGTGGAATAATTCTCGTCGATACTGGTGCTCGGAGCAAACGGAAGCAGAAGAAGACGAAGTTCGAGTGGACCGTTAATCTCAGTAAAGTTTCGCTGAGCCAAAAAAAACAAAAAAAAAACTTAGACACAAGACCATAATACACAATTTTGCTAATTAACTATACATACACACATTGATCAATACAACATACCGTCATGACATATTTCCACATATCAAACACGTACTAGAATATCAACCATACAAAATCCAACACAACTACGCAAAGAAACATAACACAGTAAAAAAAAAGATATATCACATAACATAACTATGAACATACAACAACATAATTCAACAAATTATATATATATACCACCCAACAAAAAAAATGAGTAAAAAAATAATATATTAATTAATTAATTAAATAATTATTATTAATTAATATATATTATATATATATATATATATATATATATTACCAGTTTGTTGTAACATACTAACATAAATAATATGCACAAGACATACTAACTACAAAAATGTGTGCACCCTTACAACAGTATGACTCTGTGAGCTGTAATGAACCAATCAACATATTAAACCATACAATGTTATCAACACACAAAACACAAACAGTATAAGTGTGAAAGACAAATAATAAATGTTTATATACACATATACTTTATACATACAAGCAACAACATGAAAGTACAAAGTAATGGATAAAAGTTCACAATATATATAGAATACGATAACAACGTAGGAGTAGTGATATACAAAATATGTACGATAAGACAGGGGTATATATGCTAAATGACTGCTACAAAAAAAAGGAGGAGAGAGAACACTCAGTCTCTTACAACAAAGAGGCATATAGACAAACACAATTTGTTACAATATTAATAACGTAAATAAGTCGATTTACGAAAACATACAAACTGCACGAAACAAAAGTAACTAAACGACGTTAAGTAAATATGCACAAGTATACATACAACTATTTCAATGACACTGCAACTTAACTAATACAACAAAATAGTAATAAACATCATAACATATAACGACAACAAACAGCACAATACAATAACACAAATGCTTTTCATACAAGTCACGGGTTACGAAATAGGCATACATTTACCGGCTTTAAAACAAATCATTAATATACATAAATTGAAGAGCATGCTAATTACGAGTTAGGAACGATATAGTATTGCATGACAGCATAGTAATAGATTAAAGTGTAAATAACTTAATAAAAAAAAATTTTAATTATCAACTTGAACACCTAAATAAATTATAGTAAAATCTACGCATTTATACATTTCCTTCAGAAATGTATATACAACGATATTTACACAATAATAGGATAAGCTATACGAAAAAGATAAGTACAGGTAAAAAAAAAATAATTATCATAACGACTAATATAAGTACAAAAAAGGAGATCACGATAAACAAAGACTAAATTGAACACGCATAGTGTGATCGCTTAAAACTCAACTAACAAACATATAAACATAATACATTTGACAAACTGCAGATAACGATTATGAATTCATGAGCTGCATATGATACATAAGTCACACATGTGTTTAAAATAAGGATACACGACATACTGTATGTCTATATCAAACATGTTCAATAATTTAACAATGAAAACGATAACCTACATATTAAAACTCGTCTATGCTGATATATATACAATGGACGGAGCTATTGAAGGAGGTACATAATTTGAAGTTTCGATTAATCCGGGTGCTACGAAGATGTATAATGACTTAAAGAAACATTATTGCTGGAGTGGGATGAAGAGACACATTGCTGAGTTCATTGAGAGATGCCTCGTTTGTTAGCAGGTCAAAGCGGAGCATCAGAGGCCGGGAGGTTTGCTGTTTCCGTTGCAGATACCTGAGTGGAAATGAGAGCATGTGACGATGGATTTTGTTGTAGAGCTCCCTAAAACAAGAAACGACAACGACATGATCTGGGTGATTGTGGACCGACTCGACGAAGTCTGCTCACTTTCTACTTGTGCCGAGTGATGTGACTTTAGAGAGATTGGTGACGCTGTATATCGACGATATTGTTAGCCTTCATGGAGTCCCAGCCAGTATCGTCTCAGACCGTGACCCGAGGTTCACTTTCTGATTCTGGTCAGCTTGCCAGAGAAGGTTGGGGACAGAGCTACGATTGAGCACTGCTTTTCATCCGTAGACTGATGGGCAGTCTGAGAGGACTATTCAGACTCTAGAAGACATGTTGAGAGCGTGCGCATTGGACAACAGGGGAACTGGATGGTATGATCAAGCTAATTAAGTTTCCTACAACAAGAGTCACCACAACACTATAGGCATGGCACCCTTTGAGGCGCTTTATAGACGTAAGTGCAGGTCCCATGATCAGTGGGATGAGGTCGGTGAGCGTGTTATTACCGGACCCGAGCTAGTTGAGCAAACCAAAGAGAAGGTAAAGACGATTCGTGATAGGCTCAAGGTTGCTCAAGACAGGAGTAAGAGTTGGGCTGATTCAAAGAGACGTCCTCTGGAGTTCGAGGTTGGAGAAAAAGCGTATTTAAGGTGTCACTCACGAAGGATGTGACTCGCTTTGGGGTTAAAGGCAAGTTAAAGCCTCGTTACATTGGTCCGTACGAGGTGCTCGAGAGAGTTGGTACGTTAGCATACAGATTGGCGCTACCTCCAACGTTGGCTCAGGTGCAAATATTTCATGTGTCTCAGTTAAGGAGATATGTTCCGGATACCAGCCATGTTCTAGATGCATCGTTGTTGAGGATCCGACCGGACACTACATATGAGGAGACTCCTATCAGGATAGTGGATCGTACGGATTAGGTATTGAGGCACCGGGTTATTCCTTACGTTAAAGTTCAGTGGACCAATCATACGGAGCGCAAGGCAACTTGAAACTCGAGGAGCATATGCGAAAGAGATATCCATAGCTCTTCGAATAAGGTACGTCAAGTTTCGAGGACGAAACTTATTGTAAGGGGAGAGGAATGTTACGCCCACAAACTTCGGGTAATGGGAAAGAAAAATAATAATAGATAATATTAATACATATGCTATGTTTATTTAAAAGAGGAGAAATTATGTGGGCAAACATTTATAATATGGAATTTGATATTAAATAGGAAATATATACCTAAATCTAATACAACTAGGAAATTACCTAAAACCTAAATCTACTAGAAATACTCCTAAACCTAACCTACATAGAAAATACCTATTACCCTTTATATATATATATAATATATATAATATAATATAAATAAAAACCCAAACCCCCCCTTTTTTCCCCAACCCCTGCCGCCAGTCCCACAAATTCCCCCAAATCTCCAAAATCTTCAAAGTTGCTGCCCACTATCGGGCAGCAACAACAACCCATATATATATATGTATATAATTTCCTTTGGCCAATTACGGCCATAACTATAGAGAAGGAAAAAAAAAGGAAAAAAAGATCTAACACCACCAAGCCTAAGATCAGCCGCAGTGTACGAGAAAAAGAGAGAGCACGTGTAGGAAATTAAATCCGCCAAAAGGTAGGTGCCTCTTCCCCTCAAACGGGTAATACATGCATGCTTTGATGATATATTTATGTGATTCATTGTTTTTATTTGTTTAATATGTGAATTTTGTCTTGTTTTATATGGGAAAGCATGAGATGTGTTGTTTATGCTGTATGTGTATGTGCGTGTGTATTGAAATTGATGGTTGTTGTCATTCGGATTGGAAACACCCTTGAATAAAATCAAAAGGTTGAATATTTTCACACTTAGGGTTCTTTAAAATTGCGTTTTGGCCTTAGAATAAGTTCATCTAGCACGGAATAGGTTGGGATTGAGTTGAAAGTCGAAAAAAGGGTCTGACGGACGCATTTCAGGGGGGCGTGGGGCCCACGCGCGGCCCCTGTCGGCGCGTCCGGACACGTGCTGACGTGTCCACTCCCAAAAGTTGCATCTCGTTATAACGAGTCCAACGCAACTGGTTTGAGGTCAATCGGAGTTAAAACGAAGATTTTATGAAGGTTAGAAGGAAATATAATTTAATATAAAAAAATAAAAAAAAGAAAATGTTGGACCGGCCTGGCTGCGGACCGGACCGGATGGCCAGCGGACCGGACCAGGCCAGCAGGCCGGCCCAGACCGAAAATTTAAAAAAAAATCTGAAATTAATTTCTGAAATGATTAACCAATAAATAATTAATTAAAATTAGTTTAAAATTCTAGAAAAAAATATATTGTTAGAAAATTCTAAATAAATTCCAGAAAGTATAAAAGGTTAAAATTAAATTATTTCCACTTAATTTCTGAATTTTGGTAAATGTAAGTAATTAAAAATAATTAGTAATAAATAGAATTAAATAGGGAAAAATAGGGAAAAATTAGTAAAAAAAATTCTAGAAAATTAATAAGTTAAGAAAAATAAGGGGATGCTAAATAACAACTTTTCAATACTTGAAAAATTTACGCAACCAAATATTGAGTGCTGGAGGTGGTGAGGATGGGCGTACGGGCCCCAGGCGACTTTGTTGTTGCATTCATGGCACGTGCATTGCATTTGGAGTGGGTTGAGATGTACGGGTCTCAGACGCTCGAGTGGATGGATCATGGTGCACGGGCCATGGGTACTCGGTCATGGTGGATCATGGTGTACGAGCCATGGGCATCGGTTGTGGTGGATCGTGGTGTACGGGCCACGGGCATCGGTCAGGGTGGATTGTAGTGTACGGGCTACAGGCATCTAGTCAATCCCGGGATCATGCATTGCATATAGGTCTAGGGGCATATCATGACATGATTCTTGTTGCGTGTGACACGTTGATTGAGCATGCATCACGTACTTGCGCATTTTTACGTGGAGTGCTTTACTTACCGTATTTACTTTATATTATGCATGTTATCTTATATTTATGTGCTATATGGTTTTATCTTATATTTATGTGCTATGTGGTTATATCGTATCTATGTGCTATGTGGATATATTTTGGTATGCACGTTTTGTATTGGTTTGAGGCGGGCATCTACTGGGTGATTTTCTGTCACTCACCCCTACTTCCCAGGTGACCCGGATGAGGACTATGAGCACATCTTCGTTGAGGACGGGACGGACATAGCTAAGTGGGCTGGTTGAGAGCTGCAGCTAGGATATGAGGGGACTCTGCAGCTGTTTTGTTCTTATTTATTACTTTGAGGATTTTCCACATATTACTTTACTACTTTTATTTTCCAGAATTTTTATTTAGCAATATAATGACGGTTATTGGAGTTTAATATATGTTATGGTTTACGTTTCCGCGAAAAAAATTCTACGTCATTTTGAAAAGTAAGAGATTGATTCGACGCTTTGTATTCTCCTTAGTGAGATACGGCGGGTGCACTGTTTCCCGATGTTAGGGCTCGGAGCGGGGCGCTACAGTCTCTCTCATAGCTTATTCCCAATTCCCTTATGTTGATCCGTGCATATTTATTGTGTCTTCGTGTCTTACAGAGGTGTTTTGATCACCTCACCCCAAAATCCCTCATCCCACTCCTCACTGCACGAACGTGGGAGCAGAGGAGGGTGGTGAGTGTAGATGAGGGTCACCTGCATCTAGCCTCACCACCCTCCCCTGTTGTCACGTATCGTGCAGTGAGGAGAGGGATGAGGGATTTTGGGGGTAAGGTGATCCAAACCCCTTATAGAGGAGCTTTAGAATAAATGAATTCAAAATTTATTTTGTCCTCAAACGTATAATGGGAATGGTTTGTTTCACTCTCACAGTGTCAGCATATTTCATAGATAAGGAAAGAGAGATCATGGAGTATTTGTGATTGATAGTATACTTATGATAATTGATTTTGTATTTATTATGTAATTGATAGTATTTGTATCCCCTTAATGTACTATAAATGGATGGTCCGCCTGTGAAGAAATGCAAGAAATAAGAATATTTTCTTCATTATCAAACATGGTATCAGAGTTACTATTCCATCCTTACTGTTAGTGAAATACAAACGCTTATCATCTACCTAGCAATTAACCAACCCAAAATCATCTTACCGTAGCCAAACCAGCAGCATGACCGACCAAACTCCTCAGTTTAGCACTTCCCAGTCAGAAGGGGCAACCAAACACACAGCTGACACACTAAACCTATCCCAAATCCTGGAACTTCTACAAAAATGATCACCAAAATCAAACCCAATAAAAGGTTCCTCCAACCAACAACTGGTCCTTAGAGACAAACTTTATGATCACAACTACTCTGTGTGGCCTAGAAAAATGAGTCTCGCCATCGACGGAAGGGGACGCTCAGGCACATCACAGCCCCACCCCCAAAAAGGAAGATCCCACACACGAAAAATGGAGGCAATCATACTCCATTGTTCTCACCTGGATTCTGAAAAATATAGAGCCTGATGTAGTAAATCAGTATATTGATTATCAGACATTGTGGGATCTATGGAAGGGGATTGAATCCACCTACAACATCGGTAAAAGACCACTTACAAATTTATGATTTAACAATTAGAGACAACAATCTCAAACAAGGAACACAGCCGCTTGAACGAATCTTTAGCGAATTGTAGGCTAATTAGAAGGACATAGACTGGAGGCTACCCAACTCGATGCAATGTCCGCAAGACATGACAGTGTACAATCAAATACAACAACTTAATATATTGTATCCATTCCTGCAAGCGATAAGTGAAGGCTACGATAGAGAAAAAGGGACATTCTAAGAACTACTCCTCTACCTACAGTGGAAGAGGCATATGCCCAGATTCGCAAAGAAGCGCACAAAAGGGGCATAATGAAAGGAGAGTCATCACCAGGAAATTTCACTCCAGGAATTGGGAATGGCATGGTGTCACGGATAGGGCAATCAGGTAGAGCAGAACCACTTACCAGACAAGGAGAGACGGGCGGGTCAGAACAAGCACAAAATACGCTGCCTGGATCATCATCTTGCCGAGAAGATGATAAAACTCACCTCCGATGCAACCATTACGACGGTAGTAGGCACACATCAAAAGGTTGATCTCAACTCATATGCTAGTCAGAATGGTGACCAGATATGAGGAAGAGATGCAAGAAAGGCGGAGTAGCAGCCATGGGCAACCTTCAGGCTGCTAGCGATGGAGAGGCACAGGTAGGATTTGAAGGCGTTACCAGAAGAGTCACCTCTTCTAGGGTGGCAGCGAGAAATCCAGAAGGCAGCAGGGGAGAGAATGATCCATAAGGCGCAGGAAGAGAGGGGTGAAAAATGAAGGTAAAGGGCGTGGGGTGAAATTACGCCCAAGCCCTTCCAACTTATATACTTTTTCAAATTTCTAAAAGGATTATGGAAAAATGAGACAGGTAATCAAAGACATGTAAAGGCATCATCAACCACACGCTTAAGTAAAGACGAAAAAATACACAAAAACCCGGTCTGGTTATTTGATTGTGGCACCACAGACACGATGTCCTATTACGTCCGAGATTTTTCCTCCCTATCCAGTCCCAGAAAACAAACCATTTACACTACTAATGGGGGTTGTTCCTCGGTCGAAGGGACATGGAGCATTCATATCTCACCCACTCTAAAACTTAGCAAATGTCTCTATGTTCCCTCATTATCCCATAAATTATTATCTATTAGCCATATTACCAAAGAACTAAACTATACCGTACTGATGCACCCGACCTTTTGTCTTCTGCATGATATTCGGACGGGGAAGATAATTGGGTGTGGTTCTGAACGTGACGGTCTCTACTTTGTAGATGAAGTGGACCAACACGGTACTGCAACAATCACTCATGGGACGATAGACAGACAAGCTTGGTTGTGGCACCGTTGTTTGGGTCATCTTTCCCTATGGTATTTAAAGATATTGTTCCCTGGAATTTTCAATAACATTTCTCAATTACCGTGCGACACCTTTATTATTGCAAAAAGTCATAAACATACATACCCTCAAAATAATACCATAACAGTCAAGCTTTTTTCACTTGTTCACTCCGATGTATAGGGGTCATCACCTACACCAAGTCCAACTGGTTTCTTATATTTCTTGTTGTTTGTTGATGATTGCACTCGAATAACTCGGGTTTATTTTCTTAAATGCAAGTCTGATGTCTTTGATTTTTTTTTTACTTTTTACCACATGGTAGACACTATGGCTGTTGAACGAACCGAATGGTTCGTGAACTGTTCGAATTCAGTTCATGTTCGGTTCGTATTCGTTCGGTAATTTATTTGTTAACGAGTCAAATTTGAACATGTATTCGCGTTTGTTTAGTTAAACAAGCCAAACTGGTCGTAAAATGTTCGGCTTATTTAAACAGTTATAAGGTTATCGAGTCGAACTCGAACCAAGTTTAAAGTTTGTTTAGCTAAACGAACCGACCCGAACAGTTCGTTAACACCCCTAGTAGACACAATATTAAACAAAAATCCAAGTCCTACGCACTGATAAACATTATCCGTAAGGAATATTTGCTCCAACTAGTTACTGCAGCGTTGTAGACAAATTTCCTCCTAGGATACAACAGCCAACAAGTTTCTAACCCCAGCAATAAGGAAAGAAACCAAATGAACTTTCAAATTGAGAGTGTTTTTGTGTAAGAAGAAGAACATTGATTTCTAGAATTAACTTGTGATCAAGTTATCTTGAAATGTGTTACAATAGCCTTTTTATAGGCTCTTGAACTTCATTTCAGACGTTTCTAGCCGTTGCATGGTGATTGGACATATCCCTTGGTACATAAGTTGCAACTTTAGATGAAGAGTCACATCTGTCGAGCACATCGATCGATCGATATCTCACAGAGAGTTCCAACTTTCCATCCAAAATACTTCGATCAATTTATGTATCGATCGAAGTCACATTGATCGATCTATGTGGTTGATCTATATTGAACATTGTACTTCAACTTTGCCCCCAGAGTACTTCGATCGATCGAAGTCATCGATCTATGTTGTTGAGAAATATGTTTGAATAATTTTCAAAGTCATGATTTTAAGTGGTGAATACTTAGAAATGTCACATATGGTGTTATAAGTGATTAAAGGATGAAAAAGTGAAGAAAAATGACGTGGATCTCTCAGGAAGAGACACATGGATCGATCGATGTACATCATCTCCTAACATGGATCGATCGATGTTGGACTGAGAAGAACCAAAAACTTACTGTGAGACGTCGATCTCTCACGTGGATTGATTGACGTACGTCAGCCCCTCACATGGATCGATCCACGTCTCACAAAATGTTTAGGGTTTTTAGAAATATTTTTCTAAAATATGTTAAAGTGGTTGTTTTCATTTGTATATGATTTATACAAGCTCATTATGTGAATCTTATGTGATTTTGATGATTTTAAATGTATTGTGACTAACGTGCCTTGGAAGTTTCTACAACTTACCAAAAAGGGCAAAATTAGTATTTTGAGTTTTGTAGGAACATCACATGATGAAAATATTTCAAGGATGTATTCTCATTATATTTATCATGACAAAGGTGATATCATGAGTATTTATGACCATCTGGGTCATTTGTGGAGTTTTCATATACCAGGGGTATTTTGGTCATTTTACCCCGAGAGTATTTTTGGTATTTTCGCTCAAGGAATCTCTTGAGCATATTATTATCTTCATTCTGGAGTTGATTTATTATTAACTTGAAGATAATACGGTGATTCTTTATCTTATTTTCTCACATGATGATATTGTTGACTATAGCTGAATATGTGACGATTTGAGATGTCACATTCTATTTTTCTTGAAGACCATCTTATATATGTTATAAGAGCCCATTTATCATCATTATTCAGAGTTGTTCAAGGTGTCAAAGGTGTGAAAATGTTCATGACATATAAGAAGAAATATTGAGAATTTTGGTGTTACACATTGACATAATCTTGTCAACTATTATCTATTAATTTTTTCTTCAAAAATCTGAGTTGCTACACATATATATATGTTGAAAAACATGCATATACTGGTGGATATTATGTGGTGTTCATTTTATCGCTTGGTGACAAGTGGACCAATAAAAAAGGAGCTAGTTGGCAAAATTGTCAACTTGGTCAAAATGGAACCCAACGGCTAGGCTGAAAGTTTCAGCATATTTTTTGGTCAAAAGGCAGCCTCACATGCCCTATTGTTGTGCTTGGAGTTGAGGATAATTTGGTGGTATTATCCTTTCTTATTTTATTAAGGAAAATCAAAACTATTTTTTTGGAAAAAAGTGGAGTAGCCAACGGCTACTATGTTGTCTTGGAGCAGATTTTTTGATTTAAAAATGTCAATTCCCACATGCCTATTATCTTGCCAAAGACTTGAGAAGATGATGGAGTTGTTTTGGCCATATTATCTTCACATTTTTAAGATAATTCCAAGTCATTTTTGGAGTCAAAATTTCGGCCAAATGGAGTTGCCAAGGTGGACCAATTATGTTGTCTTATTTTGCCAAGTGTACAAGGCCAACCAATGATGAGAAGACATTTGGACTTGATGATGAAGATGGTGACACATGTGCATTCTTATCTTCAAGGCTCAAATCACACGATAAATAGAGGCAATGGTGAAGAAGATGAAACACACTTGAAGCTCACAAACATTTGTTGAATTGTCTAGCTATCATCTTCTTCTTGTTGTTGTTCTTGTTCCATTCTTTGTAGCTAAGGTGTACTTGTTGTTTTTGTTGAGCTACAAGCCTCTTGAGCTTTATTTGTAAGATTGATTAGCCATTCTTATAAGGCTATATCAATAGGTTGTAGAGGTGTTGCAACTAAGTGTTACGTAGAAGGTGATTATCCAAGCCTTGAATAGGGTTGGTGTATAACCCAAGGATCAATCTTGGTTCTTGTTGTAAGGTGATTCATTTGATAGTGGAATCCAAGAAAAGGTGTTCCTTGGGACTGGAGTAGGTCACATTGACCGAACTAGGATAAATTCTCGGTGTTCTTGTCTTGTTTCTTCATTTCTGTTTTCTGCCCGTTTTTACTGCAGTTTTCACACCAATTCTCACGTTTTGAAAAAATAGCTAAATATTTTCAAATTTCGTGATTTTTGGTGGAGTTATACTTCAGACTGTTAGCTTTCATTTGCAACAAGAATCACTTGATTTGAGCAAGAAAAAGTTAGTCTTTCAGTCTTTGCAAGATAACTGCTCCAATCAGGCTGCAATCTGACTAGTTTTAAGAAAACTTAAATTCTGTATTTATCAAGAACTTTTTAAGGTCAGGTCCTTTTGTAAACTTCATCTACACATCATAAGGAGTGTTTTGATTGACCATCGGAAACTTTTTATTTGTTTGAAGGGCCAAACGATCTTATTTTTTTCTGATTTTTGGACAGAGTCTTGTTAACACATTGAAGTTAAATTCTGGAAAGTTTCATAATTTTTGGAGTTGTGTACAATTAGTTTTGAATTTTTCAAAAACAGGTTCTGAATCAGAGGTGGTCTCAGATTCTGTTTTCAAAGGGGATTTTTACAAAGGGTTGTAGTGTAATTTCCGCTAATCACTATTCACCCCCTTCTAGTGGTGTTTATTGCAGGTGCACGGTCCAACATATGTGACATCGATCTATGTCCAATGGAATACTCAACTTCATTTTCAGGCCATTTGGAATGATGTCACTTCTATCAATTATATCGATCGAGCGAAGTGTACATCGATCAATCTATGTGGTCCGACGCCAAGTTATTCTTGTTTTTTAAGCTCCAATTCACCTCCATTCTTCTTTCTTTTGCCTTTACAAACTATTATAACACCTGTTAGAGGTAATATTACATTTTACACCATCTTATTTCTTGTTCATTCAACAATAACATATTCAGTCTTCTTGTCATAGGTGGTCGTTTAAGGGTTACATTGCATGGGAAAAGCACATCGACAGCCGCTGAAGAACAAGGAAGTATTCAGCATATGGTGGAGGATCTACAAGTTGAGATTGTTGGGAACATGGCAGAATATAAGTAAAACCAAACAAGTATGAACAGAAATAAAGCCGAGACGAGTTTTAAGATAACTCTGCCCTTAAAGCAATTTTGTTTCTACCGGTGAGCAAGGTAGAATTCAATGACAAATGATTCCTAAGATATAATGGCTAATCCCTTTAGTTTGCTCTACTAGAGGAAGTTTGAATTTGCTTTAGAAGAGATTGATAGTAAATAAAGAAGAGGAGGAAGTGATACAAAGTTTATTTCTAAGATTTCACAAGTTGTTTCAAGTATATGTTTAAGATAGCAAAGCCTATTATTTATAGGCTTTGAGTTCACAAAGAAGATGTTAGAAGGTCTCTTTTCTGCAGACTTCCAACCCTCATGTTGGTTCATGGACGTTCAAATTGAAAGGAGAGGCCACTTAGTGAAGAGTTGTAACTTTACATGAACAGACATGCACATGGAGCGCTTCATGTAGCGTGTAAAGTCAATCCAGAGACTTCTTGAATGACATCGCTCTCTTGTTGAAGCGCTTCAAGTGGCGTTCGATGTATGTTTAATAACTTACATTTTCTAAACCGGACTATAAATTTAGAACGGAGGGAATATCACTTAGTACATTAAGTATGTATGTATGTATATTTGTTGTGTGCACCGTAAATATGCATGTATATTTATGTGTGTGCTTTGCATGTATGTACGTAAAGTGAAAGGATATATAAGTCGATATTTTTATTTTTTATTTTTAAAATTTCCATTCTGACATTTGTAATATGAGAGACCTTATAAGTTATACATTAATTGACAGAACGCCTTCATCATGACTTCATACCCCAAACGATGATATATACTTCCCGTTCCAATTACATTTCAGCTCGATCCCATTCTAATATATTCCATAACTATTTACACAATTATACGCCACGATAACTTGTTCATTAAATTGGCTGCACTTCTTATATTGTGAAGTAACAGTTGATCTGCACAGCTTGACACATCATTATGAGTCATCAGAAAACAATCTCTCTAACATATGAGTATGGTTGCGTACATCTGACCCCTCGTATTCTGTCATATGCGAGAAGCTCTAAGACAATAAGGTAATGTTGTTGTTATTGATCATAGAACATTCGTCCGTAGGTGATGGATCTGGTTTTCTCTCTGGTTTCAATTCTTTTTAATAGCCCTAATAAAACATAACAATCTATTTTTAGTACTACTTTCCTATAGAGATATTATTGTATTGATTATGAATGTTCTTATTCACTTTTTTCCTATAAAAACATGACCATTTTTTTGGTTTTCCTTAGACGCTTCTTCCGAGAGGCACCACAAATCCATTTAAGGTGAATAAGTGTTAACGTTATGGAGGACGTTTAGAGCAACTGGTAAGATTGTTGTTTTGTGATTATGAGTCATGGATTCGAGCCACGAAAACATCTTTTTGCACAAGTGTAGGATAAGACTGTGTATATCAGATCGCAAAGCGATCTAGCCCATCTCCAAGCGATCTAGCCCATCTCCAAGCGATCTAGCTCATCCCCAGACTCTGTAAAAACACGAAAGCTTATTGCATCGGCAATGTTTTTTAAAGTGTTAAAGTTACGTTGAACTTGGGATGGCGTTTTTCCATTTGAAATGTTACTTCACACAAACATCATAAATATAGTTTGAATGCATTAAGGATGTGTACATTTATTATATAAATTATTTGCGAGCAGTATTCTATATACTGTTTGATTAGTAAAAACTATTATCAAATTGTGGTTTTATTGATTGCTTTACCATTATGTATAATATTTTCTGCAGGCGAAAGAATAGTCGTACCTTCTCAACTTATTAATTTTCCTTGAGTATAGCGCAAAAATTCGGTGGTTATATTTAGAAGTATTTAAACCGTAAACCAGGTTTAAAAAAGGGAAAAAAACTAACAACTGAAACCAGAGGCAACGTTAATTGAAACTGGTAAAACCATGATATATAAGGTTTTAGATTTTTCATTTCTCCATATCTAAATCAGCCGTTCATAAACATTGTCATGCATGAATGTTAGACCGAAACACCTGGAATGAACACCACTAGAGGGGGTGAATAGTGGTTATCGAAAATTACACTATTAAAACTTCCCTCAAAACTGATTCTGTAAAACTCAGAATCAAAGACTGTCTTTAAAAAATTGTTTCTCTTTGTGTATAACTTCAAAACTTTTGAATTTCAAAAATAAACTTCAAGATGTTTTATAACTCCTGTAAAAATTTGAGAGAAATTCAAATTTGTTTGCTCCTTCAAAAAGGTAAAAACTTTTAGTCTCACATATTTTTCAGAACATGACAGAAAAGTTGTTCAATTTTGAAAAGCTAGAACTCCTTGTATACTTATTCAAAATGTGTGATATTTATGTCAAAACAAAGAATACGAAGCCTAGTTTATGTTGTCAAAAAGTTCTGACCAAGTATCCTAGCCAAATAATATAGAATTGCAAAATTTTGAAGACATGTCAGTTTTACTAACAAATTTGTGCAACTAACTTGCAACGACTGTTTGACTAACTTTTCTTTGCTCTGGTTTGTTCAATGTGAAATACTCTAGTCTCAAGGAACACATTTCTTTGGATTTTCACTATGGTATGAACATCTTACAATTTTTAAAGTACTTGATTCTGGGGTTATACACCAACCCTAATCAAGACTTGATCACAACACTTTCATATAACAAGAATGTAATCACCTCGCCACCTATTAATGTAGCCTTATAGAATGACCAATCAATTGCAACTTTTATGATTACAAGAGGTGTATATGCGGCACAATAACAACAAAATCGTCTATAGCATCAGCTGCAAGTATAAAGAGCAAGAGAGAAGGAGAGAAGAAGAAGAAAGAAAGAAGATAGCTTCAAGTGTGGTGTCTTCCTTCTTCAACTCCTCTTCTGTTTAAAGGTGTGGCAGCCCCTTGTGGATTAGGTGCCCACATGTCACCTTCCATATCATCGATCTCACTTGTCTTCATTTAATCGAGAGACCACCTCACCATCTTGCTTAGTTGTCACTTTCAAGACATGTGACTGGACCATTTTGAATGCTGAAATCTCTGCAAGAATTTTCTGAAAAGATAAAGTGGTTTGGATGAACACTTCTTCCTCTACCTTCTTCTCAACCTCTTCAACAAATTGGAATGAATAATACAGACCAAATCTACATGATTTGAGATCCAAAAACCGAAATATATGCCACCATGGGTGCCAAGAATGCAACTCCTTGCCAACATGTCATCTAGGAGTGTTTTGGTTGATCTATGTAGTGTAGTCTTGCTTATATGTAAAAATCTAATTTGTTCACCTCACATATACATATATGAACGTTTTTTGACGTAACAATGGATTCGAAAATCAAATAATAATGGGCGAATAATAATGAGAATCAGATGCATAGTAAACATTACCATGGATCAAAACTACTTCCCCTTTTATCTCCTTCAATTGTGGCTTATTGTTTATCAGCTTTTTGAACAATATCCATCCGAAAATAACATGAGAAAAGTCCCAAAATATGTGTATGATAACAACATGATGATCATAAAAATGTGACAAAATAAATGTCACGATATAAGAAGTCTGAGAAAACCGATAAACCATAACATATATGGTTAATATAAGTAAGAAGTCCATAACCACCAAGAAAAATATGAAGACCATGAATATGCTATAAGAGACATCCATAGGGAAACAATTTTAGCATTATACAGAAAATAAATCTGTATAAATGACCAAAATGCCCTTGAGCACCAAAATGACCAAAATACTCTTGAACACCAAATATGTCAAAAAGGGTGTAGAGATACTCCAACTTTGTACTTTCATTCATATGGACATTGTCCATGTGATATGACCATAAAAAAGCTCAAACATACTCATTTGCCCTCGTTGTAAGTTGTAATAACTTCCTTGACAAGTTAGTGATATAACACATGCATGTATAAACTCATAAACACGTAAAATCCAAGTAATGAAACATGATAAATATATATGGAATGTTTATAAACTCATTACATGCAAAGAAGATCATGTGTATACCAATAATAATTAATAGTTTGTCATGTGTTGGGAAAATTTTTCAGAAATCTGTTGACGTCGATCGATCCATATCTCAAATTTAGAGACTGATGTATACATCGATCGATCGATGTCTCTGCAGTTGAGAGATCCATGTCTCACAGTGACGTTTATTTTTGATTCTGTGTGACATGGATCGATCCATGTAAGGAGTTGACGTACGTCGATCGATCCACGTGAAAGGCTGACATACGTCGATCGATCCACGTGAGAGATCGACGTCTCAGTGTAAGATTCTGGCTTTATTCTGCCCAACATCGATCGATCCACGTGAGAGATCCACGTCTCAGTGTAAGATTCTGGCTTTATTCTGCCCAACATCGATCGATCGATGTTAGGGGATGATGTACATTGATCGATTCATGTGTTTCTACCTGAGAGATCTATGTAACTTTTTCACTTGTTTCAACTTTGTTTCAATTTTTTGATACTTTTATAATAAACTGATATTTTTAAGCATTTAACACTTAAAATCATGCTTTAGAAAATTATTCAAACACAACATTCTCAGCAATGAAGACTAGCAACACTGAGTATATACATGGTTAATTATAGTAATATATTTTATTCGAGTCAAAACTACACAAATGCATCATTATGAAGAGAAATTACACAACTGTACTAAAGTTACTTTCAATTTCCAATGGAGTAAATAACACAATCTTTTTTGACTTTGAAATATGATGAAATAAAGCAAAATAATTCACTAAATTAGATGTGGTTCTTATATTGTGAAGTAGCAGTTGATCGACATAGCTTGACACAATTTTTATTATGGGTCATCTGAAAGTGTGTTTCTAACATATGAATATCGTTGCGTATATCCGATATTTCATTGCGTTATAGGCATAAGACTCTAAGCAATGTAGTAATATTATTGTATAATTCTGAAGATAGATGAAGTTAAAATCTGGTCTATTAAAACCAATTACCTTTAAAACCATCCAATGTTAGTACCTCTTAGTAGCCAAGTGCCGATAGAAATTAGAACGATTTTGAATATCAAAGTACAAAGACGCAGATGCGAATCCGCTTGAGTTGAGATGTTAACTGGAATTATTCATTAATTCATTTCTAGATCATCATCATCCGTATTCAGTATAACAGCAAAAGTTGAATCTGAAAAGGTAAATGCCAGACAAACAATACATATCTAAGAGATAAAGAGTTTGCTTATGTAAATTGAATACGAATCGCGTGGCGTGATAACGTCACGGATGACTTCATCTCCCCTCCGATCCTACACATTCCACAACCCCCTAATCCATGGCTTTGGGTCGAGAGGTAAATGCCACACAAACAATACATATCTAAACAATACTAAGAGACAGAGAGTTTGCTGATGTAAATTGAATATGAATCGCGTGGCGTGATAACGTCACGGATGACTTCATCTCCCCTCCGATCCTACACATTCCACAACCCCCTAATCCATGGCTTGCTCCGCCAGCCCACCGCGCTGCCTCCTGCAATTCCAACCCCAGCGCCACCGACTACACGCATAATGCCCCTGACCCAGCCCTCCTTAATATCCACAGCCACAAGTACTGAAAACTACGCTCTCTTTATTTTATTTTTTATTTTTTTTCTTCTTCGCCTGAACCCCATATCCCACCCCCTTTTTCTTTTTCTTCCGGAAAGACAGGAAAGATCCGGTAAACCCTTATCCAAAACAGCAGTTCATCACCATCCTTTTCCTTTCTCGCCCAAGTGGATAGAAAGAAAAGACTTTTACCAAAAGCAGGGAAGAAGAAGAAAGAAGAGATTTTTGGGGAGTTGTGAATTTAGAGAGAGAAGGAAGTAATAATATGATTAAAACTTAAAAGGAAAAGGGAAGCTTTTAGGAGGGAGGAAATGAGGTTGGCACGAATTTCGGATCTTGGTGGGTAGTGGGACGGCGGGGGAAGGGGCGGTAAGAGAAGTCAGGGGAAAGATAAAGTGCATCAAGGGAGAGGGTGGCGGTCGGGGAATAGATTGAACCCAATCAGTAAGAGCCACTGTCAGACCCAGTCTCAAAGGTAGTGTAGAGATATAAATCAGGTATCTAACGGTCCGCTAGCAGGAGCTTGGTCATTTACACAGTAGTCTGGATAATGAGCCCCAGCACTGCAGGCAAGCCTACAAGATAAGGAGCTCCCGCACTATGCACTTGATGGGAAGGACTCTCTTGCCATTGACAAGAATTGAACCTCTGATATCTCTTTCGAGAACCCATGTCTAAAACCAATTGGGCGTCTGAAACCAGTTGGGCTATGTCATGGGGACAACGGTCCGGGAATAGAGGGGGCAGTGGGGATGGCGGCTGCCGCTCTCTCAAATATCTTCGAGACATGGTTACGTAATTTTGGTCCAAATAAAACACGTTATATATATATATATATATATATATATATATATATATATATTATGTGTCCTTGAATTTACGTGTTCGAGCCGTATTACACAAAGTGTATGGTAAAGCTGTGTATATTAGATTAAGAAAATATCCAATTTTTTTCGGATCCTATACAAATGCGAGAGGCTAGTGCACTTGGAACGTCTTTTATTTGTGCGCGCATTTGTGTGTATATGTAAATATTTTAAGTCAAAAGATGTCTGGTTAGACAATAAGATTTTAGTATTTTGTTCTCCTAAAAGGTAGGTTTGAATCCTGCAAATAGAAATCATTCTTGATAGGTGATCTACAGCTGATTCTGTGGTAAGTCATCATCCTTCTTGATACAGGTCTTCTTTTAAGCTTTGATGAGGGAGTGGATTTTTCCCCACCTGTACCAGAGACCCTTTAGCCAGGTGGGATATAAATCGAGGTATGTATGTGCTCCACCGGCAGCCCTGCAAAGGGAGAGGACACACGAGACTCAGCCAGCCCAGAGGCAACCCTTGTAATATTTCAACAAGGATTATCTCCACACGGACTCGAACTCGGAACGTCGGGGTTCTAGCCCCAATCACCTTTGCCACTTACCACTGGACTATGCCCATGGGGCAGGTCTTCTTTTAAGCTGGTTGTATGCTTTTATCATATACTAGTGAAGTTCCTCTGATTTAGACTTTTAATCACGAAAGCAAACAAGCTACTATATACAATTTTCAAATTTTGCTCTAATGTATTTAAGCTGACAATAATATTTTAGGCTCATGTATACATATGTTGTTTTTCAAATCAATAAATTGATTGTGGTTCTTATATCGTGAAGTACCAGTTGATCGACATATAGCTTGATGCATCATTATAGGTCATCAGAAAACAACCTCTGTGTTTCTAATACATAGGTATGGTTGCGTATATTCGACCCCTTCATATCCTGCTATAAGCGGGAGCCTCTAAGACAATAAGGTAATGTTGTTGTGGTACGTCTCCACTGATTTGAAAAAGGTAATTGGAAAAATTCTGATGGCCCCATTGAGTAAGTCATCAACTGTTGTTTGGTAGTAGGCAAGCAATCTGTAACAAAAAGTGTTGAAATTGATAATAACAAAACCTACGTCATCACATCAGAAAAGGGTTATGACTTGTCACTGGGGTGAGATCTGAGGAGGTTGGAAAAGAGGCAAAATATGAGGCCTCCAATCACGTCCCGGTACGTGTAAAAAACATTGTCAGTGGTCCCACCACATTCAAATTTTTTTTTAAAAAAAAGACAATTTTTTTACACGTGGCGGGACGTGATTGGAGGCATCATATTTTGCCTCTTTTCCAACCTCCTCTGATCTCACCCGCTTGTCACTTTTACCCATTTGTCCGACGACGACATTAGTCTAAGGGGTGAGATCTGAGGAGGTTGGAAAGGAGGCAAAATATGAGGCCTCCAATCACGTCCCGCCACGTGTAAAAAACATTGTCAGTGGTCCCACCACATTCAATTTTTTTTAAAAAAAAAGACAATTTTTTTTACACGTGGCGGGACGTGATTGGAGACCTCATATTTTGCCTCCTTTCCAACCTCCTCTGGTCTCACCCGTTAGTCTAAACCATACCAACGACCATTTCCGCCGGGTGAGATCAGATGAGGTTGGAAAGGAGGCAAAATATGAGGCATCCAATCACGTCCCGCCACGTGTAAAAAAAATTCTTTTTTTTTAAAAAAAATTTGAATGTGGTGGGACCACTGACAATGTTTTTTACACGTGGCGGGACGTGATTGGAGGCCTCATATTTTGCCTCCTTTCCAACCTCCTCAGATCTCACCCCCATTTTCGCTATATTTCAACTATAACAAAAATTATCGTTAGGGTCTAAAGAAGGTGATAGACTCAATTCTAAAAGATGAAAAGTTTGATTTCAGTAAGATCTCAGTTAAAAGACAACATTAGTCTAGAAACTTAAAATATAGCTTAACGTTATCATCTGATGTGTTTTTTAATTTGTATGATAATTATTGTTATTATAGGACAGGACAGTTGAGGCCAATCCAACCACGCCATTAGCTTCGAACGTCGTTTGCTCACTTATGCACGCAATAATTTATTGTTTATCTTTTTATAATGGCATATTTTTGGGCGATTCTGGGAACTTCTTTGATAGACACAGTCACAGACTCCATCCTTTTTCGGGTTAGGATTCTTTCACTCCAAATCTTTCGCTCCACGCGTCACCGTGCGACACGTAGCAGCAGAGATGAGTGGTGAGGCTAGATGAGGATTACGACACGTAGCAGCAGAGATGGGTGGTGAGGCTAGATGCGGGTCATCCTCATCTAATCTCACCACCTACACCTGCTGCCACGTGTCGCGCGTGACACGTGGGGTAAGGAGAAAGTGGGTGAGGTGATCTCCTCTTCCTTTTTTCTATATGCCTATAATTTCTATTGTTTTCTCATGGAAAAATTTTCTTGATGCGTAATTTTTTTCTACATATATGCAGAAAAAAAAATAGACCACATTGTATGAAGGAAAAAAAACTGAAAGACTTGCACAAAAGAAAAAATATAAAAAAAAAAAACCATGTGCGCGCGGTTGGAATGTATCTAGCCTTAAAACATTTGCAAACATAACCAAACAGAACCAGTGAATCAGGTTTCTTTTGGAGGAACAAAAGGCCAAATCCTCGGGTCTCTTATCATTTCATCTTCATAGAAAATGTAAATCCGGACATTCGGCGGCCTTCTAGATGGTGTAATTACTACAAAGGTGTCTACTGTAAACTGAACCAGCTTTCCTATTCTAATTGGGTCGGAAACTTCTGACCCAGAAATGTAGCGCCCCGGCCCGATACTAGACATTGGTACCAGTGCACCCGCCGTAGTCTGCTACGAAAACTACGAAATGTCAAAGCAGATCAAGCACACATCATCAATGACGTAAGATAAATCAGCGGAAACGTCGTAGAATTTAAAACTTTGATAACAATTAATATAACCAAATGAAACACAGCTGGAATGAAACGCGTCTGGAAAATGTCTTATATATCCTCCAATCCAAAATATTAAACAGTAAGTCCTTCAACTAAAAAGAGAATGAACGTAAGTCTGTCCACTTCAATGACCATCATCCCAATGAGCACACTCGCCGTTATCTTCTACAAAAATCATTTCGTACTCTGGCTCACCTGAAAGAAGATGGAGTATCTGTTCTTAGCGAAAACATCGCTAGCAAGTAACCCGTCTATACACCTTACGGGACCACACACAACGAGTCACTAGTACATAAAGCAATGCCCAAAATAAGGTGCTCGGGTTAGCAAATAGCATTTTTATAACAACTCATCAAAACAAACTAAGTCACCAAAATGATACATGAATACGAAACAAACATATATCGAGCAAAACATACTACATAAACAGATCATTTGCGAATGTCATTTCTTGCATGTCAAATCTTATGCTTCGTGTCACATGATGCATGTACTTCTTTAAAACCACACACTGAACTAAACAAAACCCATACATATGCCTTCTTTCGTAAACATGTCATGCGTGCCATTTCACAAAACTTTTCACAATTCTTCTTATCTTATTATTCGCGTAGCAGAACTTTATACCATGTGGGTGATCAATTCACAGCAAACAAAACTTTATACCCCGTGCTGAAAGGTCCACGGCCCAATATCATAAACTTTATACCCTGTTGTTGATGCACAGGTCACGCTTTTATACCCTGCCACTGCAGGCGTGACTTTTATACCCTATGATCAACCAGCAGCAAAACAGAACTTTATACCCTGTGCTGAAAGGTCCACAGCCCCATAACATAAACTCTGTACCATGTTGTTGATTCACAGATCATGCTTTTATACCCCACTGTGATTTTTATACCCTGCAATCAACCAGCAGCCATAACTTGTCTTTGGAAACTTTAATATTCTTTTACAAACACGTGTTCTTTCACAAAACAAATCTCATGTCGAAATGCAAAGTGCTCATGTCATGATACAGAATGCTCATGTTACATCATATCAAACGTGTAAACATGCACACACACTTTGCATATCAAGTACAAAGTCTGGAACCTCAAACACATCATGCTCGTACCGTTTCAGGCCCTTTCGTATTACAAATTCACTTCGAGTTCATACTTAGCCTTATTCAATCACACTTCCTCAAACACACCTTATTCGTACCATTTCCTGCCCTTTCGTATTGCAAATGCACTTCGAATTCATACCTAACCTTACTCATTCACACTTAATATTTACAACTCAAGCACACCTCATTTGTACCATTTAATGTCCTTTCGTATTTCAAATTCACTTCGAATTCATACTTAACCTTACTCATTCACACTTAATGTTTACAACTCAAGCACACCTCAAAAATACTTGTATTTTATGAGCAATGGAAGAGAATAAAAGTATCTCACATACGTGGAGTGCTTAATGTGTCAAAATGGACTTCCAGTACACTTGGAACGCCTTCAAGAGGCGCCTAAAGTGACATAGAGCGCCTATGCTAGGCGTTCGAAGTGTTCTGGAATGTGATGTGACACATTGAACGCCTACATAAGGCGCCTTATGTGACATGAAGCGCCTTATGAGGTGTTCGAAGTGTTTTGGAATGTGCTGTGGCACATCGAACGCCTACATAAGGCACCTTATGTGACATGAAATGCCTTATAAGGTGTTCGAAGTGTTCTGGAATGCACTGGGACATATCGAACGCCTACTTTAAGCGCCTAATGTGACATTGAGCACCTAAAGTGAGTGTTCGAAGTGTTCTGACGGTTCCCAAAACCTGCAATTCTGCAGTAACTTTCTCTCTTCATATTCTCCCTTCACCCCTTTCATCGTAACACCTCAAATTCAACCTTACCACCTGAATCCGTCATGCATAACACACAAAAACACAGTTTGATCATTACATCTATCAGTTTGCATCAACCTTTAGCCTTCTAATATTCACACTTCCGAATATGTCATTAACCTTCTAACCCAAACCAAATATTGCAGTAATTTCATCATTCAACCTTTCCAACTTCCTCATATCATTCCAAATCATTTAAAGCACCATTACTGAACATAAGAAACGATTACAAGGCAATGAATTCACCAAAGATGACACTTTAAGGACACTTTTCACAACAATCAAACAAAACATAGCCATTCTCAGAAATAGGCCCAAAAGATCATAGTTTTACTCAGTTAACAACAATAGAAGTACATAATAGAGCAACTATCGTAACCTGAACGAGAAATACAAATGTGGGATTCAATTTTCTCTTTATAAGAACATAGGGCATGTTGAATCAAAATTTGTATAAAGCATATAGAAAGATTACTTGTCTTTGTTTCTAAATAGTCTTACGAGTGTATGACAGAATTTCGGGAAGGACTGGACCTAGGTTAGTCTTTTTCTTCTTCTTCTTTATCTCTCTTTTCCTCTCCTTCTTTCCTCCAGGCGTTTCCTTCTCTTTCTTTTCCTTGTAACTGGCGCCCTCTCTCTCCTGGGGAGTTATAGACAATTGTGTAACTCCCCCATCATTTAAGTGGGGAAGGCATTTTAGGTATTTTAGCCTAATTTTCTTAATTTCAGTTTTTTATTATTTTCTGACCTACAATTTATTTAACTAAGCCTTCTTCACATATACAATTAATAAAATTATATTTTAAGTTGCTCTTTATTATTTAACGTTGGACTCGGAAGATACGAGTATGATAAGAAAGCAGTGTAACACTCAAACGGATGCCTCCGGTTTCGAACCTGCACCACTTTGGAGGAAATATGCCACAAGGTCTCAACTGTTCCAGTTTTAAGGAGTTTCGTATAAGATGTAAATTAGGTCGTTCAACGGCTTTTTAATTGGATGCACAATGACTTGGTTTTTACAAGATTTCCAAGCCCAAACTCGCTTCAGTATAAGAAGCTGACGGCAATGTTTAAATACCATATTGCGACTATCGAGATTCGAATCAACAACCTTGAATACAATCTACCCCCGAGTACCAAATAAGCTACGTGTTCAAAAATCACCATTTTGCTCATATGCATTTTCCTTTTATCTTTGGTCACCAATTTTCGGTTGTTTCTTGATTTCCAGTGCATTTTAGCTTAGTATGCTGACATTATACTGGATAAAAAGAGAGAGGGTAAACTAAAACTCTATTCAAAACATTATAGGGTCAGATTTCATAATTAAAATTACGGTGCCAAACTAAATGGCAACAATTGAATTTACATCTCGTGTAGTAGGTGATATCCACTTTGCCTTGTGAAACAATGGTTTAATCTCCACTCTGAGCTTATTATATCTCTTATTTTTTTCTTTTTTTTAGCATAAAGAAGGCAATACTTCGTATATTATTGTTCCTTAATTAGTAGCTCATGCAGGTCAATATTTCTTACAAGTGTGCGTTAGGATATTCAATAGAGTTAAAATATTATAATTCACGTTTGATGTTATACATTATTTTTTCACCAGTAGATGTACTGAAGGGATTGGCGAATACTAATCTAAAATTTTCAATCATTCTGGAAGAACAAGGAAAATGATATCCACAATCCACAATATGATATTCGTTATCACGTTTATATATTTTTATTATGATGAAAAATAAGAAGGAACAAAAATCAGTTGTGGAAAAATGCATTTGATATTGTTTTTAAATAGGTAGCGAAAGATTAAGAATTTATTCTGAAAAAATAAGATCATAAAAGGAAAAGATAGAAGATGTTCGACTGTTATTTATCCATATCGACGACGACAAAAACAACATTACTCATTGTCTTAGAAGCTTCTGTTTATAGCAGGGTATGGGAAGTCGGATGTATGCGACTATACCCATGTGTTAGTAACACATAAAGGTTGTTTTCCGATAACCTACAATGAAAATTGCGTGTCGATTAACTGCTAATTCACAATATAAGAAACGCAACCAATTTAATGTGTCATTTTGTTTTATTCCATTACATTCCAAAGTCGAGAAAGAGTGCTTGACGAAAATGAAATATTTATCCATATCGCCAATGAAAGATAAATGCCAAATGAACGTGGGGATATGCCAAATTTTGGTGTTACTGACATACACCTTCTTATTGATCAATGGTCAATCGTGTAAGAATGACAAGAGTGTATATCTAAAAAAAATTATGTATGTGTAATTCATTCAATCAATCATACCAGTATATTTCAACGGCATCAAAAGTTATCGTTAGGATTTGCAGAGGATGAGAGCCATACAAACAATACATCCATTCCAATGGACAGAGAGTTGTGTATGTATAGTTGAGTTACATATATTCTAACAATAGGAAAGATTTCAATGGGCCTTCCCCTCTCCCCCCAACACACACATATCTGTGTTTGGATGTATGTTTATATATATTTATGGTATATATATTCACACACATACGCACGACATATATATGTGTGTTTGTCTAGATATAACACATGAATGTAATATATATATTCTAATAATGGAAAAAATCTGAAGGAACGAAGGAGGCATTCCTTATGCGGACATATACGAAGTACATACACACACGTGCGGGGTCGTGACTTTTGACCAATGAAAATGTAAGAAATTAAGAAGTTCATTTACTTCAGAATCTTCTCCCTCACATGCGTGTATGAAAATGCATAGTCACACCCGTGAATGGAACCTTCCCAAAGAAAAATGGAATAGTACTGATTGTTCCTCTGCTGCTATGCTAAATACCTGATTTGTGGGAGTACATTTTGTGTGGATAACTGCGTAAGATCTCATCCAATCTAGGAGGTCGTTGTGTTCCTGATTTACATCTACTACGCAACTCATTCGGACTGAGCCAGGACCCTTTAGATGGGATAGGATTCCCTCACCGCAAATGAGATGCGGTGACGCGTGACCGCGCGAGACATGACAGCAAGGGGGTGGTGAGCCTAGATAAGGGTCAGCTGCATCTAGCCTCACCATCCCTCTTTGCTACCACGTGTCGCGTGGTTACAAACAGGATGAGGAAAGTGAGTTTAGGAGATCCCAAACCCCTTTAGATTGGGGTTCAATCTTTTACCACAAAGAAAAATGGCCTAGGAAGTTAGACTACTGTCTTAGTCCAATTGCCTATAATTTTCCGTAGGCAGCCTGCCAACCCATTAGCAAGCACACCTCATCACTTCCTTGTTTCCTCCTCCCTTTCCCCTTTTCCCACACGCATATTTTTATATTTGCTTCAGTATCCATTTCCTACACTCAAAGTCTTTGTCCTTTGGTTGTGTCGTCGGAAATAATGGCGGTTTTTGATGCGGCGGAGGTGGTGACGGAGCTGAGGCTGAGTTTTGGTGAGGGGAAGACGAGGAGCTATGAGTGGAGAGTGTCCCAGTTGAAGGCGTTGCTGAAATTGGCGAAATATCATGAGGATGAGATCATCGCTGCTCTTCGCTCCGATTTGAGTAAACCTGAGACTGAATCTTATGTTCATGAGGTGAACGTTTGTTTGCTTTTATTGAGAAGGAATTTGTACTTTGTGGTTTGTATTTCAGGAAATCGGCTCATTTAATGCTATGTGATTCAATGCTTTTTCTCATTGAATGCTTTGGATTTTCCTTTTTTGTTTGCGTCTTTTGTTTCTTTGTGGTTGACTTTTCTTATATTCATATTTCAAGAATGGTTCCATCAAAATAAACTTGCCATATATTTCTGTTTACTTCTTCTACCTCCAGTTTTCATAACCATCGGTCTCTTTCCGGACCTGCGCAAACACATGAGATTAGTGCACTGTCCTATCACACAGAGTATTCGGACTTGCAAAAACGCATGAGTTTAGTGCAGAGTCCTACCACACATAGTGGGCATAGGGATTGGAATTTATTGATACAAGAGATGCAATTAAATTTTCCACTAGTCTAATTTGACTCACTTTGATTCTGTTTGTTCTTTTTTTTTGTTAATCTACAAAATGGTCGGTATTCTTTTTCGGTGCTATTACCATATTTCTGTTTATGATTCTGCTCCTTAGAGATAAATCTACTGCTGCCTTGGCTGTAAAAATGTTTTCTTTTCACCAGCAAAATCATCATTAAGAAATGCTAGGACCACCTGGAGAGAATATTTTTGTTACATATAGTCATTCTCGTTATGAATGCACTTAAATGCGAAATGATTATATAGAAATCTGTAGAGAATATTTTGTTACATATGAATTTATGGAAAGCGGAAGATGTGTCAGGTCTCAGTTTTATCTCTTTTTGGACCATCCGGTCTTTCCACTTTTGCACCTATTTTTCAGTTACCACATCCACCTTGATGTAATTTTTCATCATATTCTAAAGTCAAGGAAGGATCCATTTTATCACTTTTGCACCTATTGTTTCCATTTTCAAGGGAGTCAAGGACACATCTTTCCTTGACTTTGGAATATGATGGAATAAAGCAAAATGACTCTTTGCGGTTCTTATATTGTGAAGTAGCTGTTGATCGATACACCTTGTTGCAATTTTCATTATGGATCATTGAGAAACGACATCTGTGTGTTTCTAAAACATGAGTAGGGTTACGTACATTCGATCCCCATATCTCGCTATAGGCGGAAGGCTCGCAATGGGGTAATGTTGTTGTTGTTGTTTCAGTTACCAGATTTTAGCTAAACGAGAACATGCCTAGTGCATATGTCTAGGAATCAATGGCCATCAAACACCCTTTTGTCTTTTTATCTTTAACCGTTTTTAAACCCATCTTTTCTCTGGTACTTTATAATGTAGATTGCTATGATGAAGGCATCATGTAGGTTGGCTTTAACAGAATTACGCCGTTGGATGGCACCACAGACGGTAATTTCCATTTGTCTTCCCTCTCTAGAAGGGTTATGCTTAGATTACTACATTTCACTAAATAAGCATGTAAACCCTTTAACAAGAACAATGCAACAGAATTAAGTTGCACTTCCCATGAAAAAGAACATTTAGATCTCTCTTTAATATCACTCAAACTCGACCCTTCTGACCCAAGGGAGAAGTTCTACAGAGAGAAACAAAATATCTTCCCTATTTAATCTTCAGTATTATAGTTTTTGGTTCATCTTGAAAATTTCTGATTACAGGTCAAAACAGGGATGACAACCTTTCCGTCGTCAGCACAAATTGTTCCAGAACCTCTGGGTGTTGTGTTAGTCATATCATCCTGGAATTATCCTTTCTGTATGTTTACTAATTAGCTTTGCTTTCTAACATCTTTTTCTTATTCATGCTTGACCTTTTCTGCTGCACCATAACTTGTCTAAGTGGCTAAAAGATCAGAACTAGAAAGGGAGAAAGAATAGGTGTGGAATGTTCAAAGGATATTGGATTTCTTTCCAACAAACTCCTTCCAGTGACATCCTCACTTCCCGCTCCTCTAGGGGATGTAAGAGCCATAGTTTAGCATTTTAGGGGTGGTATTTTTCTTTTTTTTGGGTAGAATTTTGTATTGGTATTTTTTGTTTTTGTTTTTTTTTTTTGCTGTAATGGCCTAAAAGAAAAGACCTTAAGGTTGCCTAAACAAAAAATTTCCAGCCTGCCAAGTTCCTGGCCTTCTAATACAGTGATGAGATTGGTTAATATCTGCTCTATAGTGATCATTATGAATTGAATGAATAGACTAGCTTCTGCTAAAGTGCTAGCTAATCAGTAGCTTCACTTTTGTATTCACCTCTGTGATTCCTTTAAAATCCTCTCTCTTCCAATCTCTAGCGCAACATATTATCAAGGATACCATAGTCAAGACAAAGAAGCAACTTCCAATGAAAATTGGCCAACTGTACATCTCGACATTTTTCATTACGTTATGTCCTATTATTATTATTTTTTAAATATTCTCCTCATTTAGATATATAGTCATCAACTCCCACCAATATAAATAGTTGTTCATGTTGCCATCTATAGCTTGCTTGTAAAAAATAAGTTCATACCAGACTGAAAGACTAGAAAATGGGTGCAGAGTGACATTTCATTCCTTTATCCAGGTTGTTATACCTTTCTTGAACCACCTGGAATATATCTGTGAAGCTTTTGTTAATTTGGTTAATCAGCTTTCTGAATCTGGATTGTCAAATTCTTTTACCACTTAAAATAGCTGGAAAACTTTGAATGGGATTCTGAGTGGAGTAAAACATCTTCCAAGTTCCTTGTTAACATGTCGTCGTGCACAAATAAGCTCTTACTGAACCGTGATTGTTACATAGATGTCCATGTTTTGTGTACCTGTAACTGTCATTTAGAGCTCATTAAATTCCTTTTAAAATAAGCCAAAATTGGCAGCCTATGCTTTCTCTTATTATTATGTGGCGAATTTCCATTAATACGTCAAACATACATTCATGCTCGTGCATATGTGCAGCAAGCATGCACTGTATCCACCAATGCACAGGGGTGGAAAGCAGAAATTATGTTTCGCATCCTATGTACCAACTTCAAGGGCTTGATCTGACATCCTGCTGCTGTGCTTAAATATTCCCTAATTCTTCTATCCATATAAGGGTCAACTTCAGTGATTCTTCCCGTTTATGTTTGGCAGCAGATGCGGTACCCTTTTGTAACATTTTAAACACACCCTAAGATCAGTAAGGTCATTGAAAGAACAAGTGGTTAAGTGATTCTGCTAGACCTTTGACAGAAAAGGCATGTACTTGTTATATCACTTCCGAGCTGAGTAGCCTATTGTGAGTTGGAAGCCCTCCCTGACTACTTAGACCAAACCGTCTTCTCCTGCGGCATCCTTTTTCTACATGCTTCCCATGGAGGTAATAAATTTCCACCGCATCCGGTTGGAGAGAAAAGTAATAGTTTTGCATTGTTGGAGATTGAGCTATTAAATTGTGTCATCGGCTGTTAAATTATAGTGCTATTTTACTTTTGGAGATTGAGCTTTACATCAATGTTTGGCTGGATATTTTATCCTGCTATTCATGATCCAAATTCCAATCTTAATAAGAAGAACAATTTTCTCTCTCTTATGTTCACTAATTCTGTCAGCGTATGCATCTTTTCTGTTCCCCTTTTTTCCTTAAGAACGGATCCTTGTCTCAATTCCACTTTTTATGCACCATATCCTCCTCAAGGCCCATGTATGATATGTCCTTTTTAATTATTTTGCTTTTTTGTCTTTCCTCCCATATAGCATGATTCTCCTCTTGAATATGAAGCAACTTCCTATGTCCTACGTGCTTTTAGTGGTGTACTATTTTCGTTTTAGATCCTTCATGTTTTGCCGAATTTATCTTTGAATTCTGGATCCCTCTCTGTGTGTTGTGCAAGTTCTGTAGCTCCTTTTTTTTTTTAATTGATGATCCTAATCTTTGTTGCAAACGTGTGAGATTTTACTTTAGATGTCAGATAATGTAGGAAGGATCTCTGATGACTTCAGGGTGGACTAGTAAATAACGTTCCCTGAATTTTTTTTACGCTATCTTGTTATTATTCGTCTGCTTTAGCCAAATTAATTTGAAGTGGTCTCTCAATTCCAATTAAAATATAATGGGATCATGTATTAATTGTGAACTTTGCTTTTATCGTCATAGACAATCTAATTCTTTTTTGTAGTAAATTTTGTAATTGTTCTTCCACTTATTCTTTTGGATATGTTACTGCTTTGACAATTTTGTGCAACGGACCAATATAAGATCATGCCAGAGTGGTCAACGGAATAGCTACCTTGACAGTGTATATGGTACCAACATAAGATCTGAGCATCCGACTTTTCTGATTCATCTATGATCTTTTTTCCAGTATTGTCTCTTGATCCCGTCATAGGAGCTGTTGCTGCTGGTAATTGTGTAGTACTAAAACCTTCAGAAATATCCCCAGCAACGTCCTCAGTGCTTTCGAAACTGTTACAGCAGTACATGGATTGTTCTACTGTCAAAGTTGTTGAAGGCGGCATATCTGAAACAACTGCACTGCTGGAAGAGAAATGGGACAAAATATTTTATACAGGTTCAACAAACTAGTGTTATGTAATTCACCTTATCTATTACCTTCTTTGATTTGTTTTTCTGCATGGATTAAGGGTCTCAAAAGCAGTTAGTTAATCGCATCACTTTGCTGTTGATTTTTTTGGAAGAATCAAGCTTACTATTTAGGAGTCGAACAGTTATCAACGAAAACTAGACTCTTGTATGTATTTGGGGTTTGCTCGAACATGGCTGGATTGCTAGCATCAAAATGTACAACCAAGTTCATTGGATTTTCGTATGTTTCATCTTCCACCCGGCAAATGAAAAATAAACTTTCTTTCTTGTTAGTTTGTTATTATTGGTCAATTGATATTAGAACACCCTACAGGTCGCAAGATGCATAAGAAGAGGAAAGTCATGAGAAAAGGATAAATAAACATTTTGCAGAAACTTCTGCGACTGCTCATCCATAAACTGAAGTTTGAGTATTGTTTCTGGCACTTTACGTGCAATGCATTCTTGTCATATCCTTCAGTCATAAAACAACATAAGCGAAGAGTAACATCCTCAAATTGCTTCCTGTATTTAGAGAGCCATGAACAAGATAAGAGCTGATCATGTACCTCTAGTAGAACTGTTAAAGCTGCAGTGTAAGTGGTGTCATTAAGCAGCTTCAATAACCATCGTGCTTATGCCTGGCTCGGTTTAGTGGTTGTTGGTAGCCTGATGCTCTAATATCTTCCAAGGACCTTTATCTTCTTTTATGCAGCAACATTTGAACTTCTTTATGTACAAAATTACCTGCTTTTGATCGAATATATAACCAAGCAGGAAATGGGAGAGTGGGTCGAATTATAATGACTGCTGCGGCGAAGCATCTGACTCCTGTAATACTGGAGCTTGGTGGGAAATCTCCTGCTGTTGTTGATTCAGATGTTAATTTAAAGGTACTGTCTTTTACACGTATTAGTGAGCCTCTGGCGAGCTATTTGTTGTCTGCGGTTCATTTTCTTTGATACCAAGATTATGCGGCTTATACATCATAAAGGTTGCAGTAAGGAGAATTATTGCTGGAAAGTGGGGAGGCAATAATGGCCAGGCCTGTGTTGCCCCTGATTATGTTATAACGACCAAAGACTTTGCCTCGAAACTGGTAGTTTCCTGTTCCATGGCCACATATAGACCTTTAAATATGCGTTTGTATGGAAATGCATTAATTTCTTGTTGATTGTACCAGATTGATACTTTTAAATCTGAACTGGAGGTGATGTATGGGAAGGATCCACTAAAATCAGATGACTTGTCTCGTATTGTAAATTCTAACCACTTCAACCGGTTACTTAAGTTACTGGAAGATGATAAAGTTTCCAATAAAATAGTCCATGGAGGTCAGAAGGATGCCACCCAGCTGTAAGTTTCAAATGTTGTCTCATGTTGTGTTTCATTGTCTATGATGATCTTACCGTCCAAATATATTCTTTCCTGGTATCTAATTTTTTTTTTTTTTTTTTGTGTGTGTGTGGATAGAAAAATTGCTCCTACTATATTGCTGGATGTTCCCAATGACTCTTTGATCATGACTGAGGAGATATTTGGACCTTTCCTTCCTGTTGTGACGGTAAGTGCTGTCACTGATAGTTTCTTTTAGGGGCATCTTTTGTCTATTGATGTAGAAAGCAAATTATTTTTGGCAAATGTCTATTGAATTGGATTTAAGTTTTTGATTTAGGAAAGGTTGGGGGGGGGGGGGGGGGAAGAAAATAGAAGAAGAAGAAAACAAAATAACTAGGAAGGGAAACAAAAAAAAAAAAAAAGAGAGATGATTGAAATTGAACCAAAAATCTCTTCATTGTTTATTTGTTTGAAACATGAGAGAGTTTGGGAAAAACATGTTAGTCCCATTTAACAGAATAATAAGGATAATTTGCAATCAAAATTCCAAAATGGTAGCAATGCCACGTTATGATAGTGTGAATTAGGCCTTTGTTTTGTGTCTGAAATTGGTTAAACCTCATTGTAATGCTTGTTTGGTGCCATTTCCGTCCCTTAAAATTATGCTTCATTGTGGTGTTACCTTCTTATGGCTTCAATCTTTCTGATGGATGATATTTTCCTTTTCCTTATTCCTCTGCTAAAGGTTGATAATGTGGAGGATAGTATTACGGTTATTAAATCGAAAGAGAAGCCACTTGCTGCCTACCTATTTACAAACAACAAGAAGCTGAAGGAGGAATTCATAGCAAATGTTTCTGCTGGAGGTTTATTAATCAATGATACCACTGTACATGTAATTCTCGACTCTGAACTCGGTCTATGCGCGAACTTTAAGTTAATTTGATGCCCTTAGGTTAGGCTGCTTTTTTATCAGTAACCATTTGCAAGTTGCTTCTATACATGGTTATAGGCTTGAAAGCACTTTTCCTTACAGTTTTATGACCATGCAAGATCAGGATCTTTATTTTGCATGCATGTCAAGGTTGCTCTAATGGAGGTTTAGGTAGTGAAATTGTTTACAGAAATACAATTTTTTGGTTTCATTTTTATTTGGATTTTATTGTTATTAGTACACGCGCACACATTAAGAGTGCAAAGCGAAAGATGCTAGTTTTAAGTGTTCTGTAGAATACTTATTGATTACTGAGTAACATCACAATCTGTTAGCCCCCTGACCCTAATGATAGTTTTTACTGTCGTTGGGATATACTGGATATGATTTATTGATTGATCACAATTTGTTAGGCGTCCCTAACTGACACGCTTGCAGGGGAGGGAGACAAAGTTTTATATTAGTTTGTGATTGTAGAGTTCAGTATTTTTTGCCCAGTAGTTTCAATTCAGACCCTGATTTTTTTTCCTTTTCCTTTTGTACTGATGAAGAAAAGATTGTCGGAAGTTGCATACTAAAGTGAAGGATCTCTTATACTTTTTTCTTAGAAAAAAAAAAAATAGCAAATCTGGATGAACTCAGTTCTTTTCTTCTCCTTTAACTATTTAGCAAAATGTTTTACACTTGCAAGTTCTTGAAAGTTTAGGTTCTATAGGTCCTATGCTTCTTAAAGAAGCATGGTTCCATAGACTGTACTGGAAAAGAAGCTGGTGATATGCAACAAAAATCACCTTTGTTTTCGAGGCTGGGTTCTGTACTTTTTGACATATTCATAAACACGGTGCAGCTTGCAGTGTCCACTCTACCATTCGGAGGTGTAGGGGCAAGTGGAATGGGGTCATACCATGGTAAATTCTCCTTTGATGCCTTTAGCCATCAGAAGGCAGTTCTGCAACGGAGTTTTGCTGGAGATTTGTCTGCTCGATACCCGCCATACACTCCTCGTAAGCAGCGACTGTTGAGGGCACTAGTAAATGGTAGCTTGCTTGAGATCATCCGCGTCCTACTTGGGTTAGATGGTTAATCTCTGTTACCTACTTTTAAAAACTCAGCAAACATCTACGAGCAATCGCGCATGATCCGAGAATTCTACATTGTCAGAACATGTAAATTCGCTTTGGTTATTATTCATTGATACCTTTGTTTCTGAAGTATACTCCCTCAGAACAATTCATCATATCCTGCATATGCATATCAAGAAACATATACTTGAGATGAACATGCCTCCTAACTTTGCAATTCTGAACAGTTTGTAAACTCTCTTTTGAACTTGTCTGTTCCAATAGTTAATTACCTACTGATACACACACATTAGATCGAAACATGTAACACTATCATGTTGTGGAATCATAAAATCACAGCATTGCAGCAGTTTTACCTACCACTGCCAGAAAGTTGTCCCATATTTCTTAATCCTATGAAGACACTACACCCTAAGATGATTTGAAGGTTTGTCGTAAACCTATTCCCTTCACAAGGATAATCCGCTGTCGAACGAACGGCAACCCTTGATTAAGAACATTCTTGTAAAACATCGACAAGGCCAGATCTTTGTTCATCTGTTAGCTCTGTTGGGAACTCGACTAGGAATGTGATTATCAAGTTACCTCTCTTTCTATGATCTTGTGGGTTGGGCATGCCTTCTCCTGGTAATATGGTTTTATAACCAGGGTAGACGATTTCATCGAGTGTCAACTTCATCTTCTCCCCACTTAGTAATGGAATTAGTAAGGAGCACCCAGTTAAAGCTTGTACTAAAGGAACTTTTACTGCCAACTCTATGTCGTCGCCTTCTCTTCTGTACAATGGGTGCTGCTTCTCTGCAATTGTGAACACAACATCCGCAGTGAATGCATGTAGTGTCTTATCCCCCATGCCCTCAAATGTGATCTTTGTTCCTCTTGTCCATCCGGGCTTGACTTTGATCGTAAGAACTTCATCTTCTTCTATTACATCTCTGCTACAAACAAAAAAGAAAAGACAAAATTGACTACAGGGCCCTTTTAGGATAGCACTTTGGTATAAAAGGTAAACCACTTCCTTGTTTAGGGTTATATTTTCATGGCTAGGTAGACTAGAAATGCAGTATTTGAAGAAGGAAAGAAGAACAAACTTACCCATCGTTGGAAAAAGCCTCTCTTTTGATGGTAATGTTCTTAACACATCCAAAACACAGCTCTTCAAGCGTGCATTCAAGAGTCTTTTCTATTGCCGGTGGCTTTATTACGCCGTTGGAATTGGAATACATAATCGCCGTCGAGCCTCTCCGGCTGACACTCCTTGAAAGTGGACCACTGTTAGGGGATACATGACCCACACTACCATTGTTACTGCTCAATGTTCTCGATAGATTAGGCCCTGCGCTTTGGCGTGATGGGGTTTGGCTTCTCTTGCTGGTACTTCTTGATAGAGGTGAAGGTTTGGAACTTCTTGCTGGCAAAGGGCTTGTGTTCCTTGATGCACGAGGACTAGATAATGGTGAAGATGATGGAAACAGGCTATCATAACTTAGGTTCTTAGGTATTCCAAGATTCTTGGGTGTTTTTCTATGGGGTATCTCTCCACTGTATCTTAGATCACCCACTCCATTAGCTTTAACCTCATCTGAATTCTTATTATCCTGCAGATTAAAAGAGCATCCAAGTCAGTCAGCATAACCATTAGCACAAGTTCATCATTGTTCTGTCCTTTTTTTTAAAGGTAAAACCAAGTATGGATTACGTGCACATAAATATAAGGAAAACGTTCAATTCTTTGCATGCCTAAAGCCTGGCAACGAGCCACACCACATAACACGAACCCTTGATACATAGCTGGTATTTAGCTACTTGATAATCTTTTAACCTTTGAGTGGCTAACATCTACAACAACAACATTTCTCCATTGCCTTAGAGGCTCCGCCTATGACAGGGTATGAGGGTCGGATGTACGTAACCATGCCCATATGGTAAAAATACAATTTTCTGATGACCTATAATAAAAATTACGTCAGACTGTACCGACCAACTGCTACTTTCTAATATAAGAAGCACAACCAATTTGGTGAGTTATTTTGCTTTATTACATCATATTCCAAAGTGAAGGAAGAGTGTCTCTTTTTCAATGGAAGGATAACATCTACTATCACAAATTTGATCACCATAATAGAACTTATTAAGTTGTTTCTCTTGTTGGGGGCTTTTGTTTCGTTTAATTCTTGAAAACCCACGTGATTTTTGTAGCTTTGGTTCCTAATTTCCCCTTAAAAAAAAAAAGAGGAACCCTAGAGGAGATCTGCAATCCACGACTCAATTTTCTTTTGATCAAAATGGAAACATATAGTTGGACGATGAATGTTTATTTTGGCCTAGAAGTTTGAACATCTCAAGGGAAAAAAGTATCTATACTGCATTTTTATCCTTTTCAACATCACAATTAATCGCTCAAAAGGATGGAATTAAAAAATTGTCAGCCAAGAGGATCGATGATGAAGAAAGTACCTTGAATTCTTCTTCAATAGATTTAGTTTTTTCTTTAATTTGTGCCTTCCTGGGAGATGATATCGCCTCATGATAGCATTTCAATACGAATGATTTGCATGCTTTACCCACGCTTCCGAGGCCATGCATGCTGGGCTTATGATGATGATGATGATGATTATCTGCATCCACACATAAAGGAAAGGAGATGGAGAAAATACAACATGTGCATTGCCCCCTTATTTCTAGTCAATTCTGGAACGTCTTCTGAGTTTTTTTTCCCCTCTAAATCTTATAACTTATAGAACAATTACTAAACCACCGGAGATGCGACACACACAAAAGCATGTTTTTATTTATGTATATATCTGTGTATATATATGCGTGCGTGTGTAAATATATATGTACATGTAGTGTGTGTGTGTAAATATATATGTATTATATATATATATATATATATATATATATATATATATATATATATATATATATATATATATATATATATTATGCTTACTCTAGTTGTGCACATTATGCCGGAGCAATACGTCTTAAGGACAGAGTCATGTACTCACCTCGGTTTGTCTGCCCGACTGAACTGCTGAGCTGCAGTTAGCATATTACTGATGATCTGCAGTGCTGACGTGATGAGCTCAACTGGTCTGCCGAGCTGTTGTTGTGATGAGCTCAACTGTTGTCATACCCCGTATTTTCCGAGTCTATTGTAAATAATTTAAAACGGATCAAAAAATGTAATATATGTTTAGGAGGCTTAGTTAAACGAATTTTAGGTGGAAAAATAATTAAAAAACTGAAATTAAGAAAATTAGGCCCAAAATACCAAAATTGTCCCTCCCCAATTAAATGTTGAGGGAGTTACGCCAATTAGCATAACTCCCCCTATTGACCGTCGGTTATAGAGGAAAAAGAAGAGGGAGAAATCGGCTGGGAAAAGAAGAAAGGAAGAGAGAAAAAGGAGAAGAGAAAAGAGGAAGAAGGAAGAAGAGATCGCGGCCAAACCTAAGTGCAATCCGTCCCAAGGTTCAATCCAATCACCGTAAGAATCTTTAGATTCGAAGACAAGTAATCTTTCTATACGCTTTACGCAATTTTGATTCTATAGGCCCTATTTTTCTAGAAGAGAAAATTGGATCACACATGGATATTTTCGTTCTGTTTATGTTAATTGCTTTACTATGTGCTTCTATGATTGTTGTTTGATTAAAGTTGCAATCTTTTGGGCCAAATTATGGAAATAATTGCAATTTACTTGATTTTGATGAATATGCCTAAAGATATCATTTTTGATAAGAATTGCTTCTTGGTGATCATTTAGCATGCTTGTTGTTAGAGCGTTAGATGAATTGAGTTGGTTCGAGGAAGATGTGATGAGTGGAAAGGGGTTGGCGGCTGGTTTAGGGATTGGTTGGGGGGCTTTGTGGAATTGATCAAAGGAGTGAATGTTGAAAGGTCTAGGATTCATGTTATAGGGTGTATTTAGGATTCAACACATTGTCATGCGCGTATACTTGTGTTGAATTCACGTTTTGGGATTGAATTTAGGTGTTTCTTAGGCTTGGAATGAAGAAAGATGATGGTTGGGTCGAAATTGCAGTAAGAAGGGGTGAAAAGTTGCAGAAACAGAGACTTGGATTGATCCTGGAAGGACATCGATCGATCCAAGTGACCCTGATAGAGTTTCCAAACTTTCTGGAGGACACCAGTCGATCAACTATCGATGTCCAGAAAACTGAACATCGATCGATCAGATGAACCACGTAGATCGATCGAAGTCCTGGAGATGCAGAACCCAAACTTTCTGGAGGACATCGATCGCTCAGAAATAAGGACATCGATCGATCGAAGTGTAAGGGCTGGACATCGATCGATCATTGGGGCCACATCGATAGTTTGGCAGAATTTAAGCCGAACCTTTAAGAATGTTAGGGAATGAATGACAAGTGGTTTGAGGGACTTTCGTGTGACAATTAGGACTAGTGTATGAGTTTTAGAAGTACTGTAGAGGTATGCTCGACGTATGATGAGATATGCAACCTTAAGTGTAAAAGAGTAAGGTCAAGCATGAACTCGAGGTGACCTTGTAATACGGAAGTTTGAGACAGAGTACGTGTGAGCTATGCTAAGGCACGTGTGAGGTTTGTGACCCGGAAGTCAGTACGTAAAGTGTATGTGTACATGATTAGGGGACTGTTATGGTTTGACAAGAGCATTTTGCATCATGACATGAATATTTTGCATCCGTCATGGGTTTTGCCTTGCGAAAGGACACGTGTGTGTAAAGAAAGACCAAAGTTTTTAAACGACAAGTTTGGGCAGCTGATTGATGCAGGGTATAAAAGTCACGCCTGCAATGGCAGGGTATAAAAGCGTGACTTGTAATCAACAGCAGGGTATAAAGTTCCGTATGGGACCGTGGACCTTTCAGCACAGAGTATAAAGTTCCGTTTGCTGTGGATTGATCACCCACAGGATATAAAGTCTCTGGTACGTGAAGAATACAATAAGAAGAAATAAGAAAAGTTTGTGAAACGACACGCATGACATGTTTGTAAAAGAAGGCATATGCATGGGTCTTCGTTTAGTACAGTGTATGTTTTTGAAGAAATGCATGCATCATGTGTCACGAAGCATAAGTTTTAACATGAATGAAACGATGTGTGTATATGACCTGTTTCGTAATATGTTCTTCTCGATGCGTGTTAGATCCTTATCTTTGCCTACTTTATGTGACTATCTGTGTAGATGTTTACTTATGACCATGATATTTGCTAACTCGAGCACCTTATTTTGGGCATTGTTTTATATATCTGTGACTCGTTGTGTGTGATTACGTAAGGTGTATAGACGGGTTACTTGTTAGCGTTATTTTTCGCTAAGAATAGATACTTCATCTCTTTTTAGGTGAACCCGAGTATGAGATGATATTCGTGGAAGACGACGACGAGTGGACCCATTGGGATGATAGACATTGAGGGGGAAAAAAGGCTAAGCTAGCCCTGTAGTTGATAGTTTTCTGTTGATGCTTGTATTAGAGGATATAGTAGTTATTTTTCCGAACATGTTTCACTTCTGCTGTATTACATTTTGTTATACTGGTGTTACATTTTAAGTTTTAAATTTTATGACGTTTCTGCTGATTTATCTTGCGTCATGGATGACGTGTGCTTGATCTTCTTTGACGCTTCGTAGTTCTCATAGTAGACTACGGCGGGTGCACTGTACTGATATCGGTATCGGGCTGGGGCGCTACAGCTGTTGTGCTGAACTCGGTTGTTTGGCTGTTAGAGCATTTGTTGTTCTTCAACGCTGCTGTGCTGAGCTCTGCTACTGTGCTAAGCTCGGTGAACAGCTGATAGCACAACACTGCTGTTCTGCGTGGATAACATTGTGAGCTTGCATGGAGTCCAAGTCAGTATTGTGTCGGACCGTGATCCCAAGTTCACTTCTAAGTTTTGGAGGGCATTTCAGAAAGAGATGGGCACCGAGTTAAGAATGAGTACCGCATACCATCCTCAAACAGATGGACAGTCGGAGAGGACAATCCAAACCTTAGAGGACATGTTGAGGTCGTGCTCTTTGGATTTTAAAGGAAACTGGGATAGCATGCTAAAGCTGATGGAGTTCTCATACAATAATAGCTATCACAGTGCAATTGGCATGGCACCGTTTGAAGCTCTTTATGGACGGAAGTGCATATCCCCAATTTGTTGGGACGAAGTTGGGGAAAGGACGATCACTGTGCCGGAGTTGGTCGAATAGACAATCGAAAAAGTGAGAATCATAAGAGAAAGGTTAAGAGTGACGCAGGATCGCAGTAAGAGTTGGGCCGATACTAAAAGACGACCCTTGGAGTTTGAGGAAGGCGAAAAGGTTTACCTACGAGTCTCACCTACTAAAGGAATTGCGTGATTTGGGATGAAAGGTAAGTTAAGCCCTCGATATATTGGTCCATACGAGGTGCTTGGTAAAGTTGGTGAAAGAGCATATCGATTGGCCTTACCTCCGAGTTTGTCGCAAGTCCATAACGTATTCCACGTGTCGCAATTGAGAAAATATGTATCGAACCCGAGCCATGTCCTTGAGGCTCAACTGCTGGATGTTAGAGAAGATGTCACATATGAAGAACATCCAGTAAAGATTGTGGACAAGAAAGATCAAGTCCTACGCAGGCGTGTGATTCCGTATGTCAAAGTTCAATGGAGTAACCATACGGAGCGTAAAGCCACGTGGGAGCTTGAGGAGCAAATGAAGGAGTCATACCCACATCTCTTCTAATAAGGTACGTCAGTTTCGAGGACGAAACTTTTTGTAAGAGGGTGGAATGTTATGCCCCACACCCTCCGTAAAAATAAATAAAGGATAAACAGAAAATTACATAGGATGAAGACAATTAATAACAATGAAATAAGAATTAAGTATTAGAATTAATTGGAATTTATTGAAAGGATTAAATATAGAATTAAGTAACATTTAATTTTAGAATTAAATATTAGAATTTAATCCTTTAAGATAAATGAGATAATAGGATATAATTTAGAAACTCAAATTTCATCCTCCCCATATCAAAACTGACAGAACGTCAGTTTCTCTCCATTATCAGAAAAGAAACCGACGCTTCTTCCATCTCCTCTCCCTTAGGCGATTTTGGCACTTTGGAACCCTAAGAGAAGAATCTCTGCAGGAATCAATCCAACCTTCTTCCGTTCTTCGTTTTTCCTTCGAGTAATCACAGGCAAGTAATCATCTTATGAATTCCTACGTTTTGCGAAAGAAAGAAAAGGCCTACTTTTGATATCAAATTGGATCACCATGCAGTAGTTTCTTTCTGTGAATCTATATGTGCCTTATGTGTTTTGGTTTCGGGTTTTGGCCACTATATGTTGAAATCATTTGTTGTTGTTGTTGAAATATGTGAGATCATGCAAAACCCAATCCCATGAACCCTATTTTGTGCTATTTTCGGATGGAGGGTTAAGAGGGTGAAAAAGGTGAGATTTTGGGTTGGTTTTGATAATGATTTGAGTTTTAGGATTGAATCCTTGTTTGGTACGTTAAAGGTGTTGTTTTTTTAGTGGATTAAGGATGGATTGATAGTGAGGATTAGGCTTGGAATGGTTAGAAGGGAGTTGGAAAAAGAAAAAAACGTTTGGGTTGAGATATGCAGTTTCTGCAGAAATTCGCAGAGGGAATTCTGGAAAAACGGCGACATCGATCGATCGATGTCAGCGTTCGAAGTACATCGATCGATCGATGTCTGACGGGTGAGAGATCGATGTGTCCCAGTAGTATATAGATCGATCGATGTGTAAGGGGGTGAGAGATCGATGCTCTCTGACGGACTTCGATCGATCGATGTGAGGGTTCGAAGTCACTTCGATCGATCGATGTATAAAGGGGTGAGAGATCGATGTTCTCTGATGGACATCGATCGATCGATGTGAGGGTATGAAGTCACATTGATCGATCGTTGTAGGGGATGATGTCAACCAGTTTTGTGGGAAAATAAGGGAAGAAAGAGGGAAGCTAGGGGACCCTTTTGGGAGACCTTAGGGATTTCTTAGGACCTGATTGAGGTTAGCTTAAGTCTTGGGAACATGATTTAGGATGGTGAATCGACGAAGGAGACTTCGTAATGTATTCAAGACGGACTTTAAGGTGTATGATCTAAGGGGTTAAGAATGAAAGTTTGAGGCTTCGAGAGGGTTCAAACGGAGCGAGTGAGGAGAGTTACTTGGTTACTTGAATCCTTAGTGAGAAAGCCTATGTGAGGTAAGTTGAAGCTTTTGAAGGTACGTTGAAAGTGAGAATGTGATCGAAGTATGTGATTGAAGAATGCGATTGATATGTGAACGTGCATTCTTGCATCATGGCACTTGCATTTGCATAATGATTTGATAAGAGCTGTGCCTCGGCACAGGGTATAAAGTTTGCGAAATGAGCTGTGATGCGTTACAGGGTATAAAGACAAGCTGTAACCATCACAGGGTATAAAATGAGCTGTAATGTGTCATAGGGTATAAAGACAAGCTGTGGCACATTATCGGGTATAAAGTTGAGCTGTGGTGCGTCATAGGGTATAAAGACAAGCCGTGACCCACCACAGGGTATAAAGTTATGTGACCGGACATTGTGGCATGCATTGCACTGTTTCGAAAAGAATTGCATAAGCATTCGTGACTGTGTAGTGCAATGCATATTTTGTCATGCATCACGGGAGTCGTTACGGTATGATTGACTTGTAACTTGATTGTTATTGAACTGTTGAATGTTTATGAATTACTGCTCTTATGCTGTTATACTATTAAATCTATGCTATTGAAAGTATACGAGACATGTGTCCCATCACCCCTTGATTTAAATACTACTCATGTCTTGTCATGTGATGATCCCGTATGTCTTATAAGCGGGTTACTTGCTAGCATTTTTCGCTAAGGGTACTACCGTTGTCTTGCAGATGAGCCCAGTTATGACATGATATTCATAGAGGATGACGGCAAGTGGGCTGAATGGGATGCTTAGAGCTCATGTTGGGAATCGTTCTAGATTGTCTTTTATTATTCCAGCTTTCTTGCATTGATTTGAGAACTTAGATGGCTGCGTCCATAAACAATCCTTGATGGTTACGTTATCTTTTGATGTACAGATTTGACGGTTTAGACTTATTATATACATGTTTCCGCGCTTATCCTCTTACGTCATTGATGATGTGTATTTGAGAGATGAGACGTCTTGTAGTCTTCTCAGTAAGCTACGACGGATGCACCGGTTCGGATCCGCTGTCCGGGTCAGGGTGCTACAGTGCTAAGCTCGGTGAACGGCTGATAGCACAGCACTGCTGTTCTGCAGTGCGGTTGTGCTAAGGTCGGCAGATCGGCTTTTACTTTATTTCACACAAACACTGTATATAATCGTTTTGTCTAACTTGACTTCCAACATGTGTGTGCGCGTGTCCAGAAAGAATAAACATGTGTGACTATGAATGGACAATGATTCATGGATATGGTTTCTCTATAACTTAAAACATGATCTTTATATTGCGTGTGACTATGAATGTACAAGAATAAGATAAGAAAAAAAAGTCTTATATAAACATGTGATGAAGTATTTAAATCAGGCAAATGTAGATTTTGTGTAAGTATTTTGTATGCTAATTGAGTTTTGACTGGTTATGGTGCAAAGAACCTAAAGGGTGGTCTATGTGAAGTTGTGCATCTACATTGGTAGGACTTAAGTAGGCAATGAAGAAAAATTTTTGTCTTTGCTACTGATATATGGATTGAAGATAAGCCACCGTCGCACCGGGATCCTAGAGTATATATATTATCAATATAAATTACTATTTCGATTTCTTTATTTAATCATCAAAACTGTGACATTATTATGTTATACTCATCGTTGCGTCATACTGATTTCAGATTTAGTCTATGATCGAAAAACACACTGTTAAATTGCCATAAATAGTTTCCAGAGGAAGTTCGATTCTTTTCTGTTTCTTCTATTTACTTTACATACGCAGAAAAGAAGAAGGTATATTTTAAGAAAGACGATAAAAAGTAATAGTGTAGAGTAAACATTTTTTTATACCTTGACCCAAAGCAATTGCTTTCAATAATATGTATTTGCGCAATTTACCCTAAAAGCAAAACATGATGTATAACCATGTACGCAGGTACTAAATGGCAATTTGGATTACTCATTTTCAAGTTGAACCCAGAAAATATGTCATTTTGTTAAATCTATAGGGACGCTGTTAGACCTAATTTCAGAAACATTACAAAATATACCGCTCATTATTACACCCATATATATGTGTATACACACACACACATACATATATATATATATATACATATACATATATATACACACATACACACACATATATATGTGTGTGTATCATTAATTGATTTAAGTTTCTAATTAATTACAACACGTATTTTGTGGATGAAGGGTGTTTTTGTCCTTTTGTTTTTTAGTGGAAAAGCTGAACCATTCCGGTCAAAGAAAAAAAAAAAAAAAAAACCGGCCAGCGTTCGTCCCTTATCCCTATTATATAATCAAGGAGCTTATAACAAAACAATGATGCTTTTAAATACAAAAAAAAATTTTATGAAACTGAAAGAATGTAAGAAATGTGTCACACCCAGAAAAAAAAAAGATCGAATGAGAGGAGATACAAATAAAAGAATTCCTTATTTTCTGTTCTTTCTTTATTTTCCACGTTATTTGATGCTGTCGGAAAATTTTAGTTTTCAACAATATAATAAACTGTGAAGGACTATTATGAAGCAACCGCCGAGTAAAATTACAAAATTTAATGACTTATCCATCTAACAACTGAGAAAACATACATCTTTTAGATTCTATTTGTTGTATCCTGCATAAACGTTACCTAACTACTGAAATTCCATTACCCAAAAATTGCTCATACCCCCTAAATAATTACATGTACGAAAGTGAACCAACAAAAAAATCGTTTCCGGTATATTACTATCTCGCGTTTTGTAGGAAGGTGAACACACACTAATAAAAATACCACATCTACGATCAGTAATTTTAATATGGTTTAAGAAACAAAGTATTTTACTAATTACTTATTAATCAGTGACATATGCACAAACTGGTAACTGCTTTGTGACCTTGATGTCATGAGTTCGAGCTGCAAAAACAGCATATTCCACAAAGTGTATGGTAAGGCTGCGTAAATCAGATCACGAAGCGATTCGGTCCCTCCTCAAACCCGGGTTCGAGCCGCGGAAACAGTCTCTTGCACAAAGTGTAGGATAAGGCTGCGTATATCAGATCGTGAAGGGATCCGGCTCCTCCCTAGACCCTGTGCAAACGCAAGAGCCTAGTACACCGAGAACATCCTTATATACACAAAGGCAAATCTCATGTCCGCAAGATGATTGCCACAACTGCTACATCAGTGATATATATACGAGACTGCTACATCTGTCTATAATTATATATATATATATATATATATATATATATATATATATATATATATAGGGTCACCATTTAAAATATTGTGACATCACACCAGACTGATACTGGAAATGCATGCCTGTAGAATCACATTCATAACATCCAATAGTCCAGGAAAGCCTTATTGCAACTATATGGTCCTTGAAAACCACACACACACACTAATACAAGTAGCACAAGAGTCTGATACTTGAACTACATGCACAAATAAACTCAAAGTTTTTCTAACCAGCATAGCAAGATACCGAGAAAAAGATGAATAGCAAAGATGGACAAGGGTCCAAGCGACCTACGACATCTAAAAGGAGCCAAAGGTCTTCTCAACAGCAAACTGAACAGTGCTCTACAGAGCCGGGAGAATCCTCAACTCCCACCATTGCCTTCGCCTATGAAGAGCATATTCGAGCCATACGCTATGTGGCTCAAAACCCAGGTGTTTTCCAAGCTGTAGTAAGGGAAATGAAGGGGAAGACTTCTGCAGCAAGGTCCAGTGAGTCTCATTCCAGTAACTCTCACCCACAGGAACACTTGGAGTACTCTCCTACTCGGCCTGGCTATTACTCCAAGCATCAGGCCGAATTTATGGCCGAGGCAAGACGTCCAGAACAAAAGCCTAGCCACCAGAGCTTAAAATGTACTCAGAAACCCTCCTTGCCATTCAAACATGGCAGAAAAGTTGACAATAAAGGCAAAGCACCGTTGCAGGAAAGGTGCTCCGTTAAGATTCGGTTAGGGGGCCGAGGAAAGGAAAGGAACTCTCTGCTGGCTTCAAAAGCCCATATCTTTTCCTACATGAGGAAAAAATCTCTTGCAAAGGAACCCCAGCCCCTAGCTGGACCGATCCACAAAAGAAACTACCGATTGTACTGCCTTTATCATCATGATATTGGACATGATACAGAAGACTGTAGGCAGCTCGGGCAAGAGATTGGGCGTCTTATCGAGCTGGGGCACCTACAACGTTTTTATAATCCGAGGTCTAGGCTTCACAACAGGCTAGACTTTGGTAAACCCCCTCTGGATGAGAGTTGTAAACCTGGGTCTCGTCATGGGTTGCCAAGTGATGAGGATTCAGATCCTGATAAGAAGGGGTTAAGGGTTCCTAAGCATATAAGGCTGACGTAACCGCAAAAGTCCATGATTCAATCGAATCAGGATTTATTTCTTCTTGTGCTCATCCGGTATCTTTTGGCTCAGCCTTATATTATCGAAGGATCAATTTCTTATATTGAGCTGAGTATTCTTCTTTGGCATTCAGCCAGGAAAGTTAAGTCGCCATATGGTGCATGAGGCAATAATCTATGCCTACCTATAACCCACAACGAAAGTGGGGGCATACCTCAGCAGGTCTGAGAGGTTGAGCAGGTCTCAACAAGATGAGACAGGTTTCCCGATATTTTACCTCAGCAGGTCTGAGAGGTTGTGCAGGTATCAACAAGATGGGACATGTTTCCCGATATTTTACCTCAGCAGGTCTGAGAGGTTGAGCATGTCTCAACAAGATGAGACAGTTTCTCGATATTTTACCTCAGTAGGTCTAAGAGGTTGAGCAGGTCTCAACAAGATGGGACAGGTTTCCCGATATTTTACCTCAGCAGGTCTGAGAGGTTGAGCAGGTCTCAACAGGATGGGACAGGTTTCCCGATATTTTACCTCAGCAGGTCTGAGAGGTTGAGACTCAACAAGATGGGACAGGTTTCCTGATATTTTACCTCAGCAGGTCTGAGAGGTTGAGCAGGTCTCAACAAGATGGGACAGATTTTCCGATATTTTACCTCAGCAGGTCTGAGAGGTTGAGCAGGTCTCAACAAAACAGGATAAGTTTCCCTATATTCTAACTCAGCAGGACTGAGAAAGTTGAGAAGGAATCAAAAATGAGACAATTTTCTCTATCTTCTAGCTCAGCAAGCCTGAGAAGGCCGACGGAGCGTAACATCGGGGATAGGCCCTATATCTCAAAGCACGGCAGAGCTGCAGTTCAGTTGAATGGTATTACATTCTTGGTAGTGCTAAGAATGGGTGCTGAAGCTAAACACATGCAAACTATGGAAATAGAGCAAGTTAAAAACAAATACTTGCCAAATATCAAAATAGAACAAGTGAAGTTTCTTGAGCTGAAGACAAATATTTGCATAAAGCAGATAGAGATAGAAGAACTTCGCAGAGCTGAAGATAAATACTTGCAAACTTTGAAGATAAAGCAAGAAAAGTTTTCAAGTCTGAAGACAAATGTGTCAACTATGGAAATGCAACGAGTAAAGCTTTACATACAGAAAGCAGATCCAAGAAAATTGAAATAAGCTGAAGAGCACAAGTTGAAGAAAATTGAATTCTCATTAAAAGAATATATATTACAACTACAACAATTTACAAGGAAAATCATATTCTACTTAACGACATCCTCATCCTCCCTGAGATCAGTCCCACTTTGAAATTGAGCAATCTGGCTTTCAAGCAAATTGCCCGCCTCGGGGTTATAAAGTTCAGCTATCTGAGGATGATTCTTGTCCAGGCTTGGGCAGACTTCAGAAAAAGCATCAATTGCCCAAGTTTGTCCAACAGCAATTGCTGAGCCTTGAATCTTCAAGAAATTGCCGGTAAAAAAACTCAGATTGTCTGAACTCAGCAACTGCATTTTTCTTTATCTCCTCAACTTGGAGTTCAAATTGTTGGAGAAGGTCAGCCTTGCTTTTCTTTTCTGCCTCCAGTTGCTGGTTCAGCTCAGCCTTGCTGTTGGACAATTCTTGATCAAAAGTGCTCCAGTTCAGCTTGGGTTTTGGAAAATACCAACTCAGCATTAGCCAGTGCATCTTTCAGATCTATCACTTCGGATTTTGCAGCAGCTAGCTTGATGTCAGAATCTTGTTTTTCAGCTTGAAGTCTGGAATTCTCTTCCATGAATAAGGCTAGCTTGGAGTCTGAATCTTGTTTTACTACCTGAAGCTTGGAATTGTCTTCAGTAAGCATAGCAATCTGAGACTTCAGATTGTTCACTTCAGCCTCTAGCCTGGACAGTTTCGTGCTGTTAGGTTTTGCCACCTCAGCTAACTCGTCATAAGCATTTTTGAGGTGGGCATTGGTCTCAGAGAGCTTGGAGAATCCGGCGTGGAGCTCTTCAGCTCGTTTGAGGATGATGTATTCTTGGACCCGATACTGCAAAAGTCAGACTGATTAGGAAAAGCATAAAGGATCAAGTTAAAAGATGGAAAGTAGTGGGAAATCATACCAGGGCCATATTCCTTGCAAATAAATTTGTGACAGTAGTCCAGTCCAGACTGCTATATGACTGCCAATCCTTAAGAAGTATTGACATTTCTGTCAATTTTCTAGTTATTTCAGGATCTATGGCAGTATTAGCAAAGGTGAACTCCATCGTTCTTTTACCTCGTTGCCTTCGGGGAGAAGGCTCTCCCTCCATTGCATTCTTTCCAGAAGGCTCTCCCTCAGATGCTTTCACCCCGGAAGGCTCTTCTCCAGAAGCGTTTACCTCAGGGGCCTCTCCTAAAAGGTCAAAGAAGGGTAAGGCCTCATCCGAAACCCACCTTGGAGGGGGCACATTTTCCTCTTCAGCAGCAGGAGAGGAAGGAACTGAGATGGGGGCATCAATTCCCCCACTCCCATCATCAGGTTGAGCTGAGGTTGAAGCAGGAACTTGGGCCTCAGCTTGGAGGGGATTGTCAGAAGTTCCAACTGAAAAGGAAAAGATTCATATGATTAAATGGAAATCAAACATATCCAACACTAGTGCAGGGCAAAAATTTTACCTGGACGAATCTGTACTTCAGAAGAAGAGCTAGCAGAAGCCTGCTCTGAAGTAGAAGGTTGGCTTTCTGCCCATTTTCTCTTCTTAGGGACCAAGCTCTTGAGCATTTCAAGAGTCCCAGATACCATGATTACTGCAAAATTCAAGAAACAAAACAATCAGAACTCATATGCCATTTCAAAGCCAGCCGAAGATTTTCAAAAGCGTAGCAATATACCCCGAACTATCCTCGAATCAAGGGGGATGAGAGGTCGAAAGTTATGTTCCGGCCACAAATGTTCAAGGTCAGCAACCCCTACAATGTGCCTATTAACTTTCTTCCAATCTACGGCCAAGGGCAAAGATAACAATCGAGAGGCTTCATTGCGGAATTGTCAGCTTGGCCTCCTGTTATTTGCACTACCAGTATTCCAGAGGATCCCTTCAGGTAATCATATACTCTTAACAAAAAAGAAATTCCCCATCCAATCTTTGGAAGAAAGAGGAATGTTTATGACAAAAAACCCTCCACTATTTTGAGGTCTCCTATCAAAACAATAACAACTACCCTCCTGCTTACATACAAATATTTCTCTAAAAACTGCAAGTGAGAAGTTTTTCTCGGCTGCCCTTAGATAAAACAAATAACTAAGAATCAAACTCAGTCCATCAGGCGTTATTTGGGGAAGCCTAAGTTTATAAGAGAACAATATTTGGAATAAGGGGACCGGAATGGGTAGATTGAAACCAGATCTAAAATACTCCTCATAGACTGCTTCGTACCCAACTGGGGGATCATAAGCAGTCTGATGAGGAAGGGGAAGAATGGGAGCGAAAGTACTCATGTCAACACTATAATGCTGACATAGTTCAGTGAGGTCGGTGGCTTTCAAGGTGCACATTGAGTTTTGCACCGAAGAAGAAGGCACCATGGATTTTGAGGTAAAAGAAGAAGAAGCCATTAAGTAAGATAGAGAAAAACTTACAAGAGATTGAAGACTCAAGTTGAAAGAGCTGGAGTAAGGTCGGAGGAAGGCGTCGAAGACGGAGAAGGAGAACAGTGCAACAGTGCAGCAAAATAATCAAGCAAGCGGAATAAAGGAAGAAGAAAAGAATGAATTGGGGGGAATTGTCCCTATTTATAAGTGAGAGAAAGTGAAAGCTTACACCTTTTTGTTTGAAATACGAAAAGACAGAAGTTCAGGCGTTTCCCACCCTCGGGGAATGAAACCGCCGAAAAAGTAATGATAAGGTGTTGGAATTAGCGCTCACATTAAAAGCGGGAATTACTGCGCAAATATAAGGATAACCGCACAATTAATGAAGATCCGCCACGTCACAGGTTCATTAGAACAAGATTTGTCTGCCTTCGCGGCTCAGCTCAGCCCCACAAAATATGGGAGCAAATGATAAACCATAATTAAATCGTCTGTTAGTCAACAACAGTCAACAATTCAGCTCCGATAGCTCAGTACTCAAGTACTGCAGTTCAGCAGTTCAGCGCTCAAGCATGGCTGTTCAGCCTTGGCTGCACTTCAGCAGGGCAACATGACACTTACTATATAACCCAAGGATGTGCCAAGGTCTGCACCTCGTCCCGAATTTCAGACCACTTCAGCTAGGCAAGGCCTAGTCATGCACTTCGGCAAGACTTGATCATGCACTTCGGCAAGACTTGATCTTGCACTTCGGCAAATTCAGTTGGGTACTTCGACAAAGGAATACAGCACGACATTACCTCGTGGGACCCTCAAATAGGGGTGCAATTCAAATATAGTGACTACATATGGTTATTCTTTCTGAACACGCCAAGGTCACAACAGCCGGCTTATTAGTTACATCAACTAGGCTGGCCTATTAGTCACATCAGTCAGGCTACTGGTCACATCAGCAGACCTACAGCGCCCTAGGCTTTCTACCCCAAGCAAACGTCTTATCCACTATACACTATCAGAAGCTAAAGGCGGGAAAAAGTCTATAAAAGCAAGCCAACCAAGACAAAGAAGGGGATCCGGAATTCAAAGGTTCACACCCTAAAGCAAGTTCATACACTTTGCTCTTCGGCCCATAATGTGAGAAATTCTTAACTCACCATTTAAATTATAATCTCAGTGAGATATGACCCAAACTGACTTGAGCGTCGGAGGGTTTTTCCCGGGGCCAACCCCCCGGGACCTCTGACCTGTGCTTTCTTGTGCAGGATATTTTAGAGGTTATTCCAGCTACCACTCTCAGCCCAGTTAACAACTCTTCAAGTTAACTGACGGAACTAATTTAATGTCGTCTAGACCCTTAGTGAAGATCCGGCTTCATCACCTCCTAAGCAATTTCGTTGGCAGCAATTACTTAAAATTTGGACAAAAACAGAGGTTCCCGTCATTTATTCATACAAGCAGAGACAAACTGAACAACAAAAAGAAATCCAAGTCACACGTGCTTTAGGTGCTCATTGCTTGAGAGAAAGCAACCCAAGTCACCATTGCATTTGCAATATGCTTCACTCAACTTTGTATTTTGTTTCTTAATAATACCAGTCTATCCATTGGAATGTAGTTATTGTTTGCATATCTCTCACGCTCTTCAGACTCTAGCTGTCGTTGAGATATACCGACCATAGTTGTTGTTGTAATAATACCAGCATCATAACTTCCCAGGAGCCAGGTGGCAGAAAAAATTAGTTGACTCCAAAATGACAATTACATTAGAATTTACGTTAAAGCATCATATGCCATTATATTGAAAAGCTATTAATTCAACTTCTTTTTCCATAATGACTTAAACATAGAGGACACTTTAATGCAAAACAGTGAGCAATATGCTAGCTAAAAATTATGAGAACCCGTCAAAAAGAGAATTAACATACATCATCACATCAACATAAAAAGACGTTCTCCGTATACTAAACTCTCTTGTTTGCACAGGGATTGAGGAGAGACTGGTAAGCAACCTTACCATACATTTTGTATAAGAGGCTGCTTTCACAACTCGAACCTGTGAACTTAAAGTCAGCAGCAACCTTACTTTAGCTCCATCATCACATCAACATGTCATTTATTATCAGTAAGCATAGTCCATGTACAAGGGGGCACTCTTTTGCAAAGAGACCCAAACTCAATCGAAAAACATAATCAATACGGTTGAACATACACATGAGCAGATAAGCAAAACATTTATATCAACCACATCCTGAGAATTAACTTTGTTGATGAACTTATGATAAGATTAAGGATTAATCCTAAATCATATTCAATACAACGCTGGTGTACCACATTCACAATGGCAATTGACCACACTGAATTTCAACTCTACTGAACTGTTATAAATGCGATCCATATATAAACGCACCATACCTAGACAGAGAGGTTTCATGTCTCCAGAAACAAAGCAGAATCACCCAAGACTTGTTATAAAACCTTTTGAAAGGCCTCGATCAAAACAGGGTCCACATTCTCTTCGGGCTCCCACGTGGCTTCATCGATATCCGTCCATTTAACCAAATACTCACTCTTTCCTTCATCACCTTCCCTTTTATCAAGAACACACTCTGCCACAGCATATTCCAGCCCATCCTCAAAATCTTTAACCAAATCCTCAGCAACTAAAGCAGCTTTTACCCACTCATTATCCTCACCATCCTTCCATCTCACCAAATACTCCACTTTTTCATCCTTCCCTCTCTTCTCTAGTATCTCCTGCACCTCCGCGTACTCGAATATTTCCCCTTCCAAAATCCTAATTACACTTTCAAGCCCTAATCTTCTCCCAAATTGCATCGGATTCCCTTTTGGGGTCACTTTCAAAATCTCTCTTGCCAAATCCAACGGCGTACGTCTTTTATCATCTTCCACCTCTGGATCCGCACCCAGCTCGACTAATAACTTAACCACCCCCGGTCTGACATAGCCAGCCGCCATATGAAGCGGGGTCAAGCCGCCGGTGGAGTCCCGGTACTCCAAGTCGGCTCCTGCCTCGGCTAATAACTTAACACAAGACTCAGAGCCGAGTCCGGAGACGAACAACAAAGCAGTCCGTCCGTCCTCATCGACGGCGTCCACGTCCCGTCCGTCATCGGCTTCGAGGAGCCGTTTGAGAGCGGAATCGTCGGCTTTCTTGGCGGCATTCCACCAGGGGGTTTCGAATTCGGAGACCACGTCTTTGGCTATGTAATCTGAGGGGACCCACGTGGGGGCATGGTCGTCTTTCCATTGGATCAAGTACTCCATAGCAACTGAAGAACCAGAGGCTCGTCTGCTGGCTATAACTTTGTCGACTTCACCATAGGTTTCGTCTTGATTGTAATCTTGGAATTCTTCTTCTTCTTCTTGTTTTGGTGGGTTTTGGAGGGTGGCGGAAACTGAGAGGAAGTTCGACTTGGAAATGGGGTGGGGGTGAAATTTTACAAGGGATTGAGAGGGGAAAATGAGAGGAGAGGTGGTGAGATTTTTGGGGAGGTGGAAAGAAGAGATGGGTTTGTTAAGGAAGAGAGAATCCATTTGCATTTGCTTGCTTTTTTGCGAGGTTGGAGTGGAAAATGGAGGTTGTGATTGTGTTTCAAGAATGGGTGTGTTTAGACGAAGGCAATCTTAGACAGCTGAACTTTGCGGGACATTTTGGATAAGGAAATCCATCACATAACATTTTTTTATTTAAAGAAAATTCTTTTGTTCTTTTATTTCCATCCCATTTTTTTCATACGGAATTTTCTTTTTCCTTGTTTTTTGACAACGGGAAATTTCATTTTGAGGCTTCTTTTTCATTTTTCATTTTTCATTTTTTTCCTTTTAAATAAGGCCGTGTTGAATGGCCAGTAATAAGTAGGGACTGGGACGACTGAAATTCTGATTTGTGTCAAAATAAGGTAAATTGTTTTACGTTTATATTAATTTAAGTTAAGGTATATTTCTGGTTGAAAATATGAAACTAGTAAGGTTGATACTTTGTGACCTTGAGGTTACGGGGTTCGAGCCGCGAAAACAGTCTCTTACACAAAGTGTATGGTAATTCCGCATCAGATCGCAAAGCAATCAGGTTCCTTTCTGGATCTTATGCAAACGAAAGAACGTAGTGTACGGAAAATGTTTTTTTTTTCATGTGTTGTGTTGTGATACTAAATAGATATTTTAACCAAACCAACTATGCAAAAACAGATTTACTTTCTTTTTAAGCCCAAAAAACGATAATTTACAACTGAAGCAAGTGAATGTCCGTTTTGATAGCAGTGGAAATGGTCTGTAGTAAATTGAAAGTGGACCATTTCTATCAATGTTGGGTAGAAAGTTGCTAGGTGTAAGGGGAATAAAGGTAAAGAGTGTAATGGATATAAATTGTTCTACATGGGGTCCGATGGGACCAAAAATAGGGTATGATTTCTAGTAAAGTTAGAATTGTACGCGAACTATAATGATAGATTTATGGTGCTGAAGTTAGTATTAAACAAGGAGGTGATGACAGTGATTTGCGCCTACGCAACCCAAGTGGGACTAGGAGGATCGCTTAGATGTAGTGTTAAGGACAATACCTAGGGAGGAACGAATTTGTATAGGATGTGATTTTAATGGACACATTGGAAAGGATACCGATGGTTTTCAGTTGGCACATGGTGGGTTTGGTTATGGAGATAGAAACGTGCAGGGTAGAGATCTGCTAGGCTTTGCCGTGGCCCACGACCTAGGTATTATAAACTTGTTCTTTAAGAAAAATGAATCACATTTGATCACTTTTAGCAGCGGAGGACGTAACACGCAAATCGACTATTTTCTGATGAGACGTGAAGACCGACAATTGTGGAGGGACTACAATGTTATATCAAGGGAGACAGCAGTGACGCAACATCGTTTACTAGTCGTAATTATAACCTTGAGCCAAAAGCTGAGCACGAGGGTTAGAAAATTACCACCCAGGATTTGATGGGGTAATTTGAAGGACAAAAAAAATTAACATATTTAGAGACAAGATCATTTCAGCGACATCAGATTCAATAGTTGAGGACACAAACCATATGTGGAAGGCTATGGCGACTGCCATTACTCAAACGGCAAGGGAAACTCTTAGGGTAACAACAGGAAAGACAATCGTACATAAAGAGTCGTGGTGGTGGAACGAGGATGTGCAACGAAAAATAAGGAATAAGCAAAAGAGTTTTAGAGAGGTGTTAAGCTGCACAGACGGGGAGGAGAAAGGGAGAGTGAGGGAGAACTACAAAATCGCTAGGAAGGAGGCGAAGAAGGCAGTGACGGAGGCAAAGAACGCAACCTATAAAAGGATGTACGAAAGATTAAAAACAAACGGCGGAGAGCGTGATATTTCAAGATTGCAAAAGTTAGAGATCGAAAGAGGCAAGACCTAGGAGTCGTGAAGTTTATAAAGGGAGAAGATGGATATGTTTTAGTCAAAGAACACGACATCAATGAGCAATGTAAAACGTACTTCCATAACTTTTTTAACGGCATAAGGGTTGACCACGAAGAAAGAGAAAACAACACTACACAAAAACGACAACATAATATCTACGATTGTCGCAGCATCACACAAGGAGAGGTGAAGATAGCACTTAAGAAGATGGGAAGAGCTAAGACAGCTGGCCTGGACAACATACACATTGAGACGTGGAAGTGTTTAGGAGAGGAAGGCTTCAATGGCTAACTACTCTGTTCAACCTTATTTTCAATACAGGAGAAATGCTAGATGAGTGGAGAAGGAGTGTGGTGGTCCCTATATATAAGAAAAAAGAAGACGCACAGTGCTGTGGGAATTACAGAGGTATTAAATTGCTAAGTCATACTATGAAGTTATGGGAGAGAGTAATCGACTCTAGAATTAGGGGAGAAACTCAAGTTACGGTAAACCAATTTGGTTTCATGCCAGGACGGTCAACTATGGAAGCAATACACATTTTAAGGAGATTGACGGAGAAGTATAGGGAGAAGAAGCGCGATCTACATATGGTTTTCATCGATCTTGAAAAGCGTATGATAGTGTGCCACGTAGACTGATATGGGATAGTCTGGATACAAGAGGGGTACCTATGAAGTATATAGACATAATTAGGGATATGTATGGTAAGACGAAAACAACCGTTCATACACCTGTAGGGAATTCGGGCTTCTTTCCGATAGAGGTAGACCTCCATCAAGGTTCCACTTTGAGCCCATTTCTTTTTGCAGTTGTCCTGGACGAGTTGTCAAAGTCAATCCAAGAGACAGTCACATGGTGTATGCTTTTTGCTGACGATATTGTATTAGTCGCAGAAAGTAGACATAACCTGTGTGTGAGACTAGAAGAGTGGCGAGGTGCTGCATAGAGAAAAAGCTTAAGAATTAGTCGTTCTAAGACTGAGTATCTGCACTAAGACTTCAGCGGCGCAGCCGACGATGAAAATAGCCAACTCACCATCGAGGGTCAAGTGGTCATAAAGGTAAGTAAGTTCAAGTACCTAGGATCATTTGTACAACCAGATGGGGACATAGAGAGTGACGTAGCACACCGAGTTCGGGCAGGTTGGTGTAGGTGGAGGGCGGTCTCAGGGGTACTGTGTGACAAGAATTTTCCAACTAAATTAAAAGGAAAATGGTGGCAGTGCGGCCAGCAATGTTATATGGAACATATTACTGGGCCATCAAGAGGACACAGCTGCAGAAGATGAAAGTGGCAGAGATGAGGATGTTGAGGTGGATGTGTGGGCACACAAGACTAGACAGGATAATAAATGAGGTATACAGAGAAAGGTTAGGGGTGGCTAGTATAGCAGATAAGATAAGAGAGGGATGACTGAGATGGCTTGGGCATGTCAAGAGGAGACAAACAACGGCGTCTGTCAGAGCCATTGAAAGCCTTATTGTAGAAGGGAAGAGGAGTAAAGGCAGGTACAAACTGACGTGGGATGAGCAGATTAGGCATGACTTACTAGAGTTGCACCTCTCTGAGGACATGGTCCAGGACAAGAGGTCATGGATGCAGATGATTAAGGTTAAGGTGGGGTAGACAGGATATAGGAGCACCTCAGAGCATACTTAGAGAATTAGATAGTCTCTACACTTTAGGGTGATTTGCACTTTTTTTTGGTTTTGGTCTTTGTCTTTCAAATATTTGTGCATATCCATTGTTGACTATTTTAATATCTTAAGGTTTTGATTTATATTTAATAAAATCCATTCACTAGTACATATTTCTATTATTGTACTATCTATGCAAGTACATATAGAGCCGGTGTAGCGTCCCGGCCCGATACTGGTATCGGAACCAGTGCACCCGCCGTAGCCTACTACGAGAACTACGAAGCGTCAAAGCAGATCAAGCACACGTCATTCACGACATAAGATAAATCAGCAGAAACGACGTAGAATTAAAAACTTCAATAACAATAATATCCCAAATAAAACACAGCGGAAATAAAACGTGTCAAGAAGAGTGTCTAAAGTATCCTTCAATACAAAGTTTTAACAGTGAATCCCTCAACTAAAGGATAAGGACTGTAAGCCTGTCCATTTTAGTGACTATCGCCCCAATGAGCCCACTCGCCGATATCTTCTACAAAAATCATCTTGTACTTTGGCTCACCTGAAAAGCAGATAGAGTAATTGTTCTTAGCGAAAACATTGCCAGCAAGTAACCCGTCTATACACCTTACGGGATCACACATGACGAGTCACCAGTGTTTAGTTCATTGCCCAAAATAAGGTGCTCGGGTTAGCAAGTAGCATCTTTATAAGAATGCCTCAAAACAGATAAAACACATAAATGATACACGGATACGAGAATAAACATGTACTGAAACAACATATCATCATAAGCAAGTCATAAGCTAGCATCTCTTGCACATCAAATCTTATGCTTCGTGTATCATGATGCATGTACTTCTTTAAAATCACACACAACACCCATGCATATGTCTTCTTTCATAAACATGTCATGCGTGTCATTTCACAAAACATTTCATAACTCTTCTTATCATATTCTTCGCGTAGCAGAACTTTATACCCTGTGGGTGATCAGTCCACAGCAAACAGAACTTTATACCCCGTGCTGAAAGGTCCACGGCCCCATATCATATAACTTTATACCCCGTGCTGAAAGGTCCACGGCCCCATTACATACATCATATATCCGTGCTGATAGGTCCACGGCCCTATAAAATACTTTATTTTCCGTGCTGATAGGTCCACGGCCCCATAACATATTTTATACCCTGCTATTGATTCACAGGTCACGCTTTTATACCCTGCTTTCGCAGGCGTGACTTTTATACCCTGTGATCAACCAGCAGCCATTTTGCCTTTCGAAAACTTTAAACTTCTCTTGTAAACACATGTTCTTTCGCAAAGCAATTCTCAAGTCAAATGCAAGTGCCCATGTCATGATGCAGGATGCACATGTAACTTCGTATTAAACATGTAACACACACACACATACATCTTACATATCAAGTATACGGTCTTGCACCTCAAACACTCCATGTTCGTATCTTTCCAAGTCCGCTCGTCTCACCAATTCACTTGGGAATCAATCTTATTCTTACTTGATCAAACTTACCATCTACACCTCAATTACACCTCAAATACCCTTGCATTTTATGTTCATAAGAAGTGTATAGAGTTACTACACATACATAGGGCGCCTAAAGGGTCAAAAAGACTTCCAGTATACTTCGAACGCTACATAGAGCGCCTAATGGGGACATGGAGCGCCTATACTAGGCGTTCGAAGTGTTCGGGGATGTGCCATATACATCGAACGCCTACATGAAGCGCCTAATGTGACATGAAGCGCCTAATGTAGGTGTTCGAAGTGTATAGGGATGCTCTGGGACACATTGAACGCCTACATTAGGCGCCAATGTGACTTGAAGCGCCTAATGTAGGTGTTCAAAGTGTTCTGACAGTTCAGAACTGCAGTTTTTCTGCATTAACTTCTCCCATCACCTTCCTCCTTCAACCCTTTCATGTTTACACTTCAAGATCCATCTTAGCACCTAGATTCATCATACTTAACACCCAACTAGCAAGAGTTGATTCCTAAACATGTAAAGTAGTGTCCATCCTAAGCCTTCTATCACCCACAACCTCCAATGTATCTCTTCAACTTTCCAACACAACAAGTCTACACCAATGACATCTTTAATCCTTCAACCTTCTGCAAATACACTCAAAACACTTAGAATGTACTTATTGAACTCAAGATCTTACACCAAAACAATGATCACATTACGGATAACACTTTTATGGGCAAATTATCAACAAAGATCACAACATAACCATTTCAAATATTGACCCAAAGAACATAGCTTTACTCAATCAACAACAACAACAATTACATATAGTAAAGCATTTAACATAAGCAAACCAAAACTACTAATGTGTGATCCAAGTTTTCTCTTTGTAAGAACATAGGGCCTAAAGTATCAAAATTTACGTAAAGCGTATAGAAAGAGTACTTGCATTTGTTTCTAGTTAGCCTTACGAGTGTACTGCAGGATTTCGAGAAAGGTTGCACCTAGATTGACCGCTCTTTCTTCCTTTTCTTCTTCTCTTCTTCTTCTTTCTCTTTTCTCCTTCTCTTTTCTCTCTAGGCATTTTCCCCTCTCCTTTGGCCTTATAACCGACGGCCTACTGCTGAAATGGGGAGTTATACTAATTTGTGTAACTTCCCCCAGCATTTGAGTGGAGAGGGGTGGTTTTGGTATTTTGGCCTAATTTCCTCAATTTCAGCTTTTTGACTATTCTTCCACCTATATTTTATTCAATTATGCTTCATAAATCTATACGATTAATAAAATTGCATTTAAGTTGCTTCCTAATTATTCAATGTCGGACCCAAAAGTTGCAAGGTATGACAGCCGGAGGTCTCACTGGAATCAAACTCTCTATCCTTCGGGATGGAGGTATTGTTTGTCTGCCTCTTACCTTCTCCAGATCCTAGCGATAACTTTTGCTGTCGTTGAGATTTACTGGGTATGATTGTTGTTGTTATTGGGTAGAAAGTTGAAGATCTTAACCACTTGCCGTTTAACCACAGAGTAGTTTATACTATCTAATTTTAATTTATATGACCATTGTAGATATTAACCTCATTTGGTTGCGTGTTCAAACTTGTGGTTCAAAAGTTTCAATTTTGCCCGTGAGTAGCTAACTCGAGTGGCAATTTTTGTTCATTCTGTCCTTTGTCTCAAACGATTTTTCAAGAGATTAGGTTTTGTTTTTGTTTTTGTTTTTTTTGTGTGTTTGAGTGAGACAATAAGATTAGATTGAGGGAAGGCTATTTCTCTAGTAAGAGTATAGCACCAGTCTCATCGAGCACTTACATTAAAATATTACAAATATTACAAATTGATGAAAACATGGTTCAAACATAAAATATTACAAATCAAAAATAAACGAGCTTTACTAACTGAAACAACCTTAAATACTAGTTATGAACTTTTTCCCCTTATACTCGACGATTCAAAAATAATACATACTCAGAATATCATAATGACATCAAAAGCTATTGCTAGAGTGCGGGGAGAGGAGAGACAGACAAACAATATCTTTATCCCAAAAGATAGAGAGTGTGATTCCAGTAAGACCCCCGACTTTATAATACTAACACAGTAACTCATATGTCACATCTGTTTTGTAAGAGGACAATCGTTTTTCAACTTTTATATGTCTTGCCCCAAACTCTTCCAAGATCTTGATAACTTGCAAACTTTTTCAACATGATCATTTAATTATCACTTATTCTAGACTTATGTTTGAAACTAGTATATATTTTCATGCTTTAGACATATCTTTATATTTTATTTATAACCTCAATATAAGGTCCATTGTAAATAGCTAGTATCATGTATATATATACACATTTAAATTTAGCATATCCTTTTGCAAAGATCAATTATATTTGTTGAAAGTTTTTGCTTCAACCATCATGAACTTAAACTTTATTTTCTTCCCCTCATGTGAAAATTTGTGTTACATGAATAAAACGATATATGAATGTCTTTGAGAAGACATTATCATATAGGTAGTCAAGATATTTGAAGGATTCTTACTAAATAAACTTCAAAGTTTCTTTTAGCATGTACGTTCGTGCAATGTACACTATTCAAATATATTGCATATTCAGAATATCTTAGCTAAAATTGTTTGGCCTCATGTAAATGAGGTACAACGTCGTAGCAAGGCTAACGTCCTTTGCCATACTTTAATGACTTTCAAGCATTACTTCCGTTAATACAAGACGAGCAAGTATGACACAATTTTTATAATGGGTCATCAAAAAATAACCTCTGTGTATTTCTAATACATAAGTACGGTTGCGTACATCTGATCATTCTATACTCCGCCATAGACGGGAGCCTCTAAAACAATGGAGTAATATTCAACCTATTCTGGACGGGATGTAGCTAGGTAAGCTTCCATAATTAGACTGCTAGACTTGAATATAGTAATAGTAGACACTGAACAAGCAAGAGCTTATATTGAATAAGGAAGGTGCTTGATTTCAAGTTTGCAATTGGTCTTGAATAAGCTAGCAACTACATTTGATTAAGCAAGTAGATGTTAGAAAATGGATACAAGAACAACAAATAGAGAGAACAAATTTGATGGCTTGAGGCATGTGTAAACACTATCCATAAGGAATATTTGTCCCCAATAGATGCTGCAGGGTTATAGGCAAATTTACTCCTAGGATACAACAGCCAAACAATCTTTTATCATCAGCAAATAAGATAGAAATTCAATGAACTTTCAAAATGAGAATGCTCTTGAAATAGGAAGAAGAATTTAGAATGCAAGGACTAACTTGAAATCAAGATGTCTTGAAAATGTGTTGCAATAGCCTTTTTATAGGCTCTTGAACTTCATTTCAGACGTTTATGACAGTTGCATGGTGATTGGATATGTCCCTTGGTGCATAAGTTTCAACTCTAAATTCAAATCTGTTGGCACATCGACCGATCGATGTCATATCGACCGATCGATGTCATATCGACCGATCGATGTCATCGATCGATGTCTCACAGAGAGTTCCAATTCTCATCCAAATCACTTCGATCGATCTATGTATCGATCGAAGTCACATCGATTGATTTATGTCGGACAGTGAGTTTCAGCTTTGCACCCAGGGTACATCGATATGTGCGACATCGATCGATCGATTGATGTATCCATGTTCGGCAGAATACTCAACTTCATTTTCAAGCCACATGGATCGATCCATGTCATGAGCCTAGCTATTCTTGCTTATTTAAACACTAATCCACCTTCATTCTTCATCATATTGCCTTTACAAACTATCATTACAATCCCCCACTTAGTTTGTAAAGCAATTTATGACATTACATGCATATAAGAAGTATCTTTCGATTTGAACTTCTTATTAGTATAATACTTCAAAGTTCTAACGAAATCTTGATAGCTAAAAAGCCTTGAATCAGATTCCTTCATGCTAGACCCGGAAATATTATACACATGAAACTACACTCTCCTTAGAAATTCATCTTAAATTGCATTTTATGGTCTTGTGCTTCCCCTAGTATTCATGAATATTTCAAGATCATTGCTTGTCGAAGCGGCACCAATTCCCATGTTCATATAGGTGAAGATTAAGATATTCCTCTTAATCCTTCATTAAGAGTGCCTTAACACTCACCCTCCTTTAACACTAACATTCCAATTCTTTAAAGATCAATACAGTGTGGGTTGATTCTTTAAAGATCAATCTTAGTGCTTTAATTCCTTACTTTGTGACTTATTGTTACCCATTGAATCTTTGACTAGTGGTATTCTAGGAAAGGTTGGGTTTCCATCACAAGTGAACTCATCCCATATGTCTCAATCACATCCCTAAAGATGTGCTTTGTACCAAGTCTTTTGAAAGACTCTTTGTGAACGGATCCGCTAGGCTATTGCAGGATCTATCGTATGCACTGACTATTACACCGTCCGTAATTAATTACCTAACATAATCATGTCTAAGGCTGACATGTCTAGATTTTACTATAAGCTCTAGACATCGTTGCGTGGCTATCACAGTGTAATGAAATAGCTGGCATCGGTTGTGGCCACAACTCTATATCCAATAATAAATTTCTCTGCCATTCTGCTTCCTTACCTGCTGACCCTAATGCTATGAATTCGGATTCCATTGTGAAGTGTGTTATGCAAGTCTGTTTCTTTGAAGCCTAAGAAACCGCACCACCTCTTAATGTAAACACCCAACCCGTAGTAGATTTGCTATCACCAACACTAGTTATCCAACTAGCATCAGTATAACCTTCCACCATGGCTGGAAAACTATTATAGTACAATCCGTAATTCATAGTCCTTTTCAAGTACTCAAGTACTCGGCCGATTGCCTTCCAATGATCCATACTAGGATTACTAGTATACCTTGATAATTTACACACCGCAAAGGCAATATCAGGTCTAGTGTAATATGTAGCATACATTACACTACCAATTACACTAGCATATTCTAGTTGCGCTACCGCTCTATTGGTATGTCCAGTCAATTTGTATGAGGCATCAAAAGGAGTGTTAGCTTCTTTGGTCTCCAAGTGATTGAATTTATTCAACACTTTGTTTATGTAATGAGATTGACAAAGAGCAAAATCCGCACTATGTTAGGACCCCTTTATCCCTAAGATAGTATCTATCTCACCTAGATCTTTCATTTGGAATTGTGAAGTTAAACACTTCTTAGTTTCATTTACTCCTTCCATATTAGTGTCAATAATTAGTATGTCATCCACGTACAAACAAATAATGACACCATATTTGTCTGTAAACTTAGAATATACACATTTATCAACACTATTATGCGGAAATCATTCTTCAAATGGTAGTGTCAAACTTTTCATGTCACTGTTTCGGTGCTTATTTCAATCCATACAATGACCTTACCAATTTTCACACTTTGTGCTCATTTCCCGGAAGAACAAAACCTTCTGGTTGTTTCATATAGACTTCCTCGTCTAAATCACGATTGAGAAATGCAGTCTTAACATCCATTTGATGAATAAACATGTTATTTATAGATGTTAATGCTATCAACACTCTAATGGATGTTATTCTCGCGACCGGAGCATATGTATCAAAGTAGTCTATCCTTTCTCTTTTTCTAAAACCTTTGGCTACTAATCTATCCTTGGAAGTTTAAATTGAACCATCCGTATTAAATTTTCTTCTAAATATCCATTTACATCCAATTGCTTTGAAATTGTTGGCAAATCAGTGAGAACCCACGTATTGTTAGACAATAGCGGATTCATCTCATCATCAATTGCTTCCTTCCAAAATGATGCATCTCTTGATTACATCGTCTCCTTATAGGATTTAGGATCATCTTCTACACTTAGTACAATAGGTATTTGATTAAATACCTTTGTCCTATTACCTTCAACTAAGAAAGTAATATATTGTGAAGAAATGAAATTCGGATGCAAATGCTTTTTCTTTCTAGCCCGTTGACTTCTCTTAACCTCAGTTTGAGAATTTTGATTTCGATCAACACTAGAAGGATCACTAGAAAAATCTCCAACTATCGGTTCATTCAAATTTTCACTTGTTGAATCTTGATTTGAATATGTTCTTAAGAATTTATTCTCAAGAAATTCAACATTCCTAGATTCAACAACCACATTGGATTCTATGTCTAGAATCCTATATGATTTAGAGTTTTCAGCATATCCAATAAAGATTTCTTTAAGAGCTCTTGGCCCCAACTTAGTCCTTTTTGGATCCGGAACTCTATAATAAGCTAGACATCCCCAAACTCTAAGATAACTTAGATTTGGTCTTCGTTTCTTCCATATTTCATATGGAGAAACCTTAAACTTCTTAGAGGGAATTCTATTATGAATATGGCAAGCCGTTAATAAGGCTTCTCCCCACAAATTCTTTGGCAAACCGGAGTTTATTAACATTGCATTTAGCGTGTCAACTAAACTTTTATTCTTTCTTTCAGACAAACCATTTTGTTAGGGTGTATAGGAAGTACTTTTCTGGTGTATGATACCATTCTCCCCACAGAATTGATTGAATTCAAGAGGGAAGTATTCACCACCATGGTCACTTCTTAGAACTTTGATTTTCAATCCCGATTGATTTTCAACTTTCACTTTGTAAACCTTGAACATGTCAAAGGCTTCATCTTTATGCCTTAGAAAATATACATATGTATATCTGGAGGCATCATCAATGAAATTTATGAAATATCGATTTCCACCTCAGGTCAAAACACCGTTCAATTCGCAAATATCCGAATGAACAAGTTCTAGGAGTTCAGTTTTCTTTTCTACTTTAGGAAATGGTTTCTTTGTCATCTTTAGCTTGTATGCATATTTCACATGTTCTTTCATTTTCATCTTTACAAGAAATTAAGGCATGCTTAAACATAAATTTAACCATTGCACTACGAACATGCGCAAGTCTATCATGCCACAATAAAAAAGAAGAATCAACAGAGTAAACACAAACTGCAGGATTTTTAATTATGCTCAATTTAAATATCTCGTCGCAAGAATAACCCTTGCCGACAAAGATCCCGTTTTTGGACATTATAATTTTGTCCCCCTCTATTACAACCTTGAATCCATTTTTACAAACTAGACTACCAGAAACAAGATTCTTAGAAATCTCGGGTACATGTAGAACGTTGACTAATAACAACTTCTCTCCAGAAGTAAAGTCTAACTCTACACTACCTTTTCTCAAGACTTTTGTGGCACTACGGTTTCCCATTAGAACTTGCTGGCGATCATCAACAACATGGCAGGTCTTGAATAGATCCTTGTTGTTGCATACATGGACTGAATCGAACCACCAATCATTTGTGATTTCGTTCGTAGCCATATTCGGCTATGTCACCATGCCAACATGCAATCCTGAGACCATTGCAACCAATTGATCGGTTCCAATGTCTACCATATTTGCATTGTTGACATTTTGGGAATTACCATCCTGTTTTTGCTTTTTTCGAAACCAACAGTCCTTCTTGAGGTATCCTTTCTTGCCACAATTATAGAATCTCTTATCTTTCTTGGAATTTTCTGCTTTGTCTGTGGATTCAGACGATTTGGAGTTCTTCCGCTTGTTTCCAACCCAACTCCATGTTTTCCCTTTGACATAATGCACTCTAGGTGCATTATCAGAAACATGTCTTTTGACGAGACTTCTAGTCTCCTCTTCAATTCTCAAATGTTTCTGAAGTTGCTCAAGAGAAAAGGATTCAGTTGAGTGTAGTAATTTCTTCCTGTAGTCATTCCAACTAGGAGGAAGCTTTGTGATTATCCCTCTACTTGCAATGCCTCAGAAACTTCCACACTTAACTCCTTGAGTTTGGAAACAATGGCCTGCAACTCATGCACTTTGTCCATGAATGAAAAATTCTCAATCATCTTAAAATTAAAGTATTTCATCACCTGGAATTTGTCTGCGCCTTGTTTCTCGTTATTGTATTTGAACTCCAAGGCATTCCATATCTCCTTCGGTGATGTTGTTGCCGTGAACAGATCGTAGATACGATCTGACAAGTTGTTGAGGATATGTCTTCGGCATAGAACTTCATCCTCTTGCCTTTTTCTCTAGACGGCCTTCACTGCCTCATCATCCTCCTCCCGTGGGGTTGGTAAATCTTTCAAGTTTAGGTCCAAACAGTACCCAATCTGCAGTGCAGTTAACAAGAACATCATTTTATCCTTCCACCGTAGAAAGTTTATGCCATCAAAACGATCAAGCTTCATGCTCTCTTGGTTCAAGAACGTCTTTGAATCCATCTCAAATATTCCTTACGATTGTTAGAAAATGGATACATAAACAACAAGTAGAAAAAACAAATTTGATGGCTTGAGGCGCGTGTAAACACTATCCGTAAGGAATATTTGCCCCCACTAGATGCTGTAGGGTTATAGGCAAATTTTCTCTTAGGATACAACAGTCAAACAATCTCTTATCCTCAGCAAAGAGGATAGAAATCCAATGAACATTCAAAATGAGAATGCTCTTGAAGTAGGAAGAAGAATTTAGGATGCAAGGACTAACTTGAAATCAAGATGTCTTGAAAATGTGTTTCAATAGCCTTTTTATAGGCAAGTTCATTTCAGACGTTTATGACCGTTGCATGGTGATTGGATTGTCCATTGGTGTATAAGTTGTAACTCTAGATAAAAAGTCACTTTTGTTGGCACATTGATCGATCGATGTCTCACATAGAGTTCCAATTCTCATCCAAACCACTTCGATCGATCTATGTATCGATCGAAGTCACATCGATCGATCTATGTGATCGATCTATGTCGGACAATGAGTTTTAACTTTGCATCCAGGGTACATCGATCTATGCAGCATCGATCGATCGATGTGATCGATATATGTCTGGCAGAATACTCAACTTCATTTTCAAGCTACATGGATCGATCCAATTGAGACATGGATCGATTTATGTCATGAGTCAAGCTATTCTTGTTTATTTAAATACCAATCCACCTTCATTCTTCATCCCATTGCCTTTACAAACTATCATTGTAGTAGATACGCTTGACAAACAAGTAACTCATAGAGTATCATGCAAGTAATGTTGTGAAAGTAGTTAAAACTGATACAGAAAATAAGAATAAAATAGAATGGTGGACATTTTATTTCATAATAGGAGTATATAATCCTTCTTCAGAAAGTCATACAGAATGTACTAAAGGTACTTCCCTGTTTATCAAAGTTACTTGGTTAGTTACGGGTTCGCGATCTGGCCTTTCCCCAGACTCTACGTAAATACGGGAGCTTAGTGTAGCATCTGGCCCGGAATTAGGGTTTTGTCACAGTGCACCCGCCTTACTCTACTATGAGAAGTACAAGACGTCGATACTATACATGTGCATGTCGACATGAATCGTAAAATCGAGATAGCAAAAGCAAAATAAAGATAAACATACGACATGCATAATAATACAAATCGTCCAAAGTGTGTACAAGTCATAATGTACAATGTCTCCAACAATCTAAGTACATCATGATCAAAATCCAAAATATCCGGTAAATAACTCTGGCCTATATCTCAGCTCACGGTGCTCTAATCGGGATACGTCCTCTAGAAGTAGTGGATCAATATCCCTATTATCTGCAATGTGATAAGGCAAGTATGAGCGATAAAACGTAATCGCCCAATAAGTAATCCGTCTAGATACGTCACGTGGATCATGCATGGGAGACGAGGTAATAAAATAACGATTAGTAAATAAAGAACATAACATCTCACCTCTCCAATATTTATAAATAAAATGCATCAGATTCGTGTAATTAAATATCAGTATTTAATTACATGAATCAGATTCATGTATATCATTATTAAAATAACCTTGCTACACTATAAATCTCATACCAATTTTGTAAATGCGGTGTCATAAACGATGCCAAGAAAGCTCTATAACAATAACGATAAAATAATCCGATGTCATAAACTGTCCATACACAGTAAATTCAACCGGGTGTCATAAACTATCCATACACAGCAAATTCAACCAGATGTCATAAAATTTCCATACTCAGTAAATTCAACCAGATGTCGTAAATTGTCCATACACGGTAAAATCACATCAATGTCGTGAACTGTCCATCCACGGTAAGAATCAAACCAATGTCATAAACTGTCCATACACAATAAAATCACACCGACGTCATAAATTGTCCATACCCAGTAAAATCACACACTGATATTGTTACATCCAGAAGTTTTAGGGAAAAAATAATATATAATGTATTTATATATACATGTTATATTCAAAAGAAAAAAAATAAATAGTATTAAATACATTTAATACCCATAACCCCCACTATCCAAAATCCCCTCCCATAACCTTCAACCCATTAATGTCCTTAAATCATCCATAATTCTCTCCACTTAAACACACTTTAACACCTTTTCTTTTCCTCCGGAATCCCTTCAGCCGTTTTCAGCAATACTTAGACAAAGAAAAAAAATTAGCATGAGCTAAGAGTGTGAGAGGAAGAAGAGGAAAAAAAGGAAAATGGAGGAAAAGAGAAGATGAAAAAAGAGAAATAGGTAAGTACTTTACCCGTACTCGTTACGTTTTTTTTTGCAAACTTTATATGTATAATTTTGTATAAACTCATGGATCATGTATTTGTATTTTTGGTTGCGTAATTTGTTGTTTATATATGTATAGACTTGTGTATGTATTTATATTTACGTGTTTATTTGTTATTTATGTATATGCATGTATTTTTTATGTATGTATATGTCGTATATACATATGTATGTATATGCATGTATGTATATGTATTTATATATTTTGGCCATAAATCATGTGAAGATTGATTCTTTAGTATGATATTATTTATTTTGTTTCAAGTAAATATAAATTTATATTATAGTTTATATGTGATTTGTTATATATGTATATATATACATATATACATATATATATATATATATATATATGAATATATATATATGTGTAGGTACAGAATATAAGAGTATAATTATAATTTTCGTATTTAAGTATATATAAATAGTATTGTCAATGATTTTTATAGGAAACATGAAATTAAATGTTTATTTTCGCATCAAATTATATTTATAAAATTAATAAACTGTTTTTGTACATTATATGAGTTTTTATACATGTATTTTCGTATAAAATCATATGTGTATAATTATGAATGGTTTTTACATAGATTATGTTGATTTATACATGTATTTTCGTATTTAATTATATATAAATAATTTTAAACTGATTTTAAATGAAACATATATTTTATATATCTACTTTCATGTTAAATTATACATGTATAAGTATAAACTGTTTTTAATATGACTATAAATATTTTTATGTTATTTTCTTATTTTAAATATAGGTATAATTATAAAACTGTTTTTTAATATAATTATACATATATTTAAGTTAATTTCGTATTTATATATATTGATAATTACAAAAAAGCTGTTTTTAATAGAATTTTTTTATGTCTTTGTGTTATATTTGTATATAAATATTTGCAATTATAAAAACTGTTTTTTGGTAGAATTATGTATGTATATGTATTTTTTGTATTTAAATATATGTATAATTATATAAGCTATTTTTAGATAAATTTGAATATATATATATCATGCTATTATCGTATTTATATATAAAAAAATAGAAACTGTTTTTCTTATAAAACTTATATTAATAGACATATTATTTTTGGATTTAAAATATATATAAATATATATATATATATATATATATATATATATTGTTTTGGATAGAATTACATAGATATATTTATATTATTTTCGGATTTAAAAATATATATAATTATATAAACTATTTTTGGTTAGAATTATGTATTTATTCATATTATTTTTGAATTTAAAAATATATATAATTATATAAGCTAGTTTTGGATAAAACTATATATTTGCTTATAGTATTTAGAGATTTAAAAATATATATTATTATATAAACTGTTTTAAAGATAATTATATATATTTATTTATATTTTTTTAGTTAAGAGCATATATTAGCAAAGGAATTACTTGGACCGAAAAGGTAGATGTATACTTACTTATATTATAATGGTGAACAAACTATTTTGGCGGAAACAATATAAGTTATATATTTATTTATATTGTATTGGTGAATAAACTCGTTGGACGTAATTATATATGTTATATATTTGTGTGTTTCATTTGCAGGATTAAATATATATATACATATATATATATATACATATATATATATACACATATATATATATACACATATATATATATACACATATATATATATACACATATATATATACACACATATATATATATACACATATATATATATATATGTTGGAGAACAAACTATTTTGACCGATAAGAGGTAAGTGGTCTATTTGTGCTCGTTATGTCGTCATGCATGAGAGGTAAGTGGTTTATTTGTGCTTGCTGTGTTTATCATGCATCAGTGTGTTGTTTGTTGCATATCTGCAATTGGATTTTATCTATATGCGAGTTGTGTGTATATGTGAGGTATGTCAGTATATATGAACTGTGTACAATTCAATGCGTATCGCATATGTATGTGGATGTGTAGGGGTATACATGCACGTATATATGCACGTGTATGGGCGCAGGCATATATATAAGTATAGATACACTAGATTACGTATGGTTATGAATTTGCATTCATGGCACGAGCATTGCATTGGTCCTACGGGACGTGTGGCCCTATGAGGCATGTGGTCCTACGAGACGTGTGACCCTATGAGGCATGTGGTCGTACGGGACATGTGGCCCTATGAGGCGTGTGGCCCGACGGGGCGTGTGGCCTAACGAGGCGTGTGGTAGGATCACCTCGAGGTTCATGCATTTGCATGGTAGAGAGACAGGCATTCGTGTGTTGAGATTTTGTTGCGTGTGACACGTAGAGAAAGGCATGCATCATAAAGTTGTGCATTATTATGTGGAGTGGCTTACTTTCCGCAGTTTATTTATTCCATCGGCATGTATTGTTCTCTTCTTTGTTTATGTGATTATTTGTTTGCTGTGTATGTCATATTTGAGAAGAGCATGCATCACGATAATGTAGATTGAATGATAGATCTTATTTGACTATTCTCGATATGTCAACTGTTAAAGATATTAGTGTGAATTTAATTGAGTACTAGAGATATGTATGTTGATTTGTAAATGTTATCTGTAATTGTCTCTGATGTATGATGTCCATAATGGGTATAGATAGATTGCTTACTGAGCCCGTTGATTTGGCTCACACCACCACTCACCAGTTTTGCAGGTAGGAGAAGTTAGGGTATGTTTACACATGAGTTAATATACTGTGGAAAATCGAGACGGGAGATCTCGAGACTAAGGATATTCAGAAAAGACTTTCGAGGGTTGGTTGAGACAGTTATTTTGATATTCGAGGTTTATGTATTTTTGAGATTAGTGTTTATATACATGTGACTATTGTATTGATTTAGAAATTATTAGACATTGTATTAATGATGATGATTGTTTTATCGAGGATTTTAGTGATGACTTCCGCTGACATCGATTTACGTTATTATGATGACGTGTAGTCGATTTGCATCGACGCCTTGTATTCTCCTTAGTGAGATATGGCGGGTGCACTGTTCTCGATATTAGGGCTCGAGAGCGGGACGCTACAGGTGGTATCAGAGCATAGCTCTAGATCCATAGCGGAAGCCTAGATTTAAGCTATGATCTTCGACATAATTGACGACTTTGAATAATGATGATTTTGAACATTAGAACAATCTTAGATATAAGCGATGATTATATACTAAGCATGATTTTAGAAATAAGTGATGACTTTAGAATTAAGGGATAATCAGTAAAGGGATACGCATACATAGGGCAATGTTATGCCTATATCTTAAAAGCTTGATTTTTGTATGGCCATGTATGGGGTCTAAGATGTAATCATAGTCACTAAGGTTGATAATTTGTATGTCTAGCAAGCGGTAATGTAAATTCATCCTGGAGATACAGTCTTACCTTAATCCGTTCCACTGATCCTTAGAGAGACTACCCCGGTATAGCAATCCTAAAAAATGCACTAAGTAACTCAAAGAAAAGTGCGGTAGAAGTATCCGCATCTTTTGAGTAAGATACACAAGTTTCGAGGACGAAACTTTTTGTAAGGGGTGGAGTATGTTACATCCGGAAGTTTTAGGGAAAAAATAATATATAATGTATTTATATATATATATTATATTCAAAAGAAAAAAAATAAATAGTATTAAATACATTTAATACCCATAACCCCCACTATCCAAAATCCGCTCCCATAACCTCCAACCCATTAATGTCCTTAAATCATCCATAATTCTCTCCACTTAAACGCACCTTAACACCTTTCCTTTTCCTCCGGAATCCCTTCAGCCGTTTTCAGCAATACTTATACAAAGAAAAAAATTTAACGTGAGCTGAGAGTGTGAGAGGAAGAAGAGGAAAAAAAGAAAAGGAAAATGGAGGAAAAGAGAAGAAGAAAAAAGAGAAATAGGTAAGTACTTTACCCGTATCCGTTACATTTTTTTTTGCAAACTTTATATGTATACTTTTGTATAAACTCATGGATCATGTATTTGTATTTTGGTTGCATAATTTGTTGCTTATATATGCATAGTCTTGTGTATGTATTTTATATTTAAGTGTTTATTTGTTGTTTATGTATATGCATGTATTTTTTTTATGTATGTATATGTCGTGTATACATATGTATGTATATGCATGTATATATATGTATTTATATATTTTGGCCATAAAGCATGTGAAGATTGCTTCTTTAGTATGATATTATTTATTTTGTCTCAAGTAAATATAAATTTATATTATAGTTTATATGTGATTTTTTATATATATATATATACATATATATATATATATATATGAATATACATATATGTAGGTATAGAATATAAGAATATAATTATAATTTTCGTATTTAAGTATATATAAATAGTATTATCAATGATTTTTATAAGAAACATGAAATTAAATGTTCATTTTCGCATCAAATTATATTTATAAAATTAATAAAATGTTTTTGTACATTATATGAGTATTTATACATGTATTTTCCTATTAAATCATATGTGTATAATTATGAATGGTTTTTATAAAGATTATGTTGATTTATACATGTATTTTCGTATTTAATTATATATAAATAATTATAAACTGATTTTGTATGAAATATATACATTTATATATCTACTTTCATGTTAAATTATATATGTATAAGTATAAAATGTTTTTAATATGACTATAAATATTTTTTTTCTATTTTCTTATTTTAAATATAGGTATAATTATAAAACTTTTTTTTATATAATTATACATATATTTAAGTTAATTTCGTATTTATATATATTGATAATTACAAAAAATCTGTTTTTAATAGAAATTTTTTTATGTCTTTGTGTTATTTTCGTATATAAATATTTACAATTATAAAAACTGTTTTTTGGTAGAATTATGTATGTATATGTATTTTTCGTATTTAAATATATGTATAATTATATAAGCTATTTTTAGATAAATTTGAATATATATATATGATGCTATTATCGTATTTATATATAAAAAATAGAAACTGTTTTTTATAAAAATTATATTTAAAGACATATTATTTTCGGATTTAATATATATATATATATATATATACTGTTTTTGGATAGAATTACATATATATATTATATTATTTTGGATTTAAAAATAAATATAAATATATAAAATATTTTTCGGATAGAATTATACATTTATTTATCTTATTTTCGGATTTAAAAATATATATAATTATATAACTTGTTTTTGGTTAGAATTATATATTTATTCATATTATTTTTGAATTTAAAAATATATATAATTATATAAGCTACTTTTGGATAAAACTATATATTTGATTATAGTATTTTCAGATTTAAAAATATATATTATTATATAAACTATTTTAAAGATAATTATATATATTTATTTATATTTTTTTAGTTAAGAACATATATTAGCAAAGGAATTACTTGGACCGAAAAGGTAGATGTATGCTTACTTATATTATAATGGTGAACAAACTATTTTGGCAGAAAAAATATAAGTTATATATTTATTTATATTGTATTGGTGAATAAACTCGTTGGACGTAATTATATATGTTATATATTTGTGTGTTTCATTTACAGGATTAAATATATATATATATATATATATATATATATATATATATATATATATATATATATATATATATGTTGGAGAACAAACTACTTTGACCGATAAGAGGTAAGTGGTCTATTTGTGCTCGTTATGTCGTCATGCATGAGAGGTAAGTGGTTTATTTGTGCTTGCTGTGTTTATCATGCATCAGTGTGTTGTTTGTTGCATATCTGCAATTGGATTTTCTCTATATGCGAGTTGTGTGTATATGTGAGGTATGTCAGTATATATGAACTGTGTACAATTCAATGCGTATCGCATGTGTATGTGGATGTGTGGGGGTATACATGCACGTATATATGCACGTGTATAGACGCGGGCATATATATGAGTATAGATACACTAGATTACGTATGGTTATGAATTTACATTCATGGCACGAGCATTGCATTGGTCCTACGGGACGTGTGGCTCTATGAGGCGTGTGGTCCTACGAGACGTATGGTCCTATGAGGCATGTGGTCGTAGGGGACATGTGGCCCTATGAGGCGTGTGGCCCGACGGGGCGTGTGGCCTAACGAGGCGTGTGGTAGGATCACCTCGAGTTTCATGCATTTGCATGGTAGAGAGACAGGCATTCGTGTGTTGAGATTTCGTTGCGTGTGACACGTAGAGAAAGGCATGCATCATAAAGTTGTGCATTATTATGTAGAGTGGCTTATTTTCCGCAGTTTATTTATTCCATCGGCCTGTATTGTTCTCTTCTTTGTTTATGTGATTATTTGTTTGCTGTGTATGTCATATTTGAGAAGAGCATCCATCACGATAATGTAGATTGAATGATAGATCTTATTTGACTATTCTCGATGTGTCAACTGTTAAATATTAGAGTGAATTTAATTGAGTACTAGAGACATGTATGTTGATTTGTAAATGTTATCTGTAATTGTCTCTGCATGTATGATGTCCATAATGGGTATAGATAGATTGCTTACTGAGCCCGTTGATTTGGCTCATACCACCACTCACCAGTTTTGCAGGTAGGAGAAGTTAGGGTATGTTTACACAGGAGTTAATATACCGTGGAAAATCGAGACGGGAGATCTCGAGACTAAGGATATTCAGAAAAGACTTTCGAGGGTTGGTTGAGACAGTTATTTCGATATTCGAGGTTTATGTATTTTTGAGATTAGTGTTTATATACATGTGACTATTGTATTGATTTAGAAATTATTAGACATTGTATTAATGATGATGATTGTTTTATCGAGGATTTTAGTGATGACTTCCGCTAACATCGATTTACGTTATTATGATGACGTGTAGTTGATTTGCATCGATACGGCGGGTGCACTGTGCCCGATGTTAGGACTCGGCAGCGGGGTGCTACAGATGTCATAAACTGTACATACACAGTAAAATCACACCGATACCATGAACTATTAAAACAATTTAGGAAATGTGACAGATGTATGCATACACCCTGACCACTTACATGTGTCATCATCTATATGCTTCTTAAACCTTCTTATATTATCATATTATAAACCTCACATATATATATATATATATATATATATATATATATATATATATATACATAAACCTTCTCATATTATAGAGTTATGGCAAAGTTTGACATACCTGCAACTTTCAACGTGATCTTTCATATACGAGAAAGCTTTTCATCAAGTGTATGTTATATTTTAGGAGCAACTACTTGTACTATTCTTTTTTATACTATCCATTATACTGTAAGACCTTAATAGTTTTAGCCTACATTTAAATCTTCATATTTAATTGTTGGCAAACTTTATCGATGAAGCTTTTGCTCAAGTTGAGAGGGTGAATGATGAGCTATGGCGTGATAATACTAGACTTGATAATAATGTGGCACTCACATGATCATGATGCAGTAGCGGCATAATTTTGAACTGACACAACTTCATGATTAAATAGAATGGTTGCGGAAACTAGTTACAGAGAAAGAAAACATTAGGAAGGAAGAGCACGATCAAAGGATAATTGAGCAAAACTGACAGAGAAAACTAACCGATCATGGGGCCTCTGAGATCAAGGCGTACGAGGAGCTGTAGAAGAAGTATCATCAGGCTGAGGTTTACATTTTGGCACCTTAGAGGTCAAATTCATAATCTAACCCAGTCTAGAAGAACAGAAGGCGGATCCATTGATTTGTTTAAGGTGGTCTTCTGTTATTTTAATGTATAATGTTTCTTTATTTATTTTTTCATGAATAAATATGTACTAAAAGTTGCTCTGCGAGTTGTTTAGTGTTGTTTCAGCATATGTTAGTCGATATACATTATGTTAACGGTGTCCGAGATACCGTGTTGACGGTGTCTAAGACATCGTTTGATGGTGCAAAAATATAGATGGTAGCTGTTGGTTTACAATAAACATTGTTCGAGGGTGCATGGAGAAGAAAACTTCAGTTTGAAATTAGACTGTATGTTGAGTAAGAAATTTGAAACCATTGACATTAAAAGAATTAGAAACTCGGTGTTGGGTTGAAATATTAAGTGAATATAAAAGCAAAAACTTAATTTCTGAAATTACAAGCTGTAGTTTAGAATATAAAAGTATTATTGTCTTTGTTTAAATAAGTAGAGGCGCAGAACAAATTCTTTGCGTATCTTGTACTAGTTAGCGTCTCCCCTTATTGTTTAAGCACTTATAACAAGTGACTGTAATAGCCTATATTTGTGTACCTACATTATTGTGAAGGTCTTGATTTCGATTCTGAATTATCTTGGGCCATTTTTCTAACAATATTGACAATGAAGTTTAAAGGCAATGAAAGGTCCGTAGTGGCTGAAATCCTGTCTTTAAAATAGTAGTTGATTGTACTTTTTTGTAATGTATGAAGATCTTGCTTTCGATTATGAATTCACAAACATCTTAAGTTCTAAAATCCACATTTTGGCTAATCTGTCCCCTAATCATCCTCCCAACCATTCTTGAATTGACATTTTTGTGATCCAATATGATGTTAATATTTGTACAAGTATGACGCTCGCGAAAAATGATAATCTCCCAATAGTTATGTGTTTGCTTAGAATTGCTCTAAGACTCCTCTAACAATTTTTAGTCTGTCAATGTGCATAGCTAACGAACCAATATTCTTTCGTGCTTCCCACACACTTGAAAAACCTGTCATACTTATACTTAATAGACCATAATTGCACAGCATGCTGCACGCTTTCTTTGGTTTTGAACAACATCATCTCCTTTATTTTATATGGTTTACTCTTTTTCTAAAGACGACGTTTAAGCCTGTCGTGACCATGAATGAAGGTGTCGTCTGATCGTCCGTAGTTTTCTAAAAATGCAGTGTTTTTGTCAAAGTGGGTTACCCTAGCCGAGGCACTTCTTCTTTCTTTTCTTCATCCACTATGTCTTCCAAATCATCTTTTCCATCTTCATGTTCCTCATCATTGTCCTCGAATTCTTGATCATTATCATCGTCGTCATTTTCACCACAATTTTTGTTTCTTTGATCTTCTACGTCTGGATGTGATGACCAGCTTCTAACCACAGCATTTGAAGATCGGACCACAATATCTCTGTCCACAATACCACCAAAAATATTTGCAGCAGGTGGACATCACTTACTATCACATATATCTCCATAGTTGGAAAGGTTGGACAATGAATTGACACTTCTAAATCTGTTTCCAAGTCTTCCTCGTTCGAAATGTTAGCCAAGAGGTGAACATAAGTAGACTCATTGGGCTTGAATAGATAGCAACAAACCAGCTTAATTGCTCCAATAGCAGCATACAGCTCGAATCTAAATCTAACTCTCTCTGTAAACTCTGTATATGCGATATTATTTGACACCTTCATCATTTTCATAGAACAACATCATCATCATCCTCCGTATCCAATATATCCCAACGACAGCAAAAGCTAACGTTAGGGTCCGGGGAGGGTAAGTGGTAGGTAAACTATACCTCTATCCCAAGGGATAGAGAGTCTGCTTCCAGTGAGACCCCCGGCTCTATATGTACCTGCATAAATAACATAATAATATAGATATGATGTGCTAGTGTGTTAGTGATGGAATTCAAGAAATACAAAGAAGAGGCTTTCGATATTAAAATACACGTAACGTGTATATGTACATGTAATACAAAACACCGGTAAAACACAAAAAAACAAGTGCAAAGTCAACTAAGCGTAGATAGTGTCTACGTCTATCTATGTCCCTAATCCAAAATTTCATTAGTTGAATTCCCGTTTGACCTTCGTAATCCAAAACAATTTGTATTTTTTTGATTTTTTGTCGTCATTGTTACAGTGTAAAGATCACAAGAAAAGAATATAATATCGTGATGATAGATTGCGAAGGAGTAAAAATTTGATAGTATCTTCAGTAGTGCAATAGTGTGGTTAAGTAGAGTGTACTATGCACATTTTTAGATGGCGCTTCAGGTGTCTTTAGGGTTTGGGGTATGCCAGTTTTCAGGGCTCCCACACCGGTTTTCAGATGTTAAAAACTGGTTTCGTCTAAGGCACCATTATGAAAGACGCCGTAGAGTCATTCCTGAGAGTTCATTCACAATGACACCTTTTTATTTTTATTTTATAAGCGTACTTCATTTATGTAATTTTTATTAAAAATATAATATTTTTCTAATTTTCACCTTCTGTAGGAGCAAAATCCAAGAAAGTTCCTCGTTTTCCCTGCTGCTTTGCGCACTTCCGCTATACTTACAACTCTCTTCCTCGCCCCACCCTGCATATATCATCATATTCATCCTTGACAAAACTCACTACCCTCAGATATCACACACACACTCTCTCTCTCTCTGCCGTTACATGGAAAAAACAATGAATTCCCCCAGTAAAGTTCCCTTTTCACTGATTCTCCTCTGCTTTCTGCTTTTTTTGCTGCTTTGTTCCTTCTGTTCTGCTGCTCTCGGCCGTTCCAAGAAGCCCCTTTCTTCCTCCGTGATTTTTCCCGTCACAGGCAATGTTTATCCCAACGGGTAACTCTTTTTTTAATTGACGTTTCAACGTGGGTTTGGAGCAGAATAATCTCTTATGGATGTTATTTTTAGTTATTTCCAATTGGGTGGCTGGTGGATTGGGCTAGTGTTACTTTTTTGTGATTGAATTCGAGCTTTTCTTGTGAGTTCTTGATCAGCAGTTACTGTTTTGGATTTTCTTGATGGGTTTGTTATTGGCCGTGTAATTTATTGGAAACGTTGAAGAAACTCCTCAACGACGCGTTTTCATGGAAGAAACTTCTGAATGTTGAATTTGATTGACTAGTCAGTGTTTTAATTTTTCTAATATGATCCAAATAATCTCAGCAATTTCATGGTACAAATTTCTTGACTTAATGAAATTGTTGGAAGTTTGAATAACTTCCCTTTGAATGCATGCTTCTTTTTTGTCGTTTGCCTTTTGAATGCATTTTTGTCCTTTCCCTATGAATGCAGTTAACAATACAACGTAAATGGGACATTTTCCGCACTTGTTTTTTTTTTTAAAAAAAAAAAGTTTGAGAAGGGATTCGAACTCAATAAATGGGATAAGAGAAATGCTACTAAAATCCCTATACCTAGAGGGCTTCCTTCATATACTTTTCCACACTTGATTGTTGCTTTTTATGATGATTCTCTATTCATCGCATATCCAGGTTATAATGAAATTGATATTCCAGTATTTTCTTTTAATATGTAGGTATTATCATGTTACTCTCAGCATAGGCCAACCTCCAGAGCCATATTTTGTTGATATTGATACTGGGAGTGACCTTACTTGGCTTCAGTGTGAAGCCCCTTGTGCCAAATGTACCCCTGTAAGTCCTTGTTCCTGTTAAATCTCTATGTTTGTCATGATATTTCTTTGGCTTTTCATGTATGGAGCATGAGCTTATAATATTTAACGGGTCAGTGTTAAAATTCATGTTCCTGTATGTCTTTGAACAGGCCCCACATAAGCCATACAAACCGAGCAAAAAGATCGTTCCTTGCATAGATCCTCTCTGTGAGTCTCTACATTCTCCTGGACCTCATGAGTGTGATAGCCCTGATGATCAATGTGACTATGAGGTCGAATATGCAGATAGTTGTTCATCACTCGGCGTGCTGGTTCAAGATACGCTTAATCTGAAGTTGACAAACCGTAGTACTTTTGCACCTACGGTAACCTTCGGGTGAGTTATTGATACTATGCAATTGTTTTGTTCTGTTATTTTTTGCTGCTAGCAATAATTCTCCCTTTGATCTTGACCAACTCTTGTCTTTTGGTGAGAATGAAATGGATTGTCTTTTGATTTAGTTGATTGTAATGTCTTAAATCTTTGTGTTGTCTCCAGATGTGGCTATGATCAAGAAGTCCCAGATTCATCACAAGCACCTTATACCGATGGCGTTCTTGGCCTTGGAAGTGGGAAGTCTAGCATTTTATCCCAACTTCAGAGCCAGAGCATGATACGCAATGCTGTTGGACACTGCCTCAGTGCACAAGGTGGAGGATTTGTGTTCTTTGGTGATGATCCTGTTCCTGTTAAAGGAATGGTGTGGACATCATTAAGCAACTCCGGAGAGTAAGATACTTGACCTTAATTTATACCAGTAAAGAGGATGTCTTTCTTATTTATTTATTTTTTTGTTCATGATTAATTTCACCTTTCAGGAAACATTACTCATTGGGATCAGCTTATCTTGCTTTCGGTGAGCAGAAAACCAGTACTAAAGATCTTTCTGTAGTTTTCGATAGCGGAAGTACATACAGCTACTTTAGTTCTCAAGCTTACAGTGATCTAGTCTCTCTTGTGAGTTGAAACGTGAAAACTTTAAGGCTTTATTTTTTTTATAAATTATGAATATTCTGTTGATACTTACACCTCAAATTGTGGTTTCAGATAAAGAAGAATCTCATTGGAAAAGATTTAAAAGATGCTGTAGAGGACAATAGCCTCCCTGTCTGTTGGAAAGGCCCAAAGCCTTTGAAATCAGTTAGGAATGTCAAGAAGTACTTCAAACCAGTCACACTAGTCTTCAAGAATACACAGTTTCAAATGGAACCCGAGTCATATCTTATTGTCACGGTACGCGATTAAAGTAGATATTGCAATGGGGTTCTAGAGGAAGAAAGAACTTTTGAAACTAATCAGGTCTCATTCTCTCTCAGAAACATGGGAATGTGTGCTTAGGGATCTTGAACGGTTCTGAGGTCGGACTAGAACCTTTGAATGTGATTGGAGGTATGTGAATATGGAATCTGAATCTTATGTTATTGAACCTCTTTATCCTATTCTAACTTGATTTTTTCCTTCTTTCTCCCAATCCCCATAGACATCTCGATGCAGGACAAGATGATCATCTATGACAATGAGAAAAGACAAATTGGATGGGCACCAGCAAACTGCAATAGGCTCCCCATGTCCTGAATAACGGTAATTGCAGTTTTTGGCTTTACAGAGTACTAGCTAAGGACATTCTTACCCGGATATTTTTGCCTTTATTACAGTGTACATCCTGCTTTTTGCCTTTACCTCGAACCCAGTAGTTTCACAAGAGGGGGGAAAAAGCTCTCAAAATGTCCGGTAAAAGATTTGGGGAGTTGTTAAAGAAGTACAGTAAGGAAATTAAACAACAAACAACATTACCCTATTGACTTAGAGTCTTGCCTATGGCGGGGTATGAAGGGTCGGATGTACGCATGTATTAGAAACACACATATTATTTTACAATTTCCGATGACCCGTAAACGGTAAGGCAATTATGCGAGACGAAAAAAAAGCTGTAACAAGGATGAAGATGGAAACTGAGGGCGGGATTTGCATTTGTTAATTCACTAAGCCATTTACCACCCACGTTACAAGAAATTGTAGAAAATAGTTTGCCAGAAGAAAAGACTCTGCCAGTATCATTTCTGATGCTCAAATCTATCTTACTTGGTGGTGGCAGGGTGGGGGCTAAGATGGTGGAGGTGATGGGGTATATAAGGTTTGGATTTGGGAAAATGGAGAGAGGGGTGGATCGACACAGCTTGACGCAATTTTCATGTCATCGGGAAACAACTTGTGTGTGTTTCTAACACATGTGTATGGTTGCGAACATCCGACTCTTTTATACCCATAGGCAGGAGGCTCTAAAGCGTGTAATGTTATTTTGAGAGAGAGTGTGGCAGGGAACGACTGTGTTGGTAGGAGTACAATAGTCAATTTACGCCTTAAGAGTTAATTAGACTTAATTAAGCAATTAAATGAGGTTTTTGCTTTAATCCAAAACTGTATGAAGTTTAAAAGCAAAACAAAAAAACAAACAGACTAGAAAGAGTAAAGATAATTACGTCAAACTACAGGATGTTTAAAGGTAATTTTCTCTAATTTAAAATGTCTGGACTTATGGTTAGATTTTTTTCCCCAACTGTTTTGGGTTCAAATCAAATTGAAAAAAAAAAAAAGAAAAAAAATTCTTTCCAATTAGACCGTGCAAGGTCAAAGAGGAAAGAAAAAAAAATATATATATATATATATATATATATATATATATATATTAGTTCAATAAGAAAATCTATTTTATCGTATATTTGGAAAAAAAAACTCAAATATATACATGACGGTTTTGTCAAAACCGTGTATTGCCATGGATCACGGTTTTATCAAAACCGTCTTGTGCCAATTTGACTTTTGACAATTGTATTGTGCATACCTTTTTTTTCAAAAAAAAAACTCAAAAATATCCTATTAATAAATAATGTTTACCAAAAAAGTTTATGGAGTATTATTAAGATAGTATTTTGTTTTTAAAGTACAGGGATTTACAACAATATTAAAGGAAATAAAATCATCATGGTTATTAATAACTTTGTGCACCATTTTAAAATAAAAATAAAAATATCTTATTGATAGATAATGCTTACCAAAAAAAGCATAACTTTTTGTCTTCTTTTTTTCTTTTAAACAATACATGTGCACAAGAATTTAGGATCCCCTCACCGCAAAAGCCTCACCGCACTTCTCATCATGCGACACGTGGCAACAGGGAGATGGTGAGGTTAGATGAAGGTCGTCTGTATCTAGCCTCACCACCCCTCCTCCTGATGCCACGTGTCGCACGGTGAGAAGTGGGGTGAGGAAAAAATGGGACAGTAACTACCATCCCGCCTTTTCGCTACCTAAATTACGTGCCTAATCGTGTCTTCTTTTTTTTCCCCTCTCGTAATGCTAATCATATAGTTATAATCTTTTTTTCTCTTACTGTTGATGAAAAATTCTTCTAAGATATTGACGGGATATGATCCCTTCACCGCAAACCCGTGCGGTGAGGCGTGACCGCGCAACACGTGACAGCAAGGAGGGGTGGTGAGGCTAGATGAGAGTCACCTGCATCTAGCCTCACCACCCCTCCTTGCTACCATGATGAAGCCGGATCTCCACCAAGGGTCAAGATGACCTCGATTTAACTCCGTCAGTTAACACAAAAAGTCTGTCAACTGGAATTGATAATATGTAGCTGAAATAACGCCAAATATCCTGCACAATGTAGCACATGTCAGAGGTCCCCGGGGGTTGGCCCCGGAAAAAACCCTCCGACGCTCAAGTCAGTTTGGGCCATATCTCAATGATGTTATAATGTAAAGAGATGAGTTGGGAAGTTCTCACAGTGTTTGCCGAGGAGCAAAGGGGTATGTGTATGTTGTTAAGTCTCTCTCTCTTTGTCTTGATCTCCTTACCTTTATAGATTTCTTTCTCACCCCAAAAACTCTGATGATAGCTTGGGAAAGAAGCTTCGTTTAGGGCAGAGAGCCTAGGACGTCGTAGGTCTGCTGATGTGATCAGTAGTCCGGCTGATGTGACTTAGTAGGTCGACCGTTGTGACTTTGACGTGTTCAGAAAGGCTAAATTGCTGTATTCGATATATTGGAGAAGTATCTCCGTTTGAGGGTCCCACGAAGTATTATCGTATTGGGTTCGTTTTGCTGTGGTACACAGCTGTCTTCTGCCGAAGTGCGTTAGCTGCTGTGGTACGCAGCTGAGCCTTGCCGAAGTGCATGGCTTTGCCTTAAATGAAGTAGTTCGGAGTGCAGCATTTGAACATACGCTGAAGTTAATGCCGATGTGCAAACCTTAATAGATTCTTCGATGTTATAAGGGCGTCGTGTTGCCCTATTGAGGTGCTGCTGAGGTCGGACAGCCATTCTTAGGCACCAAGCCGCTGAACTGCAGTGCTTCAATATACTGGGCTTTCGGGATTAAACCGTTGACTGTTATTGACTAGCTGACGATCCGGTTATGGTTTATCATACCACGTGTCGCGCGGTCACACGTGGGGTGAGGAAAGTGGGGTGAGGCGATCCCATCTCGATATTGACATATATTAGTAGATTGAAAAATACGGTTTACTAGAACATTCCGTAAATTATTTATATGTCATATGTCTATATCAGTAATGTCTAAGACCAAATTATTGATGAGTTTCACATTCATGCTTCCAAGTTTAATTGACAAATATCAGTAGCATGTATAGTATGCTAAACAATCGACAATATATCCATTGGCCTTTCATAATTAAATTTTGTCCTTAAATAGCATTGCATTTTGTATATTTTCATTGTATTACTAGCTAAACAATAGATAACGTTCACCAGAAAAATACCTAGCTTTTTTTTTTGTAAATATTATCGATCAGTAGAATATTCTTGAGATTTTTTTTAGAAAAAGGATGGACACAGTTATCTATAACTATGATGATTTTATTTCTTTTAATATTGATGTGAATCCCTGTTATTTAGGAACACTATACTATTTTAATAATATTCTATAAACTTTTTTTTGGTAAACATTATCTATAAATAAGATATTCCTGAGTTTTTTCTTAAAAAAAAGGGTGTTCGCAATATGGTTCTGTCAAAACTGTTTTGTGTTAGAAGTCAAATTAGTACCAGACGGTTCTGCCAAACACGTAATCCATAATATAATACAGTTTTTACAAAACCGTCCTGGATTTGAGTTTTCTTTCAATATGCGATAAAAATAAAAATAATTTACTAAAACTAATATATTTTTTCTCTCGTGTCACAGACCGATCTTACTGCGGTTGAGATCAGGAGAGGCAGAAAGTGAGGTAAAATATGAAGCCTCCAATCACGCGTTGTCACGTGTACAAGCAACTCTTTTTTTAAAAAAAATTCTAAACTTCTTCCTTTTTTTTACACGTAACAGCGCGTGATTAGAGACCTCATATTTTACATTACTTTCTGCCTCTCTTGATCTAAACCGAACTTACCGAGCCCGTATGGCAGAGATACACGCAGGCTGGCACACGTGCGCATATGAAAGATTGGAACGAACCAATTTAAATGCATATAAAACCCTTGAAGCCTAAATAGTTTATAACAATCTTACATCTTACTTGTAATGAAATATCCTTAATTTTACCAATAGAGTTAATTGCACCTGGTATCCATTCTTTTCCACCAAGTTTTAAGTAGCATCCAATGTTTCATGAAACACACTTGCCATCCAGACTTATAGGGTTAATAGACACCTGACATCCATGCTGACGTCATAAAGGCAATTTTCATTTATTTTTTAAAAGTTTATAGAACAAATAATTCAAAAATAAAAAGAAAAACCCCACCCCCTCCCCACCCCCCACAATCGACCTCCCTCCCCATCCTCCCCATCTTCATCTTATTCCTCTATCTTCCTATTCTTCCTCCATCTTCATCTTCAAAAAAGGGAAAGGGAAAGGGAAAAAGTCGCATAAGGGGTACAACATATTCCTCTCCTTTGACTTCTACATCATTTTTGCGACCAGGCTCTTATATCGGAGGACTCCAAGTCTTTTTCACACTTCATCACTAATGTCTGTGCCATTATCGGTGGTGTTTTCACGGTTTGTATTCTTATTTTCACATGTCGATTCCTGGCTTTCCTCATCTCATTTCGCGCTACGGGTTCTATGACCTTTCTGTGCTGCTGGCTACTAGTAATTACTTTTGTCCTTTGTGGGTATTCAGGTGGCTGGAATACTGGATTCAATCCTACATAATACCATGAGTTTGATGAAGAAAGTCGAACTAGGAAAACAATTTTGATAATTCAAAAAAGTGTTTGGATTCATCTATTGTGAAGAATTTCTTTTCGTCTGTTTGAGTTGTTTCGGAATCTGAAAAATATATTGCTGCCGCCGCCGCTGTGGTGGAAAACGAGTTAATTGCACCTGGTATCCATTCTTTTCCACAAAGTTTTAAGTAGCATCCAATGTTTCATGAAACACACTTGCCATCCAGACTTATAGGGTTAATAGACACCTGACATCCGGCAACCGGGAAATCACCTACTATAGGCGGTTTTTAGCAATTTTCCTTTTATTTTTCACTTTTCACCCACTTGGGGCCCAAAATTTTCAAACCATGGTTAATTTCATCTTCCCTCCATTCCTGTTCTCCCATGTTATCTTCTCTCTCATTCTATCTCCATCTTCAACTCCATAGTCAACACTCTTCCCCTATCACTCCACCACTCGGCTTTTGTCATTTTCTTTGTTCCCTTTTCCCATGAAATCTTAAAGTAGAAGTAGTGTTATTTCCTCCACCACCGACTTCTTTTACACATATCAAAGCCCTCACCGGTTTGATAGCCACCGCCGCCGCTGCCACCGCCACGCCACCGCCTCCTCCGCCGCTGCTCAAAGATAATTGAAGGGGGTGAGGTCGGAGATAAATTGGAAATGAAGGAATCTCCTGTTCCTGTAAAACGGAAAGAACCTGAAGAAAGTTCGGGTCCGGAGTGTGCTGCAAAACGGCGTAGTCTATCCCGGACTTGCGTCCACGAGGTTGCCATACCAAGTGGGTATGTTTCGCCAATGGATGAGTGTGTTCATGGGACCCTTTCGAATCCTGATTATAAAGGAGAGATGGCAAAAACCTATCCCTTTAAGCTCGACCCTTTTCAGGAAGTTTCACTGGCTTGTTTGGAACGGAAAGAGTCAACACTCTTCCCCCGTTTGGAGCGGAAAGAGTAAACTTTTCATGTTTAACGGGAAAATGAAGGTGGAAGTTTTTGATTTTGTTTTTCCTTTAATTTTGAAGGTAAAATAGTCAACTTTGGTTAAAGTCGGGTTAAAAGTATGGTTAAGTCCGGTCAAAGGTCGATTTCAAAGGTCAAAGGTCGACCAGCAGGTCATCCAGATGCCAGGTGTCTATTTTTCCTATAACACTGGATGGCAAGTGTGTTTCATGAAACATTGGATGCTACTTAAAACTTGGTGGAAAAGAATGGATACCAGGTGCAATTAACTCGGTGGAAAACTGCAAATATGTTTTTTTTTCCAACTTGATTTGATATTCATCTTGGTTTTATGAGTAAGGATTAGAAAGATGAAGATGAAGATGGAGGAAGAAGAGGAAGATAGAGGAAGAAGATGAAGATGGGGAGGATGGGGGAGGGAGGTCGATTGTGGGGGGTGGGGTGGGGGTGAAGTTTTTCTTTTTATTTTTGAATTATTTTTTCTATAAACTTTTAAAAAAATAAATGAAAATTGCCTTTATGACGTCAGCATGGATGCCAGGTGTCTATTAACCCTATAAGTCTGGATGGCAAGTGTGTTTCATGAAATATTGGATGCTACTTAAAATTTGGTGGAAAAGAATGGATACCAAGTGCAATTAACTCTTTACCAATATGGTAAGAAAATTTTCCTTTAATACATCATTTTTATACATTTCAAAAATACTTCACTTTGACTTTAATTTCTCAATCGCACACAAGTGATATTGAATGACTAAGTGTACGGTCGTAAATCATGCATAACGCAGCTATTTTTAAGACTTTAAACTTTTGGATTTGCATATCGAGGTGTCTTTTGAGTTGAATAATACCATAGCTTGATGTTGATTACATAATGACTAAATTAAAGTTGTATAGGTGGTATGGTACTATTCATTTGGTAAAATGGATGTTGTAATTTAGTTTAATTAGCACCGGTTATGGTTAATATTGACATGAAATTATGAAGAAATATGCATGTTTTGTCCTTCATATTTGTTTGAAAGTAAAGCTATTTTTAGAATGTTTGTATATGACATGTGAATAACTGATTTTTGTTGTATAAATTCTAAACAAATTTAGACGGTTGAAACAAAAAAAATTACATCAATGCTAAAATGGTTGTTAGCTCATCGATATAAGTGGTTGATGTTTTGTCGTTTCAAGCTTATGAATATGGTAGGCTTTCTTGAAGTATATGAAATTAGTTTTTTTTTTGCTTGGTTGATAATTGTTGGTAAAAGTAACTCCATGATAAAGATATTTATGATGAATGTTGATTATATTTGTTGAAGGAGTTAGTTCATGGAAATATTTTGTTGTATTTGAGTTTGATCGTTTTATTCATAAAAACAAAACTCAATGTTTCTATTCTTGTTTATAGTTAGTATTTATGTACTAATTAGATGTTCTTTTAAGTGATTTATTGATAGGAGTCATTAGAAGGCAAAGACTTGAGAAGGTGACAGCACTAGATGAATAACACAAAATTGTGAATTGTTCATGAGTTTCTTTGGGATAAATCATATAAGGTTTATGAGAGTGGCCAAGTTTAAAAGAACTAAGTGTAAGTTAATTCTTGTGACATCGAGCGGATGAGATTATTCCATTTGATGTGAGCTCTCTATGAGGGTAACCCAACCTCTATTAGTAGATATAGGTTTAATAGGTAAAAACAAGTCATAGAAGAATTGTAATCAACATTATCAAACTTGTCCCTCCCTATGATGTTGATGTAAGTAACGCTTGCTGCAAGTTTTTGAATGTGAGATTTTAAGAATCTCTTAATGAAATTTATACCATGTTTATGGTTGTGTGAGCAGTACGCACTTAATGAATTTCACCTATATAAGTGTGGAGGTGTTGCCCCTTCCTATGAGAGTGTGGAATAATGCACTAGAGCGCTTATGAAAATATGGGATGGGTACACGGCTAATTTCACACCAAACCACGAACTTGTCAAAGTAGACAATGACATGTCTTTTGGATGTTCATATAAACAACAGTAAAATATAATTCAAAACGTCTATGTCATCTTATTTCTACTTATATGCTTCCATTTGTACTAAGTGGCAACTCAAGAAGCAAGTTATCGTCCATTATGTGTCTTTATCTTTGTTTAATACCAGACATGTTAGTTTACATTTCTTCGTGGATGTTCTTATTTAAATTTGGATCACATGGGGTATTTTTTAAGAAAGTACGGAAAAGTGTTTTATGAAGTGTTTTAAATTTATATAAAATGTAAGAAATTTAATTGGAGAAATAAATGGAAGTTGGATTGGATGGGGTGAGATTGCACTCTGAATCTAGAGTTTGGTATGTGGCCATACTTTGAATTCCGAAGAGAGCGAACGTTCGGTGCTACAGATCGAACGTTCGCTAATGAATTCTTAGTTCGATCTCTGAGTTTGGTTTGATTATAAAGTTTTCTTTTTATGATTGAATGCTAGACCAAATGATCGTTGAAGCCATTTACCAAACATTCGGTCTTGAGTTTGGTGTTAAGTGTTCAGTTGCAACATTCAAAAGTTTCAAATCCTGAGTTCAGTCGATTACAGACATCAGAATTTTCTGCTATTTTTCAGAAAATGATGCAACTTTTGCCATTTGGAACGCCTCTTTTCAACCATGAACAATCATAAACTAACTTTAGAAATTAAATTCTGCAGAGAGGTGTTAAATTAGCTTCTTGTTTATGAAAATTAAAGTCTATATAAATATAAGAATCCAAATATTTTGAAGATATACTTTTGAAGATACATTTGGAAAGGATTTTGAGAAAAACTTACAGAATTGTTTTCTTATTTTTTTTCTTCTTCCTATGTTATTAAACACTTCAATACACAAGTTCATCTTCTTTTCTTAAAGCAAAGATGAGGAGAAGTCGTTATATCCTATGAGACATTTTCCGCATAGTATACCTTACTCAATTGGTGGAGACAATTTTCCTTTAAGGACAGTAATATTTGTTACGTCTCGGCTGTTTTTCTCATTTGTTTTCCATTTTTTTTTGTTTGGCTACGTTTCTTTGTCATAAATTTCTAACAAGTGTTAATGTAAGAATAATATAAAACTTTGTCCACTAATATATTAATATTTTTAGAAAATGATCAATCTTTTTAAAACAGACCAGAATTTACAATAGTGAAAGTATTGGCAGCCAAAGAAAGGCCAATAAACCACTTATCCTAATCTATAATTGTTTATTCCAAGCAATAGAACTTATAAAGTGGGACCAACAAACCACTTATCCTTGAAGATGATGTCTATTACTACATCTAACCCAAAATATAAATTCACTTTTACTTCTTTAAATAGTATAATTTATATTATATTAAAAAAATCAAACTAGACTTACATTTTAAAACGGAAAAAATAAAATGTCATACGTGAACACATAAAGCAAGGCCTATTTACATTTCATGTGTGGCCAGACAAAACAACCTTACGTAATCATGTAGAGCAAGCCAATAAGCGTTATGGCCTCCAGGATATAGCTCAGTTGATATTTAGATTGACACATTATAACTAAACAGCACAGATTCAAACCAAGACACACGTACGCAGATGCAACAATGCTATCTAGACCTGAAAATCAATGGCCTGATTCCGACCCAATTGAGACAGGAATACAACATTAGGTATCTCGTATGGATTATATGGTAAAAAGTCTCACCAGTCTAGAAACCGCTGAGTTGATGACTTACGAAATTTATATCACTGGACAATGAAAGCTTCCAAGTGACATTGACAACTAGACAATAAGCGTTATAATGCTTATGACTCCCGAGTCTGATGATGACAACATAGGACAAAATAAATGGAATGTTTGATCAATCTTTTTCATCCCGAGGAATCATTATGTATAAATTAATAAACTAACTATTATCAAAATGCAACTAAATTAAACTCCTATTTACCATTTCAATTGACGTGCACACTTTTCTGTCTCAGCCAACAAACTGGCATTTTCTTTGACATGTCCACTCCAGTCTAACCGGTCACGTTTTCTTATTTTTATTTGTAGATGACACTGTAATTGAGATCACGTTTAAGCATTCTTTCACTGCTTGACATCTTTTTCGCTTTACTTTTTCTGCAGAAACACCATCACAGAACAGAGATGAGATCGTCCCACCTATTTTTTCCTCACCTCATCTAGTCTCACCATCCCTCCTGGTACCACGTGTCGTGCAACATGGAAGACGCAGTGACGCATAAGATGATCCAAATACCAATAGAAGTAACACATGCCCCAAAGGATTTTCACTACACATGACACACTACCAAATATCATGAACATACAATATATTCACCACAACAATAACCTAGCAATGCAAAATACCACTACTAATTCCACGTGAACACTCACGGACGCATGTCTCATGATCACGGATATTACACTATCTATATATATGCATATATTTTTTTCGGGTGAGAATGGCGGATGCAGAGGTAGGTAGGTAGGTGGTGGTGGCGGCGGAGGATGGAGGTGTTGGTGGGGAAAGCAAACCTAGAATGGCTTGTGCATGTAGCACATCACATCTTGGACAGACTCCATTCGGGAATTGACAAGATATTGTGGACCCATGGGTCCACGAATGTCCGGGCCCAAGAACACATTGTCATTATCCAGAGTAGGGGCATCCATGTAGTTAAATTGAAATTCAAGGGCAAATCTGTCCCAGTGGTTCAATTTCCTCTCGCTCTGGACTTCACTGGTGTTGACAGAGAATTCAGGGGATAACACGTGCTCCGAGCAGCTGGAGTCGGTGTGAAGCCTAGGGATGGAATCAGCTGGATCAAGGTACAGGAGATCAGTGTACCCTGTCTCCGGAAGTGACGTTAAGATCAACGGCTTCTTGTCCTCATCTTCCGCCACCATTTCGCTAGGAACATTTTGATTCGCCGGCGATTGGTGCTTCTCCAGGGTTCCCTTTTTGTTGTACAGACGGCAAAGCACCCAATCATCCAACTGCAAAACAATGCCCGCTCTATCAGCTTATTTCATATTAACACCGACAAAAAATATAAAAAATTCTTACAATACAAAACCTTGCACAAGTTCCAAAACCTTGCACAAGTTCCAAAACCTCGAAGACATTCCACGTTCTATGTTAGAGAATATGGAATGTGTCGTAAATTGCAACGTGTGTGCGTGTGAGTGCCCATATGCGCACGTGTGTGCGTGTGTAATTGATATATATACGTGTGATTTCTATTTGTGTTTATTAAATTCATTCAATAGTACATTAGCACATTATATTTGTATTATTGTGTCATCTATGCAGGTACATATAGAGCTAAGAATCACGCTGGAATCAAACTTTCTATCCATTGAGATGGAGACCCTCCCTTACCCTAACGATGTAATAGCACATTATATTTGTATTAATGTGTCATCTATACAAGTATATATAGAGCTACAGATCTCGCTGTAAACAAACTCTTTATCATTTGGGATGGAGATGACTCTCAACCTCTCTTACCCTAACGATAGCTTTTGGTGTCGTTAAAATTAACTTCATCAATATACAAGGTATGTTTGTTGTTGTACATTCAAACTCAGGTCCATACATGCATTATTGTTTGGTTTGTTTATTTTACATTATAGCCATCAATTCAATGAAACAGGAATGTAGAGAACATATTTTTGCGGTGTGAAGGGGAGGTTTTTCTTTTACTTATTGCTAGGCCTGCAAAATTGTACAGTCAGAATTTTCTGGGAAAAGTCTTGTTTTTTCTCGAGCAAAATTTGAAAACAAAAATCAAGGCCGACACATCACCGCCGGAGGTGGAAGAACTGTTGGCCCGCCCCAAAACAAACAAAGCCTAAGATGGCTATGTATCTATTTTGATGAAAATTTAAATTATTATGGTGTTTGGAAAAGAAAAATCCAAAATATTATATAAATTTAAAAAAAAATCTTCAAATAATTAACACCAACTCTTTGATGAGGGAGTGGATTCTCCTCCCACCTGTACCAGAGGCCCCTTAGCCAGGTGGGATGTAAATCGAGGGATGTGCTCCACCGGCAGCAATGCAAAGGGAGAGGACACACGAGACTCAGCCAGCCCAGAGGCAGTCCCTGTAATATTTCAACAAGGATTGTCTCCACACGGACTCGAACTCGGGACGTCGGGGTTCTAGCCCCAATCACCTTTGCCACTTACCGCTAGACTATGCCCCTGAGGGCAAATAATTAACACCAACTCAAAGTGCCACCTTCGCGTATTCACCCTGAACGGCACTGCCACCGGTTCAATTATAAAAAGGCTAAAAGTGAGACAAATTATGATGCTTCCGATTACGCGTAGCCACGTGTACAAAATCAATTTTTTCAGAAAAAAGTGCAACACCCTATCCTTAAAAAACTACTTTTATACACGTGGCGGTGCGTGATTTGAGGCCTGTCAACAGAAGACAGACAATGGCGTCTGTCAGAGCCGTTGAAAGAATCAGCATACATGGAAAAGGAGTCAAGGCAGGTCTAAACAGATTTGGGATGAGCGGATTAAGCATGACCTACTAGATTTGCACATCTCTGAAGACATGGTCCAGGATAGGAGTTTATTGAGGCAAAAGAGTAAGGCTAATAATGTTTAGACATAATATAGAGACACGTTAGAGTATATTTAGAGATTTAGATATTCTCTACACTTTAGGCATACATTGCATTATTTTTATTTGTGCGTCTTTGTCTTTCATTATTTGTGCATATACACTTTTGCGGCTATTTTAATATTGAAAGCTCTCTATTTGTATTTACTAAATTTCCTCACAAATAGACTAGCACACCATATCACTACTAGTGTATCATTTATGCAGACACATATAGAGTCGGGATCTCATTATAAGCAGTCTCTATCTTTTAAGATAGAAGTATTGTTTGTCGCCTTTCACCCTCCACAGACCCCAGCGATAGCTTTTGATGTAGTTAAAATACATTGAGTCTGTGTTGTTATTATTGATCCTTAACGCTCCTTAATCTTGTAGATTTCAATTGTGTTGTTGTTATTGATCCTTAACGCTCCTTAATCTTGTAGATTTCAATAGCAAATTCACCGCCTTTACATTCGAATCAATCTTTCAATCAAAATGGTGAATACATGTTCGCCATTATGTTCTTTAATATACCAATAATAACAATGTTTATTGTATGAATTGATGAGGCTCGACTTATCACATGCATTTTCATTATTATAATTTACAACCACTTGCATCTAAAATTCACACACTGAATCCATGAAAGTTTCCAACTTTTTCTTATACTAACTGTTAGAGTATCTCCCATCGAAGCACTTAATCATTCATTTGGTGTAAAAAATCTCTCCAACCAAATACCAAATTGAGCACTTAATATGTAAAAATAATAGTGTTGCCAAATCACCTGCCATATCATAATTTTAATTACCCAAAAAAAAATTTTAATTTCGTTATAAGAATCTCATTAATTTCATTATAAAAATTTTAATTTCGTCAAAAAAAAAAGAATTTCGGTAACTTCGTTGTAAGAATTTTAATCTCGTTTTAAGAAAAAATTATATAACAAAAAAGAAGCTCATATTGCTCTACACAATGCCTAGATAGAGCATTTATGGGAGGAATATACTAATTCGAAAGGACATTTAAATTTAATTTTCATTGTTATATTTACTATGTTGCTTGGTAGTTTTATTTTTCTTGTATGTTTGTGTAATAAAATCTAATAAAATATATATTTGTTTTTTATTTATAATTCAATTTATAATTTTTTATTTTAAAATTTATAGGAACACGTTAAAAAATAATCTACCTAAGTTAAATTAATAAATAATGAATTAACAAATACTTACGTTAAATTTATATGAAGGTTAAATTTGTATTAAATTATTTATAATAATGAATTAAAATTAGAATGATATAAGAATCTTTAAGAAATATTCTTATTTGGTCTTGAATGTGTTAGGATTTGATCTTTGTGATTGGCTTACTTTTTACTGTTTTTTACACATTTAGTGCAAAATTTGGTGTTTGGGTTGGAGTCGACTTACCCCAAAATTGCTTACACAAGAAAAACCCAAAAAAAAAAATATTACATTTGGAAAACATGTCTCTTAATTTTTTTTTAATTTAACCCTTTTAACTCATTTTTATCTGCTATACTCAATACATTCACCCTTACCAGAAAGAGAAAATGTATCTTTTCTCTTATTTTTTTTGGGGGAAAATGAAAATTTAAACAAAAAATGAATATCCTAAATAAAAAATCTAGAAAAATCAAGATGGAATACCAACCCTGAGACTGTTACCCTTTTTGCGAGCGGAACGGTCAACGTCGGCGAGCCGGTACTCGTGCATAATCCAGTTAGTTTTCTCCCCCTTCGGAGCTTTTCCGGCATAAAACACCAACGCCTTCTTAATTCCTATTGGTTTCGGATGTCCAATAGGCTTGTCAGCTCCGGTAGCCTTCCAATAACCTCTCCCCGCCGCCCTATTTGGCCTCGAACCGTTCGGGTACTTCCTGTCCCTCGGCGAGAAAAAGTACCACTCCTTCTCTCCGTACAACGCCAAACCTAAAAAACAAAATTAATTCCCAACAATTTAGCTCAATCAGAAAAGAAGCCAAAAAAATATTGTCCGTAGGAACTCAATCATTAGTAATTACATCAATTTAATCAAATGCTACAATATATTTCCAAGTCAAGGAAGTAAATTCAATTCATGAACGCAATCAGATAGCAAATTTGCAACTTATATTTAATTTAAAAAAGAGCGCTTAAGAAACTAAAATTATAGGAGAGTAATAGAAACACGTATCTCCTGTGCCCATCTGTTCTTGAACACCATTCCACAAAAATTCAAGTAGAAACTAATAAATTTAATAAAAAAAATTACCTGGAAGATGCCAGGGGTCGTATTTGTAGAGATCAATTTCAGCAATAATTGGCACAGCAATAGGTTGATTTGCGCATTTCTTGCATAAATAATGAATCACGAGTTCTTCATCGGTTGGATGGAACCGAAACCCTGCGGGCATCTGCAAATCAACAGCCATTTTTTCCGATTGAAGCAAAATTAAATTCCAGAGATATAAAATTATATAAAATTCCGAATTTTTAATGAGAGAAAAGAGTGGAGTGGTTGGGAGCTGAAAGGATTGAAAGTTGAAACTTAAGCAACAAGAAGAAGAAGGGTATATATAGGGAACGACGGGAGTGACAACTGGCAAGAAGGGCGACTGGTGGTTCTAGAACACACGTAATGAAGATAACGTTGGTGAAGGACTGATTTGGAAAAAGAGAAGAAAGAGGACACGTTTCAGAAAGATAAGTCGGTGAGAGTTTTCAAGTGGTGTGTGATGCAGTCACTGCTTACGTACAGGGTTTTGGAGGTACGTGGGACGTGGATACTGAAGTCGACTAGAGGTTTTTATTAAATTGTTGTTGGCAAAAGATGAACCCAACCAAAAAACGCCACCACTGCTCCAGTCTCAAAGAGATGCGTAGAAGATTTAAATCAAGAATTCAGCGGTCTTTTAGATTGAATGAGATCTTATACAGTTACCCACATAAGGTGTCTCTCACAAACCAGTCATTTGGCCGGCAGCAGATGAACACCCACACTGTGTGCGTCTCTGGATTCGAACTCATGTCCTCTTGTTGGCAATCCCCAACCCGAGTACCAACTGGATTATACCCTGTGACATTTTTTATTATATATTAATAGAGGGGTTAAGTTTTGATAGAGAATGTAAATCAGATTGTCGGGTTTCATAAATGAAACACAAAACAAAGATTTTCCTTTTTTTCAGCTGGTATAGGACCATAGGTAGGGATGTTAACGAACCGAGTCGAATTGAATACTAGGTTTTCGAATTCGGATTCGTTTAGCTAAACGAATTGTTTGACTCGGTTCTTTTAGTTAAAAGAACTTTAGAATTTGTTCGAGTTCGGCTCGATAACCCTTTAATTGTTTAAACGAGCCAAACAGTTCGCGAATAGTTTGGCTCGTTTTAGTAAACGAACATAAACAGGTGTTCGAATTCGGTTCGTTTACCAACCATTAACGAACGAATACGAACCGAACACAAACAGTTCACAAACTGTTCGGTTTGTTGAGCAGCCCTAACCATAATTGCAAAATATTTAAGATTCATATGAATTTGGTATGGTTAGAATCTCAAACCATTTGATTAAGCTTCTGTTTCGAGCTTATATCTTTTAGAACGGTATTATACTATTATATAATTTATATCTTTTTGTGTTAAAAAAATTAATCTGGTTAATGTTGCCGGTTGGATTTTGTAAGGATTATATTTGAATTCTACTGCTAGTCATTTCTTTGTTGAATAATTTATAACCTTTACTTAAAATAGGTGTATTGTTTTTAATCGAGTGCGTCCTTAAGAAACAGATAAAGTTGTTTTGTAACCTTGAAGTGGGTTTGAGTTACAGAAACAACTTCTTACACGAAATATTAGGTAAAGTTGTGCACGGCGAAGCGATTCGACCACTTTTGAGAGTCTGATGTACCGGGGACGCTTTTTTTAGATGTATGTTTTTGGTCGGAAAAAACAACTCTTTTATCACTAACTTTTTTAACAAAGAAAATAATCTTTTTTATAATGCCTGTATTACTTCGTTATAACAATAATAATCCTTCATATAATGGTTATATGATATGCCTGTATTACTTTGATAGAAAATGTTAATTTTAACCTATATTGAATATATAATTATATCTATTTTAATTTTACTAAATGAATTGACAAATTTGCGTTTACCTAGAAATTAAAAAGTCAAAAAAAGAAAAAGAAAAACCTCGTCTTCTTCGTCACCAACATTTTCATCCAGCAACCACCACCTCCCCGCCGGCGCCGCCACCACCACCAAACTCTAGCCCACTACCCGCCTCCTCCTACCACCCTACCAACCATTTCCCCTCCAATACCGCCACACCCCCGCCCCAACTTCCCCCTTATCACCTCCTCCTCGCACCCCGCCCCCTTGTCCAACCACCTCTCCCTACTATATGGTTTCTCACCTCCCGTTTTTGTTCCCCGTCTCACCCTCCGCTTTCCTTTTTTCCTTCTTTTTTCCCATTAATACCTTACCGCCTTCCTTCATTACCAAATTTCAATATCAGTTGTTTTCAACAACATATCATCGTACTCAGTATATTCCAACTACATAAAAAGCTATCACTAGAGTCTGAGGTGGATAAACGGCAGACAAACACTACCTCAAAAGTTTGATTCCTTGAATGACCATACTTAACAACAATGATAAATCATTTCGGATCGATTATCTGTAACTTTCTTTTTCTTTATAGTTTGATTTCTTTTACCTTAAGATAAACAGTGGGCTGATAGCTGCGGGGTGTTTTTCAAGTTATGTTACTTCATTTTCAGTTCTTTTTCCAGTTTTGATAGGAATGGAATAAGGTTGAAGAAGATGAACAACCGCCACCTCTCAATGTAACCAGATCTAGCTTTAAAAATAGTCTTTTATGTAAAAGTATATGATAAAACTGTGTATATTACATGGTGGAGTGATTCGACCTTTTTTGGAATCCTCGGCAAACACGAGATCAGAGGCTAGTGCACCAGAAACACCTTTGGTTACTTCTAACTTTAAAACATTTGAATTTTGTTTATTTACTCAAAACATAAAACAAAATAAAAGTATAATTCTAAATAGGAGCAACCGTCCGTTTTCGGTTCTGATGGTTCCGAAACTGTTAGAACCGGGAACCGTTTGGCGTAATATTTTTAGAACCGGACTGGAACCTTAAACCTGCGAAACCGTGGAACCGTTTAATACGGTTCGGTTTCGATTCAGAACCACGGAACCGCCAAAGCAAAAAAAGTAGACTATCATTTAAACTATTAATTATTATTTATATAAAAAACTATTTATTATTATTTATATAAAAAGTTTTAATTATTATTTACTCATTTAATTATTATTTTATAAAAAAACTATTAATTATTTATACAAGAACAGTGAGGATACATACAAGAAGTCTAAGTACACACTCTATATATAGTAAGATATATATCGATAGATATGGCCATCTGTTTTTCGAAGATGATAGACGACAACTATAACAATATTACCTCATTGCCTTCGGCTTCCGGCAGAGTATAGGGGTTTGGATGTACATAACCATATCCATGCATTAGAAACACACATAAGTTATTTCTCGATGACACATAATGAAAATTGCGTATGTCGATCAACTGCTACTTCATAATATAAGAAGCGCAACCAATTTAGTGAGTCATTTTGTTTTATTCTATCATATTCCAAAGTCAAAAAAATGTGTCATTGATTCCATTCCAAGCGATAACTTTAAACTTTTCAACCAATATAATGAAACACAGCTGCCCATCTTCCCACAAAGTCAATGTTGCAGAGAACACTTTCGAGCAAAGCGCACAACACAAAGTAGCACAATGCCGATACACACATCCCTGCTTTTGTTTTCAGAAGATGATTATAATTATAATGTTCCGATCACAATCGTGATTTGCAATTAATTAAATGCGTATGTTTGTTAAAATAAATTATCTATATCAACATATAAATTGTAATGCACATTTCTGTTTAGAAATAGATAACGGACCTTAAAGAAATTGACAAGGTTGTTGCTTTGTAATCTCGAAGTCACGATTTCGAGCAGTGGAAACAGTCTCTTTCATAAATTGTAGGATAAGATTCCGTACATCAGATGACGAATCATTCCAGTCTCTTTCTGGACCATACATAAACGCGGAAACCGATTGCACTTAGAACGTCCTTGTATTTAAATTAAGAAATAATTGGTTTCCACAAATCTTATTCTCATCCTATGGAGTTGGGATCTCCTAACCTCACTTTCCTCACCCATTTTGTGACCACGCGACACGTGACAGCAAAGAGGGGTGGTGAGGCTAGATGCGGGTCGCGCGGTCGCGCGTCACCGCACCCCATTTGCGGTGAGGAGATCCTATCCCCATTCTATGCAAATATTATGAACGAAAAGTTTTTTCGAAAAATGTGTCACAGTCATGACCGTGTATTGAACCGTAAGAATATATTGATATTGTATAATCATAACCGGGTGAGATTAAGGGAGACTTCATATGAGACAAAGTATGATGACCCCAATCACGCGATACTGCGTGTACAAAAGAGTCCGCTATTTACTTTTTTTCTTTTAAAAAAAGACTCTTTTATACACGTGGCATCGCATGATTGGAGGCCTCATATTTTACCTCATATGAGGCTTCCTCAGATCTCATCCGTAATCATAACACCCTTTCTCTTGTAACATATAAACCTTTGTCAGTGACACCACTTTTTCTATATTTATTTAATACATAATCTAAGTATCCATTAATTATATTAAACGTCTAAGTGAAATATTATATAAACTTATAAAGTCGAGCAAAAGAATGTTATAGAAATGTTTCAAGTGGAGGTGTGTTATATTGTGATGTCTATCTTGTAATCATATCGTGACATTCAAACAGTTGATTTTGAAGGTGAGGGTGACGACAAGTAGGAAAAGGGCGGCGTCAAAAGGAAGCGCAAGTTGTCTTTCTCGTAGTGTCTTAAGTGTCAAAGTGTACATGCTAAAGTGTATATGATAATTTATTTTAACAAACATACGCTATGCAGGCAATACATGCAATACACAGGACGGATGAACAAGACACATGATGGAAGAGAATTTGGAGTGTGCGCGGTCCTGTTCGGTATAATATGTTTCTTTGGCGGGCACGGCGTGGTGTGCTTCCTACAGCGGATTTTTTACATAGAAAACATATCTCCTTGTCCGCACATGGTATTGTTTGTCAAGGCGATGGTCACGGACAATTGCACGATCTACGGGACTGTTGGTGGGCAAGGAAAGTGTGGAGATACTTTGTGCGGGATGGAAAATGGGGGGAGTTCTCAAGCGTTGCCTACATTAGAGACTGGATTGATTTGAATCTTGCGCGAGGGATGGGGAATGGTTTTACCCAAATGGGATGGCGCTATATTTTTCGGGAGGTTGTATACGGCATTTGGTATTGGTACACCAAGGTGAGACATAATGCACAAGAAAGATTTCCACCAATACCACTGTTTGCGAAGGAGGTGATTAGTCGGGTTAATGGGCTACTGATTGCTAATCATGTACCTATTGTTTTGCTAGATAGTTTTTGAACAGCTATGGCTGGATGTATATTTTGTGAATAATAAAATCGATCCTTTCCGAGAAAAAAAAGTGTATATGATACTTCAGTTGGTATTTTGATGGTATATTGGATCCAAAAATTATTAGTTTAAATGATAGTTACAGTGTGACTGTTTAAGATATGATGTCAACTTTTTATATCAGAACGTGTTTATATTAAAACATCTTATAGATACCAAATCTTATGCTTCTAACATAAGATTGCTTAGTCACCAGGACATGACCAAGGTTCTAGTGTCGGAGATTCGAGAGAGTGACGAAATTACAATTCTTGTCTCAAACAAGATTTTTGACTCTCTTTTCAGGTAAGTGCATGGTATTGGAGCTCCACTGCTTGCAGTGGGCTTTTTGTGTGGCTGCTTGAGCCGTCTAAACTTTGCCATATTGAGTCTTGGTCACATGACTTTCATCTTTATCGTGCCGTGAGACAAGTTGATAGAGGTTCAGTTAGGATTTTCGGACATATAAAACTACTAAATGTATTATTTATATTATTTATAAAACTTTTCGAAAAAGTAAAAGGAAAAACACATTTAAAGTATGACCTTTTACGAGTTTAAAAATGGGGCACTAACACCGATGAGATCGACGGTTGTGCATTCTTTTTCACTCAGACAGCGTAGCAAATTTTAGGGTTGAGATCTCGTATCCCCACTTTCCTCACCTCTTTTGTGACCACACGATACGTGGCAGCAAAGAGGGGTGGTGAGGCTAGATGCGGGCGACCCTCAAATAGCCTCATCATCCCCCTTGCTGTCACGTGTCGCGCGGTCACACGTCACCGCATCCCATTTGCGGGGATCCTATCCCCAAATTGTAATAGTTAAAGATTGCCAGAATCATGTGATGTTCATTTCATCTGTCACTTTGTAGAAATTATTGTTTATGTTACACGACAGGTTTTAAGATATGTGTAGAAAATAATAATTATTTTATGTGGAGTTAAAAAGACATTATTTTTTAACTTTAGAATATGATGAATAAAGCAAAATGACTCAATAAATTGTTTGTGCTTCTTATATTGTGAAGTAGCAGTTGATCGATACAATTTGATGTAATTTTTATTATGGATCATCGGTAAATAACATCTATGTGTTAGAAACACAAGGGTATGGTTGCATGCATCTGACACCCATACTCTGCCATAACCGGAAGCCTCTAAGGTAATGAAATAATGTTTCTGTGGTAAAAAAATAAGAATTATAATATTTTGCTCAACCGGCTCTTTTTTTACGTTCATTCGACGCACCAAAAGAACGAAACAGAACACAGAAATGAAAAGGTTAAATGAAATAATCTTTTCCATAGAGACCTAATAAGTAAATTTTAATATGGTTAATCATAACTATTGACCTTTGTTATTATGCATTGATGAATAAAATTTTTTTTCTTAAAAATGTTATCCCAGTTTTTATTTTGACGTATCTTAAAAACATTAACTATTTTTCGAAAACATAATATGACAAAGTTTATATACTAACTTTCAGTTACACTTAAATGATTTTACTAGCTTACATCAAAAGGTAAAATATGAGTAATGATTGAAATAGTTTTACTTCTTTAAATTATATCCAATTGAAACAAAGCAATATTTTTAAGACAAATATGAATGATCCCTACTTTTTATATGTATCACAGCTAACGTTTCAATCACTTATTTGTATATAAGATGAATAATTATTATTATTATACGAAACAGTTATCATTGAGTATCATAGGATTTACAAATATTGCAAAAAGAAGAACGGTTGTTGTTTTGTGACTTGACGTTACGGGTTTAAGCAGCAAAAACAAACTTTTATACAAAGTGTAGGGTAAGACTGTGTATATCAGATCCCAAAACGATCCGATCTCTATCCAAATTATGTGCAAACGCGAAAGCCTAGTGCTGGTAAATGTAAAAAGGAAGAAAAGCAATAATCTAGTTGATATTCATGTATTAAAAAAGTTTGTAATAAATAAATTACACAAGGGTGTTTTTTTTTAAGAGAAAGGGATCCTTCTATTATCGCAAAAATAATATCTGAGTACAATTTGCATTGGCTACAAGCAGACTACCAACTACATTGTGTCAAAGAGTATGATCCTAAGACTATGTGCCGCTAAAATGTTTTCTACTTTATGTATTAATTATCTGTGCTACAAAGATGTGAGACGGGAGTGGGGAAAGTCTATCGCTATGTAATACTTTGTTTCGCCAGTGCCAGATTCCATATGCCGCTTCTCTGAACAACCCGTCTTAGTTGTCTGGAATTTCAATTATGTGATACATTGGATTCACCCATGCAGTCATACTAGTGATGCTCCTAAATTGTTGCAACTTCATTCGATCAACCAGTTGTTTCCAAATTCTTCCTGCCCAATCGCAATCTCTTAGCTCATGAAGTTAATCCATGACGCTCTCGTCACATAACCTGCACCTTTCTACCGAACCGATGTCGCTTGCACAAAAAGCCACAGTGGGTAGAGCAGTGTGGATCAACCGTCACATAAATAGGTTCAAACGTGTCTGCCCTTTTAAATTCCAAATTCGATGGGAGATGGCTTTTTCCTCAGCCCCCACGCCATGACTCAGGATCTTGTAAGCGTTGCTCACCGAAAATTTTCAAATGAATTCCCTTTCCATTTTACTGTTTATTCTGTCCAGCAATTTCGCTCTCATGTACAAAATTTGACGGTTCGAGCCCCTTGGAGAAATTACATAAGGGTATTGCTTGCGAACAATTAGCCGTCCCCGTCAGAATACTTATCTTGAAGACCGCCAGTAAGCTTCAACCACTAATTTGTGTAGTTTGTCGTTCACTGTTGGCGGCTATGGTTATTATTATTTATTTATTTTTCCCTCCGATTCACTTCTATCCACATTAAAATACAACTCTAAACCGAAATAATTTTTCTTTTCGCTTAATAGACTGGAGATAGTTTCATTTATGCAGGTATATATAGAACCGGAGGTCTCACAGGAAACAGACTCTCTATCCTTTTGGATAGAGCCGGGGGCTACCACTGACCCTCCCCAAACCCTAACGATAGTTTTTAATGTCGTTAGGATATACTGGGTTCGAATGATAATGATGATGAGGAGACTGGAGATAGTCAAAGTCTAGTCTTCGAGATGAAACTATGGATTATGATGGTTTGGTTTGGTTGGTATTTTATGTTTCATAATCTGACCAACGCACTTAATTTTACATAAACAAACTTAAAGTCAAATGAGGAAAGGAAAAAAGGTATAAGAGGTTTTTATTTTTGTTTTCTAATTTTTTTTATATTTATTACATAATTTTTGTTTATACTATATCTAAAAAAGCTTCACTACGAGCGAGTTTGACAACCCTAAAATTGATGCTCACTACTGTAAAATAAATAAATGAAATTTGTGGATGCTTGTAACACAAATTTCGTATTATTTAAATTTAAACAAAAAAGAAGTGCAACAAAGTTAACAAATTGATATAGTAAAAATGTGTTGCAATCTTTGGATAATATTCTAGCCTTCGATTCGGTAGAAAAATTCCCAATATTTTCTTCGTCTTATATGTTGACTACAAGTAGGGCCGTAAACGAGCCGAACGAGCCGAGCATTGCGTTGTTCAACCTCTGTTCATTTAACTTAGCGAACGAGCCGAGCTTGTTCGTTTATTTAAACGAACATATTTACTTGTTCAAGCTTGGTTCGTTTAACTCACGAACAACATTAACGAGCCAAACACCTTAAACGAACGGTGCCAATTACCGAGCTCGAACATAAAAAGATGTTCAAGCTCTGTTCATTAACCTTTTATCCGATCCGAGCTCGAACTCGAGCTCAAACAAACGAGCCGAACAATCGAACGGCTTGATTCATTTATATCCCTAACTACAAGTCCTCCATGATAAGTCAAGACTCTCTCCAATGTTTAGGCCTTCTTCTTCAAGACGTGAGATCCTTCTTCAATATGCGGGGATTCTTCTTCAAGCTGTGAATGCCTTCTATCTAGAATGTTCAGCGAACCGAACTGTTTCTCAAATGTAATTAGATTAAATGGTACATGATATTTACATTTCTCACATAAAATTAATATATCTACTATGCTTACCAAGAAGTAGGCCACATCCTATTTCGGGTAACTCGTGCGAGCCAATTTTCATCGCCCGTTGTTTCGAGCTTATGATACATATAAAGATACGAAGATTATGCATGATTTGGTATTATATTAATATATTTGTTTGGTACAACATAAATTAAACATTGAACTGAAATTATTTTAGTATAATAAGTTTTCATATAAAAAAGCTAATAATGGTTAAATAATACATCTAAAAATGCATGTTTCTACCCGAAACATGGAATTTTCATAATAAAAAATAAGTTTGTTTTTTTTACTCGAATGCTGCTCGAGTTTGACTCGAGTTCGAAGACGTTCGAACTCGAGTTTGAGATAGAATAGCATTTAAAAAACGTGTGAAGGAGTGTATCATTTTCACTCTGCTTAGCTTTATCCCCTCTAGGTATATTTTAGTGATAGGAAAAGAATTGCAATAGCTAAACGATGGTGTGAAATATCGGTGACCTTATTATTCTTTACATATTTTCCTCATCTCATACAACAACAACAACATTAGCTCGTTGTATTAGAGGCTTCCTTCTATGACGAGATATGAGGGTCGGATGTACGCAATCATACTCATGCGTTAGAAACACACAGAGGTTGTTTCTCGATGATCTATAATGAAAATTGTGTCAATCTGTGTCGATCAACTTTTACTTCATAATATAAGAAGCGCGGCCAATTTAGTGAGTCATTTTGCTTTATTCCATTATATTTCAAAGTCACTTTAGTGAGCCAATTTGAGGTTGTTTCCTAGCAACGTATTTTATTACATCCTCCCTCTTTGGCTCTTAACTTATAATCTATTAGTATTATTTATAAGCAAGGGAATTTAAGATTTTTACAAAAGATGTGAATCAAGAAAGTGAATGTCATGTTCAACGAACCGAACAGTTTGCGAACTGTTCGAATTCGGTTCGTATTCATTCGGTAATGGTCGGTAAACGAGTCGAATTCGAACAGTTATTTGAATTCGTTTACTAAAACGAACCGAACTATTCGCGAACTGTTCGGCTCGTTCAAACAGTTATAAAGGGTTATCGAGCTGAACTCGAACAAATTTTAAAATTCGTTTAGCTAAACGAACTGATCTGAACAGTTCATTTAGCTAAACGAATCCGAATTCAAAAATCTAGTATCCGGTTTGGCTCGGTTCGGTAACACCCTATGATTGTGTTACTCAACCTAATCCTTTGAACATAATGGAAGAGCCTTTAAACGCGCTAAAGAGACTATAATTAAGTGTCCAGCACGGCTACTTTAAATCCTTCATTATACACTTGTTCAAACTAATGCTATAATATATTAACATATATACTTATTATTAGTATTTGTATGCAGTATTTGTACATATATGCATGTATTTATACTGTATTTCTACATTGAATTAGAGATACACTAATGGAGCAAAACATAGACGGTCGTCTTCCAGCATAATCATGCACCAGCACATATATATACATAGATTTTCACACATTCTTTTTTTTCCCGAAAAAAGGATCGATTTATTGAATAAACATCAAATCAATGTTTACATGAAAAAGCATCTATGTACATCTCAAACTACTACAGTATTCATGACATCCCCTGAGTTACATCCAACAACACTTTCTATAGTATAAGCTCTACGCGCTATTTCGCTAGAAACAGCTACTGGCGGAGGGAGATACGTGACACTACCATGTATGTACTGATTCCTCCATAACCAAATGCAGAATGCTGCCGTTCGAAATCCATATCTCCATTCACTCGGGCCATTAACCCACTGCCGAGATTTTCCTAAGTTGAAGTATACCCAATCTTCAATCTTTTGAATATGAAAGAATATAGAGCTTTCCGATTTAAGCAGAAGACGTCAGATGTTTCTTGCCCAGTATCAGTCTCTCAAAGCATGTAGACAGTCCTCTGTCGGTTGGCTATGTAGATTTTCACACATTCTTTCCCAAGATGAATGGCTAAACAACATTTACTAGCAGTCAATCTTAAGCCATATGAAAAGGTTGACAGTCTTCAGAGCCTGACAAACTGGTATTCGTTTAATTAATTCTTTCTCATTCTTGTTTTCTTTTTCTTTTTTAATTCAAATAGATACTTTATCCCAAAATCTTCGCCTATTCTCACAAATTTCAAGTCGACAGTAGCTGTTTAACCAAACTATCCGGGTTTGGATCGCTTCACCCAAATTCCCTCACTCTTTTTTTCACCGTACGACATGTGGCAGTAGGGTTTTTTCACCCCTCTTTTCACTGTACGATACGTGTCAGCATGGGTGGTGAAACTAGATGAGGGTCACACGTATCTAGCATCACGATTCCCCTGCTATTACGTGTCGTACGGTGGGGAGAGTAGTAAGGAAATTTGGGTGGGAGGATATTGTCTCAAACTATCCTCGCTAAATGAATATTTCAATGGGAAACCGTTAAAAGGAAAAGTTGGAAAACACATCAATAAGGTTGCGTTTGGAGTGGAGTTTGAGTTTAAATGACTCGAATCATGAGATCCAAATGATAATTTAAATCCAAACACATTTTCCCCTGAACTCCACATTTCCCATATCATACTTTTCCATTTTCATACAAAAAATCAACATGTGTATACTATATGTATCAAAAAAATAACATTTGCGCAAAATACTGACACTATCTGTCGGAACCGATTACTCTATATAAAAAATGTGTTACTTTGAGCATTGGTTTCCATTTCCAATGGAGTCAATGACACACTCTTCTTTGACTTTGAAATATGATAAAATAAAGTAAAACGACTCACTAAATTGACTGCTCTTCTTATACTGTGAAGTAGTAGTTGATTGACAAGATGCGATTTTCATTATGGGTCATCGAGATACAACCTCTGTGTGTTTCTAACACATGGGTATGGTTGCGTACATTCGACCCCCCATACCCCGCCATAGGTGGGAGCCTTTAAGGCAATCGGTAATGTTGTTGTTGTTGCTTTCAGCAATTCCAGCTAAGAGGAAGCAGTATCTGTAGCACCTCGCTTCCAAACTCTAGTTTCGGGAGCAGTCGCTCATCTTCTCCAGACCCTAACGATAATTTTCGTTATCGTTGGGATATACTGGGTATGATTGATTGATTAATTTTCAACGTCTTGCCTAAACATTTTAAAAATAGACAATTTTTTAAGGACTATGTAAAAGAAAGCAGATAAAACTATTACCTTGTAAGGAAATATTATTGTGTTTTAAACTATTGTGAAATTTTTTCTTCCCGGAAAAATGGATCTTTATTATTGACATCAACAAAGTTTGTTTACATAGTTCCAACTATCGAAAGAAAACATCCCTAACTATCAACATCAACACTATCAACAGAATGAGTATAACAATTAGCTAACACTAGTCTTGTTACTCATCGGATAATCTCGTCACGGGTGATCCGAATGTGGGATAGTTGAGGAACACATCCATGAAGCACTTGATTCCTCCAGTACCATATTGTTGCAATAGCCTCTCGGAAAATATACCTCTATTCAATCCCATTAATGTTAGGAATCCAAGAACACTCCAAGTTTTGCATAACCCATTGCTTGGGATTAGAGGAATTTCGGAACCTCTGCACATCCAGGGGGCGGATTAAAGAAGACCAAACTTTAGCAGCCCATTTGCAATCTCTCAACACATGCAATGGCCCTTCTGATGTTTCGCCACACAGTTTACAACGCGGATTGTCATTGATGTGATGCCGTTGCAGAGCTTCCCCTACCGGAAGTGCCTCATGACAAATTTGCCACAACAATAAGTTTGTTCTCAATGGCCCCTTCATAGCCCACACGTTATTCCAAGAGGATGAAGACGGCCTGTTATTTTGCATAGCCGCATCATAAGCTGTAGAGACTGTAAAGCTGCCAGACTTCTTCCCATGCCATTGAAACGGCAACTCATGCTCCGTGTTTGTGTGCGTGGAATCCGCTGGAACCAGCCCCTCTCGAAGTATGGGAACAACACTGCATATATGCCGCCATATGGGTGAAGCAGTCGCCTTCGGCTGGTTATTCATCAACTCCCCATATTTGCATCGCAACACCCGCACCCAAAGAAGGTTTGGCTGCGTTAATATTTTCCACCCCAACTTTGCTAGCATCGCTTTGTTCATTTCATGAAGGCGTTAATCCCCAGACCACCTTTCGACTTATCTTGACATATTACATCCCAAGCAACCCAATGCATCTTTTTATTGTTAGCCGTCTCTCCCCAAAAGAATTTCCAAATTATTCGTTCAATATCTTTGACAAGACTCAATGGGAGACGTACCGTTTGCATTGCATATATTGGCATTGAAGAAAGGACACTTCGTATCAGTACATATCTTGCAGCATGAGATAGAAGTTTTGCTTTCCAACCTGCTAACTTCAAACGGACTTTGTCAACAATGTAACTGTATTGCTTTCGGCCACATCGTCCATTTATCAAAGGCATTCCCAAATATGCCCCAAAATCAACGGTCCTCTGAAGCCCCATTCGGCTGAACGTGGCAGGCATGAAGTCTAGACTCACATTCTTGGACATCAATACTTGGGACTTCTTCACACTTATAGTTTGTCCAGATTGCTTGCAAAAATCCCCAATAATAGCTTCCACTATAGAAGCTTGTCCCGCAGTGGCCTCACCAAAGAGTAACAAATCGTCTGCAAAAAATAAATGCGAGATACTCGGTCTCGCGGGTGAAGTCCGGATTGGTTTCCATACATTCAACATCGTAGACTGCTGGATTTTTTGGGAGAGTACCTCCATACATAGTAGGAAAAGATACGGTGCAAGGGGGTCCCCCTAACGAATCCCCCTTAACGGCTGGAATGATGGTAAACGTTGGCCATTCCATAACACAGTAAGGGTAGAAGATGATATAGTGAACATAATAAGATTTATAAGTTCCCTGCTAAAGCCAACTTTTAGCATGATATTCTCCAAAAATTTCCAGTTTACCTTGTCATAAGCCTTCTCTAAGTCTAACTTCACCGCCATGTAACCCTTCCTCCCTTGTTTTCTTCGCATGATATGCATCATTTCTTGCGTAATGATGATATTATCCGCAGCTTGTCTACCCGGCACAAAAGTACACTGAGTTGGTGATATAATTTTTCCAATAACCACTTTCAGACGATTCGCTATAACTTTGGTAATGATCTTAACAATAACATTCATCAACCCAATAGGTCGAAAATTCGAAGGACCCTCCGGATCTGCTGTTTTCGGAATAAGTGTTATAAGAGTTTCATTGAGCGTACTTGGATAATGTTGTTTCTCAAATGCCGCTGTTACAAAATCAATCACATCTCGTCGAACTACATGCCAATTCCGTTGATAAAAGATCGGTGGTAGACCATCTGGACCAGGAGACTTATAAGCACCTATTTGAAAAACCGCTTCTTCAATCTCCATTGGACTCACAGCTCTATTCATCCATCTTCTATCCGATTTATTTAAAGTAGGAATAGGGATATCCTGTGAAACGCAATGGGCAGAAGATGCATTAGATAATAGTTGAGTATAATACTGCAGTATACCTTGTTGAATGAGTGCCTGATCTTCCGTCCATTGTCCATCCACACCCTTCAACCGAGTAACCCTTGTCCGCCGCCGGTTGGATGCCATGCAAATGTGAAAATATCTACTATTCCTCTCACCATCGAGTAGCCACTGCAAGTTGCTTTTCTGTTGCCAGTATGTATCCTCTTGAGTCAGGATGTCGTTGTATTCCATCATTAATTCTTTCTCCAAATCATATAAAAATTTTGAGGGTTTGCATCCTAATGTTTGTTGAATTCCATAGATTCTGGCAAGGCACCTTTTTCTACGTTGCTGAAGGTCACCAAAAACTTCATTCCTCCATCTAGTCATCTTGTTTTGGAATTCAGCAACTGTTCGACAAAAATCGCCTTTATAGGACAGCCACGCGTTTTGCATAAACGGAGCAAATTGTTTATGTTCCATCCAACACGCTTGGAATTTGAAGTTATAATGTCGGCTCATACACCCAGCAGCATCTTCGAGTGTTAATAACAGTGGGCAATGGTCAGAAAATACACGTGGAAGATGCTGTAAGGTGGCCCTATTAAACTGCAGATGCCGTGAACGGTTAGCCCATGCTTGATCCAATTGTTGCTCGATTTTAAAACGTCCACTCTGTCCATTAGACTATGTAAATCGAGGTCCAGAGTATTCAACACCCAATAGATCACACGTTTCAACCATTTGATACATTCGTTCAACAGGCTGCCCATATACCGCCCTGCCGCCTCTTTTGTCCTCCTGCAGCAGAACTTGATTAAAATCTCCTATCAACACCCATGGAGATGTGATATGGGGTACCATTTGTTCAACATAATCATAGAATAACTCTCGATCCGCCGCTAAGGGTGAAGCATATACAAGTGATACCACACAATATACTTTATCCTTCTCCATAAGAGCAATGTTTAGAACTTGAGCGGTGTAAGATAATATACGTATATCAACAGACGTCTGGTCCCACAGACACCATAATCCTGCCACAAAACCACGGACCTCAACTGCAGCTAGATGCGTAAGATGCGTGCGGCGGATAATCTGATTAGCTTTATCACTTAGTACTCGTGTTTCCATCAAGAATATAACATCAGGTTTATGATCTTTTGCCATTCTCACAATATGTCGCAGCGTGTCGGGCGAACCCGCACCCCGACAGTTCCATGAGATGAGCTTCATTAACAAGTGGAATGAGGAACTCCATGAGCCGGCCTTAAAGCTCCTTCAACCAAAGACATTTCAGTAGTCTCCATCATTGTTTGATTAGCATCGTTTTTTGCATCTATATCAATCACCATAGATGCATTTGTTAAGTTGCAAAGTGTTTTGATGATGAAAAGATGTTTTGAATGAGTTAGAATTATGTTTGATATTTGATGCATGATGGAAAAATACGTTATGAATAAAGATGGTCAAGATTGGAATTCAAAAAGGACATCGATCTCTCAAGGAAGGAGACATCGATCGATCGATGTCACTGACATCGATCGATCGATGTAAGATCTGAATACATCGATCTCTCCCTCCTTGGACTTCGATCGATCGATGTAGGATCTGAGGACATCGATCTCTCCCACCCAGGACTTCGATCGATCGATGTAGGATCTGAGGACATCGATCTCTCCCACCCAGGACTTCGATCGATCGATGTAGAATCTGAGGACATCGATCTCTCCCTTCCAGGGACATCGATCGATCGATGTCCTCCAGAATTCAAATCTTCTGAACGTTTGAACAAAATCCAAGACAGATTTTCAAGGTTTTCTCTTTCCAATCCTCTTCAAACTTCTTGTGGACTTTAACCCAACCTATTACATGCTTCCTTGACTATTGTATACATGTCTAAGATTCTCTAGGGTGGCTATCCAAGATCAAATCACTCCATAGGGTGACTAAAGACTATTTGGGCATTATCTTGACATTTTTGAAGATGAAGACTTGGTGGAAGACCTCAAAAACGTGGTGAACTTCTTCTATAAATGGAGGAGGCTTGGATGAGGCAACAACACACTTTCAACATCATCTAGCTTCACTTTACATTGTTGTACATTTCTCTCATACTTGTAAATTTGTTTAAAGCTTGTCTAGCTTTCTTTGATCTTCATTTGTTTGGATATTGAGAGAAAGAGAGTCAAGCACAAGAGGAACCATAAATAGTTGATCTCTAGCTTGTGCTTAGACTTGTGAGAAAGTGTGAACCTTACTATATCTCTTCAACCCACTGTGAGAAGTTCTTGAGAGAACTTTTGTTCAAGTTGTGAGGAAGCAAGAAGTTGTTCTTGCTAAGAGCTGTAGTTGTTGTAGTTGCACAAGTGTGTTGTGCAAGAAGTTGCTGCTGTTGTTGCTTACACTAAAGTGTTAGTGTAAGTGTTGCTGTGGTTGTTCTTATTGTTCATAATAAGAAGAGTAGTTGTTGAAAATCCACTTTGGAAACAAAGTGGTAGTGGAGTAGAATCATTTACGATTCGAACCACTCTATATCCGGTGTACTCTTTCATTGTCTCTCATCTCCAATTCTTGCTCTGATTTTGAATATCTTTTTGAGTTGAGAAAAACAAGAAAATTCCGCAAAAGAGCCAAACACTCTATTCACCCCCCCTCTAGAGTGTATTTCGGACCTTACAATTGGTATCAGAGCCTAACCTTGATTGCTTGGCCAATCTTTGCAAGTAGCAAGGTTAAAGATCATGGCAATGACAACCTCAACCTCAACCTCAACCTCCCCATCTCCTAAGCCTACTGCACTATTTTCCGGATCAAACACTAAAGCTCCTATGTTTGATGCCCAAAACTATTCCTTGTGGAAATTTCGAATGATCAATCATTTGAAAGGCTGTGGATTTGATATATGGAGAGCTGTTGTCAAAGGAATTGAAGTTCCAATGATTACCAACTCAAAAGGAGAATCAATGTTTAAAGATGAGGATGACTACACCGACGAAGAGAAGATAAAGTTCGCCATTAATGGCAAAGCTTTTGACATTCTCTCAAGTGCTCTAACTACCACTGAGCTCATTAGACTCCAAGGCCTTGAAACAGCCCACGAGGCATGGAAAAGGCTTGAAATGATACATGAAGGAACTGAGCAAGTAAGAATGGCCAAAAGACTCATGCTCATGAAGGAGTATGAGATGTTCGGAATGAAGAGTGGTGAGAAGATTGAGGAGACAATCGATCGATTCACACGAATAGTGAATCAACTCTCCATGGTTGACAAGAAAATCTCAAACGAAGACCTTGTCTCAAAACTCCTCAACTCTTTGCCAAGAGAATGGACACCCAAAGTCACCGCCATCACCGAATCAAAGAATCTCAAGACTCTTACTCTCGATGAGTTATCCGGTAATCTTCTTACTCATGAAATTCTTATTGATGAACAAAATAGGATGAATCCCATCAAGCCTACACAAACATCACACAAGGGATTGGTGGTAGAGTCCGATGATTCGGATGAGGAAGTTGCCCTTCTAGTAAGAAAATTTAGAAGAATGGCAACTAGAAACAAAGCTCAAGCAAGAAAGTTTTTCAAGAAACCATCTAAAGAAAAGGAGGCAAGTGAAAATTGCTATAGATGTGGTCGACCCGGCCACTTCATTGCCTATTGCCACGTAAAGGAGCCACAAAAGCAAGAAAAGAAGGTCTTTCCTCAAAAGAAGAAAGCCCTCAATGCGGAGGTAACCACGTGGGATGATCTCCTTTCGGAATCGGAAGGAGAAGAGAGTGAAGATCAAGGTGTTGGACTTGTGGCAATGGTTGAAAATCCAAAGGTTCAACATACTTGTCTTATGGCGATAGAAGATGACCTTGAGGTAAATTCTAACCCTTCAAATTTGCATGATGAAATAGGAGATTTGCAAGATGACTTTGAGAAATTAAATTTGAAATATAAGTATTTAAAGAAAGAATTCAAGAAATGCATTTTAGAAAATAAGAGCTTGCATGACAAAAATATTTTGATGTTTCAAGAGCATGATGTCATACTTACCATGCATAAAACCGTAGCTCTTGAAAATGAAGAAATTAGAAAAGAATGTGAGAAACTAAAGTTAGACTTACAAAGACTAACAAATGGTAAAAACAACTTAGACATACTACTTGGAAATCAAAGAATTGGAAATGATAAATCCGGTTTAGGATTTAACTCATCATCTTCTTCTATTAAACCTAAGTCCTTAAAGAAAAAGGCAAACAATAGAAAAACACAACAAAATTCATCATCTTCTAAACCAAAGCATGTACCCACCTGTTTTTATTGCAACAAACTAGGACATGTAAAGAAAGCATGTAGAGCTAGATTTGAGAGCACATATGTTTGGAAGCCTAAGGGTCGAAAAACTAACCCTAAAGGACCCAATCATCAAAGGGTACCAATGCATACATCTTTTGGTTTTGTAGGGTCTCAAGATAAATGGAGTAGCCAAAGAAGAAGGAACCAAATGACTTATGGACAGCGGATGTTCAACTCACATGACCGGAGACAAGACGTTGTTCACCAAGCTCAAGCTCCAAGATGGTGGAACGGTGCATTTTGGCAATGGGAGAGCCAAAATCCTTGGACATGGAGAAATTGGTAATTCTTCCTTTACTATTAATAATGTACTATATGTAGAAGGGCTTAAGTATAATTTGATAAGTGTTAGCCAACTATGTGATGCTAATTTTCAAATTGAGTTTGTGAAAAGAAAATGTGTTGTGAAAAAGAACGATAAGATTGTTTTCAAAGCTATTCGTAAAAATGATGTTTACAAATTTAGCACACATGATTTGATATCACAAAATGTTTCTTGCCTAGTTGCCAAAAATGATTTGACTCAACTATGGCATAGACGACTTGGACATATTAGTTTTAAGAATTTCAAAGAGATTTGCAAAAATGAAAAAGTCCAAGGTCTTCCAAAATTGAATTTCGAAAACCATGGCTTATGCGACACTTGTCAAAAGGCAAAACTTGTTAAAACAAGTTTCAAGCCCAAAAGTGAAATCTCCACCACCAAACCTCTACAATTGCTTCATATGGATTTGTATGGGGATATTGGTACAGCAAGCCTAAGTGGAAAACATTACACCTTTGTGGTGGTAGATGACTATTCTAGGTACACTTGGGTAATGTTCTTAGCTAAAAAGAATGATGCATGTCAAGAATTTATAAAGCTTTGTAAGAGATTAGAAAATCAAAGAGAAGACACAATTAAGGAAATTAGAAGTGATAGAGGTGGTGAGTTTGATGGAGAGTTTCAAGAATTTTGTGTATCCAAAGGGTATGGACACAATTTTTCAGCTCCAAGAACTCCTCAACAAAATGGTGTTGCGGAAAGGAAAAATAGAACACTACAAGAAATGAGTAGAGCCATGCTAAACGAATTTGAGCTACCCAAATATTTTTGGGCCGAAGCGGTAAATACCGCTTGTCATGTGATAAATAGAGTTTATTTGAGACCATTTCTCAAAAAGACTCCTTATGAGCTTTGGAAGGATAAAGTACCAAATATTGGTTATTTCAAGGTTTTTGGTTGTAAGTGTTTTATACTTAACACCAAAGACAACTTGGATAAACTCGACTTCAAAGCGGATGAAGGAATCTTTATGGGTTATGCTCAAAATAGCAAAGCATTTAGAGTATATAATAAGAGAAGTATGAAAGTTGAAGAATCAATCCATGTCAAGTTTAGTGAATTTATTGATGATAAGTCAAACGTCAATAATGATGATGATGAAGATGAAATAATTGAAGTAAGTCATATAGAAAAATTTGAGAATCCAAAAGGTGATATTGTCATCGACCTTAGGATTGATCCACTTGAACCTAAGGTTGAAGATGAAGAAGTAGGAGGGGATACCTCAAATTTGCCGGACTCATATAAATATAGAAAAGATCACCCTAAAGAGTTGATACTAGGTGAAACTAGCCAAGGTGTAATGACAAGGAGAAAATTCAATGAAAATGCCTTCATTTCACAAGTTGAGCCTAAAAATATAAAAGAAGCAATAAATGATGAAGATTGGGTATTAGCTATGCAAGAAGAATTAAATCAATTTGAAAGAAGTGATGTGTGGGAATTAGTTGCTAAACCTAGTGATCATCCCGTAATTGGCACTAAATGGGTATTTAGAAACAAAATGGATGATAAAGGAAACATCACTAGAAACAAAGCTAGGTTAGTGGCCCAAGGCTATAGGCAAGAGGAAGGCATAGACTACGATGAAACTTTTGCCCCCGTGGCTAGGTTAGAAGCTATTAGGATGTTATTAGCATATGCATGCTATAAGGATTTCAAACTATATCAAATGGATGTGAAATCCGCATTCTTGAATGGAATAATTCAAGAAGAGGTTTATGTAGCTCAACCTCCGGGGTTTGAAAATCATGATTATCCAAATCATGTTTTTAGACTCAAAAAGGCCCTTTATGGACTTAAACAAGCTCCTAGGGCTTGGTATGATAGATTAAGTAACTTCCTACTTGAAAACGAGTTTTCAAGAGGAAAAGTCGACACTACTCTTTTTATTAAAGAACAAGGAAACCATCAATTGCTTGTTCAAATTTATGTGGATGATATCATATTTGGTGCTACTAATGACTCTCTTTGTAAGCATTTTGCTAAATTGATGGAAGGAGAATTTGAAATGAGCATGATGGGTGAACTCAACTACTTTCTTGGTCTACAAATCAAGCAAACTCAAGATGGAGTGTACATATCTCAAACAAAGTATACGAAGGATTTGCTCAAGAAGTACAAATTCGAGGATGGAAGAAGTGTGAGCACTCCGATGAGCACAAGTACAAAGCTTGACAAAGACGAAAAAGGAAAGCCGGTTGAGGTAACAAAATATAGGGGTATGATTGGTAGTTTACTTTATTTAACCGCTAGTAGGCCGGATATTTTGCATGTTGTGTGCTTATGTGCTAGATTTCAAAGTATGCCTAAGGAATCGCATTTAGTTGCCATTAAACGTATCTTTAGGTATTTAAAAGGAACTTTGAACTTTGGATTGTTTTATCCCAAAAATGGTTGTTTTGATCTAAGAGGATATAGTGACTCCGACTATGCCGGAAATCTTGTTGATAGAAAAAGCACTTCCGGGACATGTCAATTCCTTGGAGATTGCTTAGTTTCTTGGTTTTCTAAGAAACAAAACAGTGTGTCACTTTCTACGGCGGAATCCGAATATGTATCGGCCGCTTCGTGTTGTGCACAATTACTTTGGATGATCAACACCTTGAACGATTACAATGTTAAGTTTGAAAAAGTTCCCATCCTATGTGATAATACCTCAGCCATAAGTATAGCACAAAATCCGGTTCATCATAGTAGAACAAAACACATTGAGGTAAGACATCATTTCATAAGAGATTGCATCCAAAAGGGATTGGTATGCGTTGAGTTCGTTCCAACAAATGACCAATTGGCGGATATTTTTACCAAATCCCTTCCCACCGAGACATTCGAATCAATTAGAACAAGATTAGGAATGATAAACAATAATTAAAGGGTTATAAATGTCAAAATTGCAGAAATCTGCACACATAGATCGATCTATGTGAAAAACATCAGAGACTGATGTCTCTTAAAGACATCGATCGATCTATGTCCAGGACATCGATCGATCGAAGTCTCAGACATCGATCGATCGATGTCTGCGCGGACAGGTCATTAAAATCAACATTTTTCTCTTTCCCCTTCACTTTTCCTCTTCTTCCAACCGAAATCCCTAAGATTTCCTCTGCAAAAACCGACGAACTTGTTCTAAAAACACCAAAATTTCTCTGCCAAATTCAAAGTTCTCGCGGAAAACTCTACAAATACAATCGTATTCCTCAAAGCCATCTTCAAAATCTGATTTTTTACTCAAATGGCTTCTAAATCTTCCAAGAGAGCAAGAACTTCACAAGAGGGTGAAAGTGAGGCACAACAATCATCGCCTCAAGTTCCAACAGGGTATAGATCCTTGAGGAAGAAAACTACTGCCTCTCAGAACACTGAATTGCAGAAGGCACGGGAAAAGCTCACTGTCAACAATTTCCCATGGCTAAAATCTTCAGATTACAAGGATGCTTTGAAAGAGCCAGCAGGAACAGGTAAATTCGGATATATCACTCTCAAAGCTCAAAATTTATTTCACGAATGGGAACGAAAGAAACGATCCACCATTCCACTTAAACTGCTCAAAATTGAAGACATTTTGAGAAATGAAGAGTTAAAACCAATCATTGATTGGTTTTATCATCAAAAGTGGATACACCTTTGGGACGTTGATCAAATGACAGATATGTCTACCAGATATACTAGGATGTTTTATGCTAATATGTGGGTAGAATATAAACATGGTGTAGCTGATGCCTTACATACATTGATAGATGGACAGTTGTTGATGTTTAGTTCTAAAACTATAAATGATTTGCTTGACTTTCCTGCTGAGGGTTGGGAAGATTTTGATCCATGGAAGTGGGATTCCCACAAATACCAAATTTCTGAAAATGAGGTCAAATACTTTCTTGGATTTCACCCCACCAAAAATACAAATGACATGCCTTTGGTGTATAGAGTTCTACTTGCCATTGTCACTTTCTGTATTAATGGAAAATCGGCTAAACTTCCAAGCAACTTGGATTTTTATATAGCTTATCGAATTGCAAATAAGGAAGCTATGAATCTCGGTGAGATTATATTTGCAAATATGCTGGAAGCCGTAACAAAGCAATCCAAGGCTCTTCCCTATAGCAATCTCATCTATAGGTTGCTCAAAAAGGCAAATGTATTGTTGGATGAAGACTATACTGAACAGATTACCAATAAGGATTATTACACCAAAGCCAACATCCAACAAATACATAAGTCTAGGAAGGAAGCTCAAAAACGGGGTGGATTACAAGAACAAGATGACGAAGAACCTGAAGATCCTATCCCTCCACCATCCCCTACCGAACCTCAAATGGAACCATCGTCTCATCCATCACCACAACCAACCCCTGAACAAACCACCACTTCCAAGAAGGAAAAAGGAAAAGCTCCGGTGACGGAAGGAAGTGGGTCTGATGAAGAGTTTGATGTTAGAGCAGAGATTAATGAAATACAATTCACCCTTGGTCAATGGGGAGAAGATTTGACCACAGAAGCCGCTCGTATTGATGACCTACAAAAGGAGTATCAGAACTTTCAGAAACGAATAAACTCCATAGAAACAAAGGTCAACACTGAAGTTGCAGAACTGAGGACGGAGTTAGTCGTGCAGAAGACGAAGTATCAAAAATTGAAAGAAAAGCTCAAAACGGCTCTCTCTGGATTGTGTTTTTCCTCTGATGAGGAATAGCTCTCTCTTTCCTAGTGGTTTACGTATTTTGAAAAGTTTGAGTTTACGTTTGTATCTCAAAACTTGATATTTCTTGATGGTATTTACATTCTCGTTTGACACTTTTTTTGTTGATTTCAAAAAGGGGGAGAAGAATGTTGGTATGTTATAGTTTTTAGCATGATGGCATAATATAAGGTATGATTTGTGGCATGCTAGTTAATCATGGCTATGGCATTTTTTTTGGAATACTAGTTGATCATGGTTTGGTATTGTTTTGGCATGATATAGTTTTGGCAAGATTTTGGCATATGAGTTAATGATATATTGGGCATGCTAGTTGAAATTTTTTTTGGTTGGATATTGTTGGCAAGCATGATTGGGCATCAACACGTGTATAGCATGTTCTTGCAAAAATGGTTGAAAATTTTGATAAGGTTTGGTTAAGCATGGCTAGACTTATATTGGTTATTAACACTTAGCTTAGCTTGATAAGATAAATTTGGTATGACATGACATGAAGTTCTTTGATATCTTTACATATGAAACATGATGCATAAGTTGAGGGGGAGCATGAACTAAGGGGGAGCTGTAAAATATCAAGCTTAGTTGAAAAAGAATCATGTAAAAACATCTTTTGAATTGTGGTTTTGAAATCATCAAAAAGGGGGAGATTGTTAAGTTGCAAAGTGTTTTGATGATGAAAAGATGTTTTGAATGAGTTAGAATTATGTTTGATATTTGATGCATGATGGAAAAATACGTTATGAATAAAGATGGTCAAGATTGGAATTCAAAAAGGACATCGATCTCTCAAGGAAGGAGACATCGATCGATCGATGTCACTGACATCGATCGATCGATGTAAGATCTGAATACATCGATCTCTCCCTCCTTGGACTTCGATCGATCGATGTAGGATCTGAGGACATCGATCTCTCCCACCCAGGACTTCGATCGATCGATGTAGGATCTGAGGACATCGATCTCTCCCACCCAGGACTTCGATCGATCGATGTAGAATCTGAGGACATCGATCTCTCCCTTCCAGGGACATCGATCGATCGATGTCCTCCAGAATTCAAATCTTCTGAACGTTTGAACAAAATCCAAGACAGATTTTCAAGGTTTTCTCTTTCCAATCCTCTTCAAACTTCTTGTGGACTTTAACCCAACCTATTACATGCTTCCTTGACTATTGTATACATGTCTAAGATTCTCTAGGGTGGCTATCCAAGATCAAATCACTCCATAGGGTGACTAAAGACTATTTGGGCATTATCTTGACATTTTTGAAGATGAAGACTTGGTGGAAGACCTCAAAAACGTGGTGAACTTCTTCTATAAATGGAGGAGGCTTGGATGAGGCAACAACACACTTTCAACATCATCTAGCTTCACTTTACATTGTTGTACATTTCTCTCATACTTGTAAATTTGTTTAAAGCTTGTCTAGCTTTCTTTGATCTTCATTTGTTTGGATATTGAGAGAAAGAGAGTCAAGCACAAGAGGAACCATAAATAGTTGATCTCTAGCTTGTGCTTAGACTTGTGAGAAAGTGTGAACCTTACTATATCTCTTCAACCCACTGTGAGAAGTTCTTGAGAGAACTTTTGTTCAAGTTGTGAGGAAGCAAGAAGTTGTTCTTGCTAAGAGCTGTAGTTGTTGTAGTTGCACAAGTGTGTTGTGCAAGAAGTTGCTGCTGTTGTTGCTTACACTAAAGTGTTAGTGTAAGTGTTGCTGTGGTTGTTCTTATTGTTCATAATAAGAAGAGTAGTTGTTGAAAATCCACTTTGGAAACAAAGTGGTAGTGGAGTAGAATCATTTACGATTCGAACCACTCTATATCCGGTGTACTCTTTCATTGTCTCTCATCTCCAATTCTTGCTCTGATTTTGAATATCTTTTTGAGTTGAGAAAAACAAGAAAATTCCGCAAAAGAGCCAAACACTCTATTCACCCCCCCTCTAGAGTGTATTTCGGACCTTACAGCATTAATGTTCACATCTGAGGGGTGTTGCTTGACTTGATCACCAACTGGCAGTGGGTCAATATGTGAATGTCTGATAGAATTGGATAGCGGACACTCCATAGGCGGGACGTTTGTAATATCCGCTAACGGTCTCTGCACCTCTCCTGCTGAAGATTGTGCTGGTTGGTCATGAGTCACCATGGCTAAGGGAGATTGTTTGCAGACGGTACTCTGTGGCATCCCATTACTCGACACACGCGGGACGTGCACGCGAACTCTGGTTTGTTCCTTTAGTGGTACCCCCTTGTTCTTTCGTTCTTTGGACTGTGTAAGTTGCTTTTTTGATGCGAGGCGGAATGTAGGTGGAGGACCATGATCTTGAATACGTCCAAATGTCACTGCAAGATTACTTGCAGCCATGGGAGGAGCGACCTCCTCATTTTCATCCGCTAACAGCATGTATCGTGATCCACTCCCATGTAATATAGGGGCGCTGGTGGTGACTGGCTTCTGGGTTTTAGTCTTAGAATTTGGCTGGGAGGCAGCAGGATTGTTATCAGATCCTTGCCATTCCTTAGGTGCTGCATTCCTCCGACGACTAGTATTCCGAGCAATCATCCAAGGCCCAAAGGAGTCCGATGGTACTTCTTTGGTCACCGGTGCCACCTGTGGGGGATGCCGATTACTCTCATTTTCAGGTTGCAAAGTCGGACATATATCCATCCGGTGGCCGTACATACCACAATTGAAACATACTTGATGCAGATTCTCATACTCAACATTCAACTGAACTCCATTTATAATGACCATAGAAATAAGGGGCCTCTGTAAATCCACTTCCACACATACGCGCGCATACTTCTCCCTTGAAACCATTGTAGTATTCCTGTCCACTTTAATGGCCTGTCCCAATTGATTTCCAGTCCGCATGAGAACAGATTCATGAAAAAATTCCAGAGGTAACCGTGGGATCCTTACCCAAACCATCGTAGAATTTACCTTCTCAACAGATGGCAGAAATCTAGGCCGGAGTTTCGCCACAGTCAGGTAATGTCCTTGGATAGTCCAAGGTCCGTCCTCGAAAGGTTCTTCTATGGCAGGTCTTTTATGTTTCTTCACACTGCGAAGGAATTAATCTGCCTCTTCAGTAGTGTGTTCATGTTGGGTTTCCTCCATATCGGTAGAGGTTATCACGCGGGTGAAAATCCGGCAAGAAACAGCGGTTACGGATGGTTATTGGCAGTTACGTAGGAAGCAAGTAATGCGGAGCAAAAACTTAGGGATATACTCTGATTTAGATTCCTTATTTCCTTAATCAGCAACTACTGTGAAATTTGCTAACAACTTAAATCATGCGTGCAGTTCTTCCACTTGAATGTGATATAATCATTATCTCAATATTTTATATACTATTATTCACCTTGTAATACACACGGCTAATCTATAAAATAATTATCTTAAAATAAATACTAATTAGTTTTTAATCATGATATATCGTTTTACTCTTAAAAAGAATGGGGGTTGCGCATCACATGTTTCTGTGAGTGATGATACCAGAAAATCCACCCGTCAGTCAATGACAGTCAACGTTAGAGCAAGAATACAGAAATGACTAAGTGCCGCAGGACGGCCTGACGACTGACCAAGTCCTACGCGGACAAATATTCCGCCTCGGCCACGGAGGCCCCACGCCATCTCGGTTACATGGTCAGCACCCTACTAGGACCAAGGGTTCCACCTCGGCTTAAAGGTTTCCACCTCGGCCTAAGGATTCCACCTCGGCTCAATGGCTTTACAACGGCCAATGGATCTTATCTCGGCTACAGTTACCAATTGGAATAGCCTGGCCAGAACCTTGGCCCAAGCATTTTATCACAAGACCTCGGCATTTCTGCCCTTCAAAATGGCACCTCGGCCATAACAACGGTATCTCGGACATCTAGAAGGATACACGTCTATCTCGGCCAAAGGAACACATCTCGGCCTCGGATCTGATCTGACTACGGATCTGATTATCGACCTCGGCCAGGTTACAACAGTCACAGAGTTGTGTGCTACGTGGTCTACATGCAATATCCAACATTCCAGATGTCAACCATACGGAAGGAAGGTGCCAGTACAGCAATCCTTAGCAGCTGCACGGCTACCATGCAAGCGGGCCAGACGTCGTCATCTCAACCATCTGAGACACGCAGCCCCTAGCTTCGCCAACTATAAAAGAGCCTCTCCAACAGTAAGAAGAAAAAGGCCAAGTAAAATTGGGAAGGAGAGAGCCAAGTAAAAATTGTATGATCAAAATCCAAGTCCAAATCTCAAGTGAGAAAAAAACCCCGCTGCTCTCATCTTAGCTCAGCTTACACCTTGGCCGACCTCAAACAGGTTTCATCAAACCTATATTTCAGTTAAAGCCATACGCTATAATGCCCGCAACTGACTTGAGCGTCGGAGGGTTTCCCCGGGGCAGCGCCCTGGGACCCCTAACGCGTTTTTTCTTTTCTCAGGCTTCCTAGGAGGACAAGTGACGGAGGGGTGACGGCCTTAGACCCCGGATATTTCGACTATTACCTTGGCGAGACAATCCGACCTCGTCAAATTGGCGCTAAAAGGAGGGCCTGAACCTCCGGGTCCCTTGACTTTCGAAATATCGTCACTACCAACTCTTCTTAGCAGACTTCAAAAGCTACTGAGAGAGATGAGCAGAGAAGATAATCAAAAGTCTTCTTTGCAACCAACTGCTCCATGTTCTAAGGAGCCAGAGGAGTTTTCAACTCCTATTATCTTCTCACAAGAAGAACACATGAGAGCTATTTACTATGTGGCTCAAAATCCGGCGGCATTCCAAGCTGTAATGGAATTAAGAGGGAATACCTCAACCGAAAGTACTAATGAACCCTCTCCTGGCAGTACCAGTATTCCGCAGGTTTTGGGATACTCTCCATCTCGGCCAGGGTATCATTCTGAATGTCAAGCTGAGGTTATGTCTGAAGCCGGATACTCGCCACGGAGGTCTGATTGTCAGACCATACAGCGCCCTTCGATCTCATCTCGGCCTTCCGGTCCTGGAACACATATCCAGGCCTCACGGCGAGAAAGAGCATCTGTCAAAGTTCGGATGGGGGGCCAGGGCAGAGAAAGGACATCTCTTTTGGCTTCAAAAGCTCGCATCCTCTCCTATATGAGAAGGAAGAGTTTGGTGAAGGAACCAAAGCCCCTTGCAGGGCCACTCCATAAGAGGGATCCTCAACTTTATTGCCTATATCACCATGATATAGGGCATGATACAGAAGACTGTAGACAACTCGGTAAAGAGATAGCTCGCCAGATTGAGCTCGGCCATCTGCAGCAGTTTCACGATCTGAGATGAAACTTGCGCAGTGGAGCCAATTTAGACGATCCCCGAGGTGGACGCCAACCCGAGCGGCAGCTTGAATAAAAAAAATAGCAAGTTAGGCTGCTTAGACTGTTAATTGAGCTCAAAGTGGGGATTAATTTTCGTGTACATCTAAAAACCCCCAGCTCGGCCCTGTAGTTGGCTTGTACAGCAGTCACTTCTTGGTGCATGAAACTTCTCAGCAATAAAAAGTGTTCATTCAACTCAGTGTTATGGACAGCATTGCGGAACTGAAGTTCATTAAATTTCTCCTCGGCAGGTTCTGGGGAAAGAGCCCGCTAAAGGGTTAAAAAATTTCTTCTCAGCAGGTTCTGGGGAAAGATCCCGCTAAAGGGTTAAAAATTTCTTCTCAGCAGGTTCTGGGGAAAGATCCCGCTAAAGGGTTAAAAACTTCTTCTCAGCAGGTTCTGGGGAAAGAGCCCGCCAGAGGGTTGAAAATTTCTTCTCAGCAGGATCTGGGGAAAGAGCCCGCCAGAGGGTTGAAAATTTCTTCTCAGCAGGATCTGGGGAAAGAGCCCGCCAGAGGGTTAAAAATTTCTTCTCAGCAGATTCTGGGGAAAGAGCCCGCCAGAGGGTTGAAATTTTTTTCTCAGCAGGTTCTGGGGAAAGAGCCCGCCAGAGGGTTAAAAATTTCTTCTCAGCAGGTTCTGGGGAAAGAGCCCGCCAGAGGGTTAAAGATTTCTTCTCAGTAGGTTTGGAAAAGATCTTGTTTAAGGGTTGAAGTTGCATCTCGGCCAGCCCGGGGCACTAACTCGAGACTCATGACCTTGGCAACTCTGGATAAGGTCGGGGCAGATCGCTATATCTCACCTCGGCTAGTGTACAACGGATATGGTCAGAGTTATTTCAAATGAGATCTCGGTTAAGGCTTCACGAGATTCTCTTATTCAAGCTCAGCAAAACAAGGTAACTTTTATTGTCATCTTTTATTAAAGTTGAGCAGGTTTTAATAAAGACCGACATTCAATCTCGGCAACAATGAATTTGAAAAGTTCAATTACGCTAGTCTGCGGGCAGAGATTTGCTCAAGATTAGTGAGTCTGATCTGTGATCTCGGCTACAAAAAGTTTGAAGAACATACTGAAAAATGCAAAAACTCGGAAACAAACGAGAATTGCAAATTAAGAGAGCAGAAACTTTCATTGATGACAAGAGTACATATTACAATTAAACTAGATCTACTCCTCATCCCGCAAGTCTGCCCCATCAGTGAACTTCAGAAACTGAGTCTCGAACTCGGCCTCAGCATTGGAATTATAGAGCTCAACTAGCCGAGGATCCTCTCTATTTAGCTGGGGGCAGACCTCGGCACAGATGTCAATGGCCCTCGTCTGGCCCATCTGCATAACTGGGCCCTGCAGCAGCACCATATTCTCTTCGAACAGTTCAGACTTTTTGAACTCGGCCACTGCTTCAGACTTGGCCGCAGCAAGTTGAGCAGAAAAGTTTGATGCTTGCTGCTCCAGTTTCTCTTGCAGAGTTTTGATTACGGCATCCTTCTGCCCAGACTCAGTTATCACGTGATTGTAGCATGCCTCCAGGTCGGCATTTCTCTTCTCCAGTTCGGCGACCAAGGAATTAGCCGTAGCCCACTTAACTTCGGCCTCTTCCTTTTGTCCCCGGAGCTTGTCATTTTCAGTCTTCAAGGATGAGATGTCCTGGGAAGCTGCCTCGGACTCTCGGACTTTGACGGCCAGTTGACTTTGCAACTCCTCACCTCGGCTAATGAGCTCGGACAGTTGCACTGTTAGCTGTTTCACCAAAATGGAATTAGAAAAACTTTAGCATGTGAAACAAACAAGAAGTGAATCATACCATGGCAGAGTTGATATGGACAGAGTTGACCAAGCTGCCCCAAGATGCAGTTGAGAAACGTTGTTTGTCAATGGGTAGTATCAAACTGTTCATCTTCCTGGCTGTGGCAGGGTTCATCACAGTGTCGGTTTCATCAAATTCGCCCACCGTTACATTTTCCTGAGCAGGTGCCATTTCGGCCTCAGGAATGGGGGCATCGTCTTCTCTGGGCCTTTTTCTCAGAACAGAGCCCTCAATTGGCCGTGTCAATCCAAGATCAGTTGGAGGGTTTATTGGAGATACATCAGCCCTTGCTCCTATACCAGTATTTAGAGTTAAAGACTACTTAAAAACAATACTACAAGTCTACAAAAATACTAGATACCTGGAGTGGTGGACTCAGAGGCGATTGTGATGGCCTGATTCACCTCGGCCTCGGCAATGCCTTCGGCTGGGGGCAGTTCTTGTGCGGCCTCAGCCCTTGCTTTCGCGGCCTGAGCCTTCTTGCGAGCTGCAGCCTTAGCAATCTTGGCCGCAAAATCCTTCCCTCCAGGAGCCATGGAGCCTGCATAAAGTGCACAAGGTTAAGTGGGGGAAGTTAGAGATGAGAAAGAAGCACAAGTATTAGAATATACCCCGGACTACTGCCAAATTTTCTGGAGAAAGAGGTTTGTAATGAGGACCAGAGGCCAAAGAACTCAGATCGGCTGCCTTCAGGACGGACTCATTAACTCTATGCCAGTCAATGACTACAGGCAGAGAGTACAACTTGGCCGCCTCGTCACAGTATTCTGGGCTCGGCTTCATGTTGTCAGCTCTGCCCGACTTCCATATATCAAGTTGGGGTAACCCTAACTTCTTAATATAAAAGAACCTACCCTTCCAATTCTTCTTGAAGGAAGGAATATGTACAACATAATTAAAATCTTCAGGAGTCTCTCTTTTGGTAAAGTAATACCAACTCTCTGAAGACCTACAAGCAAACAGACTTCTAAAGATTCTTTGATCGAAGGGGATCTCAGATGCTCTAAGGAAGAGCAGAAAAGAAAGAATAATTTTCAAACTGTTAGGCTTGATTTGGGGAAGCCTAAGGTTGTAAGAATGAAGAATTCGAAACAAAGAAACTGGGACGGAAAGACGGAATCCAGAATGGAAATATTCTTCGTAGATGGCTTCATATCCCGCAGGAGGGTCATAAGCCGTTTGATTGGGTAGAGGAAGGATGGGATCGAATTGCTCAACGTCAATATCGTACATCCCGCATAATAAAGACACGTCCACCTCGGACAGAGTACAAAAGGACCCTTGAACCTCGGCTGAAGGAGACCCCCTATAGACAACTCCTACCGGCAAAGTTGAAACCCTAGATCTACTAGGCACTGTTGCCGTGTCCGGAGGAGGAATGGTTTCTGCCTGTTCTGGAGAAACCTCAACTATTCTAATAGCTCTGCTCGGCGGAGCTCGGCCACTGGGGCCGGCAACATTACCAGCACCAGCCAGAAGCCGAGCTGGAGGACGGTTTTCAGAGACAACCGTCTTCTCCGATGAAGAATTTAAGGATCCGGCGTTACCAACATAAGAAGCTCCTTCGGAGCGATTCTGTGAGTCAGAAGCCGAAGACATGAAAGCTAACAGAGAAGACTTACAGGCGATTTGCCGGAAAAGAAAGGAGACCGGAGAATGTAGGAGGAATGCCGGAGAAGGAAGCAAGCGCCGGGAAGACAGAGTAAGCAGAAAGCAAAACGCAAAAGTGAAAGGGAAAGGCCTATTTATAGGTAGGGATCTCGGCCATCTCAAAGGTTACCTCGGAAGGACCGACCTCGAGACCCACGCTACCATTAAGGCTGGATGACACAAGTCCTGAACCGTCGTATTAAGAAGATGTACCATCGTCACCTCGGTATGCGCAGACAATAATTGTGCAAGGCGAACCAACCCAAGATGGACACGTGCCGATAAAGATTATCCACCTGGTCAGTTTGATCCAATCAGTACAGTTACGAACTGATGCTTCGTACACTGTGCTAGACAGTTACGGAGTAATTGGCATCAAGAGTAACACCTCGGCTGAAGGCAACGATATCAACAGATTAGTCTGCCCTCAGTTCAGTTCGGCCAAACTAATCTGGGGGGCAAATGATGATACCAGAAAATCCACCCGTCAGTCAATGACAGTCAACGTTAGAGCAAGAATACAGAAATGACTAAGTGCCGCAGGACGGCCTGACGACTGACCAAGTCCTACGCGGACAAATATTCCGCCTCGGCCACGGAGGCCCCACGCCATCTCGGTTACATGGTCAGCACCCTACTAGGACCAAGGGTTCCACCTCGGCTTAAAGGTTTCCACCTCGGCCTAAGGATTCCACCTCGGCTCAATGGCTTTACCACGGCCAATGGATCTTATCTCGGCTACAGTTACCAACTGGAATAGCCTGGCCAGAACCTTGGCCCAAGCATTTTATCACAAGACCTCGGCATTTCTGCCCTTCAAAATGGCACCTCGGCCATAACAACGGTATCTCGGACATCTAGAAGGATATACGTCTATCTCGGCCAAAGGAACACATCTCGGCCTCGGATCTGATCTGACTACGGATCTGATTATCGACCTCGGCCAGGTTACAACAGTCACAGAGTTGTGTGCTACGTGGTCTACATGCAATATCCAACATTCCAGATGTCAACCATACGGAAGGAAGGTGCCAGTACAGCAATCCTTAGCAGCTGCACGGCTACCATGCAAGCGGGCCAGACGTTGTCATCTCAACCATCTGAGACACGCAGCCCCTAGCTTCGCCAACTATAAAAGAGCCTCTCCAACAGTAAGAAGAAAAAGGCCAAGTAAAATTGGGAAGGAGAGAGCCAAGTAAAAATTGTATGATCAAAATCCAAGTCCAAATCTCAAGTGAGAAAAAAACCCCGCTGCTCTCATCTTAGCTCAGCTTACACCTTGGCCGACCTCAAATAGGTTTCATCAAACCTATATTTCAGTTAAAGCCATACGCTATAATGCCCGCAATTGACTTGAGCGTCGGAGGGTTTCCCCGGGGCAGCGCCCTGGGACCCCTAACGCGTTTTTTCTTTTCTCAGGCTTCCTAGGAGGACAAGTGACGGAGGGGTGACGGCCTTAGACCCCGGATATTTCGACTATTACATTGGCGAGACAATCCGACCTCGTCAGTGAGAATAATATGTTTAGAGATTTGAAATGAATATATTAAAAGTGATAGCTTATGAGAGATGTAATTTATTAATATTATATTTAAATGTATGAAAATAAAAGAATAAAATTTGTCTTCTTTTAGAATATACCTATCATGTTCTATAAGAGTGAGTGATGTAAAAAGATAAAACTCTTATCAAGAACTAAGATTTTCCATCAAGAAGTTATTAAATCTGTTATTCTTGATTGTGTCACTTCAGGCAGTTTTATTGTATAATATTGCACAAATATGTACTCATTTATCCAATTTCACTTTATCCTTTTGTTTTTTTATAATTCTAAGTTCGGATACTGTGAAAATAAATTTTGGTTTGCTAGAATGTAATTATTTTAGTTCGAATTTTATGGATAATGAATATACTAAAAATAACATGTTCAAATAAATAGTTTATTAGCATCTCGACAGTAAAAATGTAAATAACAAATTTAAGGTTTATATTATATCAAAACTTGTACTAAAGATTTTAAGGAAACATATTACTCGCGCTCTATGGTAAGATATATATATATATATATATATATATATATATATATATATATATATATATACACACACACACACACACATTGACACACACACACATACATATATATATATACGTATAGATAGATAGATATAGCCATATGTTTTCAGAAGATGATTATAGTATAATGTTCCGATCACAATCGTGATTTACAATTAATTAAATGCGTATGTTTGTTAAAATAATTATCGATATCAACATATAGAATGTCGAACACCGTACTCATATAAAGAATTGTAATGCACATTTCGATTTAGAAATGGATGACGGGCCTTGAAACATCACATATACATTATATTGCAACAACAGTAAAAGTTATGGTTAAAAGGTAAGAGACATATAAACAATAATTTATAAAATCGAGCAAATAAATGTTATAAAAGGTTGAACCCCAACAAGTAAGGTTACTGCCACACCCAGTCCCAAAGGTAGTATAGGGAGGTAAATCAGCTATCCAACGGCCTGCTAGCAGGAGTTTGGTCATTTACACAGTAGTCTGCACAAGGAGCTCCCAGCACTGCAGGCAAGTCTATTGTGTTGGATTTGATATGCTCATATGTGTAGTGCACGACACGTGTGACTAAAGTTACATATCAAACATATGTGGACTTATGTATGTTATATGTTATATGTTACTAATGTTACGTAATATTTGTACGTATCCACACGTTAAGTGATCACTGCGGTATAATAGTGCATACACAGTGTAATCTGAATGGATCACTAAATGTTTAGACAGTCATACAGTTACAGTCCTTGATGGTAGGACTCATAAAGTCGAGACCGTATTATTAATGACATCTGATCCCTGAAGGACAAGAACCCACGAGTATTCTTCTCGAAGTGTTTTAAGTAAGCTATTTAATATATATAATTTATTATATATATATATATATTAAAATTTCCGTTTCACATTCAATAAGAAATTTAACGGAAAACGTTTCATCAGACGTTTTTCATTGAAACATTCAGTATACGTTTCATACTTCATTTTATGTCCACTATATATAGACGTGCAAGTGTGCGAGTGCTGAGGATATATTTTTGAAAGGTTTACCTTTGCAAAACTGCTGAAGGTTTTGTGAAGCTCCTATTCTGTTGCCTTGCATTTTTAAAGTTGCTAAAGTTTTGTTTCTTTGCATATTTGCAAAGTTCACACAGAACGTATATATATATATATATATATATATATATATATATATATATATATATTTATATATACACATTTTATATATAAAACACTTTTATGAGGAAAACACACTATCTATTCTCTTCATCGGAATAGTAGTGGTAGTTGTTGATATTTCATTGGTGAATTCAACAACTGGTGGGTTCGTGCAATCCCTTGGAAGACACAGTTGTCACGCGTGTCAGATTCCCTACAGCGTTAACCAACGGTGCAAGGTATACTTCCGCATTTATTTACTTTGCTTTTGTGTTCTCTTAATTGATCCTCGTGTAATGGATTTACTATGTAAATCCCAACATATTGGGCAAGAAACTCCCACACTATGCACTTGCTGAGAAGTAGTTTTCTTATGTTTGGTAAGAATTAAACCTCTCATCTCTCTTTCGAGAACCTCTGTTCGAAACCAGACAAATGAATGTTATAGAAATGTTTCAAGTGGAGGTGTGTTATATTGTGATGTCTATCTTGTAATCATATCGTGACATTCAAACAGTTGATTTTGAAGGCGAGGGTGACGACAAGTAGGAAAAGGGCGGCGTCAAAAGGAAGCGCAAGTTGTCTTCTCGTAGAGTCTAAGTGTCAAAGTGTACATGACAAAAGTGTAGATGATATATATTAGGTGGCGTTTGGTTCACATTTAAGTATCGGAATTAGAATTGGAATAGATGTGACAGTATATGAGTTTGAGAATATATGAGTTTAGATGTAAAAGTATTAGTTGTTTGGTATTGAAGTGGGAATGTGCATGATTGATATTGATAGCGTTTGGAACGTATCGAAATTGAAATAAGTATCGAAGATGGGCGACCGAAAAATTGGTCGGAAATATTTGACCGGCTGGAATACTTACCGGCCGGCGGATGACGGGCGATGGCGGGGCGGCGGTGGCGGGCGACGTTGACCGGCAAGGGCCTTTGACCTTTGGAGGGTCGGTGGGGCAGCCGGTGTGGGTTGAGGGTGGTCAACTTCATATCCCTCATTCTCTCAATATTGAAAGACAATGTGGCTAGTATATCTAAAACGATATCCATTACCAAATACTCAGATATCAATCCGAAACTCATACCCCCAATTTTAACAACCAAACAACATGTATGGGTTGTAGCCCCTCCAACCCATACCCTTAATGAAGAAACCCCCAATCAAACACCCCCTTAGTTGGTATCTCAGTGATATATTGTAATCAAAGATTGTTAATTTTAATGGGGCTAGTATATCAAAGAAACAATATTCATTACCAAATACTCAGATATCAATCACAAACACATGCCTCCAATTGTAACAACCAAACCGTGTGTATGAGTTTAGAGTCCCTCCAAACCTATACCTTTAATGAAGAAACTCTCAACCAAACACCCCTTCAGTTGGTATCTCGGTGATATATTGTATTCAAGTTTTCATATAAAAAAGCTAATAATGGTTAAATAATACAGCTAAAAATGCACGTTTCTACATGAAACATGGAATTTTCATAATAAAAAAATAAGTTTGTTTTTTTATTCGAATACTGCTCGAGTTCGAAGACGTTCTTTGGAATCGAACTATGTATCTATTAGAGCAAACCCCAACCCGAGTACCAACTGGACTATGTCATGTGAGCAAAAAAAATTGTTTTTCTTGTCCTTGATTCACTTCTATCTACATTAAAATACAACTATAAAACTAAAATAACTTTTCTTTTCACTTAGTAGACTGGAGATAGTCAAAGTGTAGTCTTCGAGATGAAACTATGGGTTATAATGGTTTGGTTTAGTTGGTATTTTATGTTTCATAATCAGACCAACGCACTTAATTTTAAATAAACAAACTTAAAGTCAAATGGGAAAAGGAAAAAACGAATGTTTCCTGGGAATATCCACACTGTCTTTGTAATCCTCTTTCTCCATAAACTCTTATCATGGATCATGTCTTCAAAGAGGTATAATTCTAATAGGTCATATCTAATTCGTTCATCCCAAGTTAGTTTGAGTCTGTCTATACTCCTCTTCTCCTCTACAATGAGGCCTTCAACTACTCTGACAGATATCTCATACGAAAATTAAGTAAATTAAGACTCTCTTCAATGTTTGAGTTTAGAGAGCGGGTCTTGAATTAACTAGTAAATTTGATGCTTTATGACCTTAAGATCAGGGGTTCGAGCTGCGGAAACATTCTTTTACACAAAAAACAGGGTAAAACTGGATAAATCAGATCGCGAAGTGATTTGTCATCTCTTCTGACTTCAAGTAAATGCAAAAACCTAACATATCTCGAGACTCTTCAAGATGTCAGATCCTTCTTCAATATATGGGGATCCTTCTTCAAGATGTGAATGCCTTCTATGTATAGGCACTAGAGAGGTGAAAGAGCAGAGTTTTCCACAACCTCCCATTTTGAAATTTCAAAAATGAATCATGTGTTTGATTTGTTAAATCTTGATATATAACCAAACTAGATATTACCTTAAACTAAAGTACATTATCTTATTATTTTGAAATAAGAATAACATACATCAATGTCGTTCGTTAAATGTATTTAAATTAAATGGTACATGATATTTGCATTTGTCGCATAAAATTAATATATCTATTATGCTTACCAAGAAGTAGGCCACATCCTATTTCGGGTAACTCGTGCGAACCAAATTTCATCGCCCCTGTTTCGAGCAAGCGTGGTCATGCATTGTCCACATAGATAGGGGTTCAAACTTATAATACATACGAAGATATGAACATTATGCTGGTGTTATATTAATATATTTGATTGATACACAATAAATTAAACATTTAACTGAAAATTATTTTAGTGGTATTAAATTTTCACATAAAAAAGTTAATAACGGTTAAATAATATCAGCTAATAATACATGTTTCTATCTAACACATATTTCAAAATAAAAAACTAAGTTTATTTTTTACTCCAATACCGCTCGAGTTCGATTCGAATTCGAAGACGTTCGAGCTCGAATTTAGAATCAAATAGCATTTAAAGATTGTGTTCGAATTTGAGTTCAAAAAAATTTAAAAATACTCTATTTGGTGATTTAAAATTTTCAAATCGGCTCGGATCATTTGCATTCCTAGGTATGAGTCCTACAGCCCACTCCGTGTCAAAGTTAAACTTATGAAACATCTCATCCTGCAAGCTGATTAGTAGTAAATTGTCACAGAGCTGCTTTGCATGTCAACATACAATTTCATATAATTAAAATCATTCAACCAAGAGATGTAAGACCAAAATCAGGTCAATTCCTTCATCTAAAGAAACACCTTAGAAGACCTTCCACCGTCCAATATTAAGGATATCAACTATAGAATTATAAGACAGATGTGGGAAAATTTTGCTTTCTACCCATCCTGTGGACTGTCCAATTATTTACTTAATATTCATATGAGATATCTGTCAGAGTAGTTGAAAGCCTCATTGTAGAAGAGAAGAGGAGTATAAACATGCTCAAACTGACTTGGGATAAGCGGATTAGACATGACCTACTAGATTTACACCTCTTTGAGGACATGATCCATGATAGGAGTTTATGGAGGCAGATGATTAAGGATAACGAGGTTTAGGCAGGATATAGGGACACCTTAGAGTATATTTAGGGTCTTATATATTATCTACGCTTTAGGTGGACTTTGAACTTTCTTGTTTTTGTTTTTGTCTTTGTATTGCATTATATGTGCATATACACGTTTATGACTATTTTAATATAGGGAGCTTTCTATTTGTATTTACTGAATTCCCTCACTAACACACTAGCACATCATATTCCTATTATTGTTTCATTTATGCACGTACATATAGAGTCGGGGCTTTCATTGGAATCAAACTCTCTATCCCTTGGGATATAGATATTGTTTGTCTACCGCTCCCATCCCCAAACCTTAACAATAGCTTTTATTGACGTTGTGTATGATTGATGATGATAATGATTCGTATGGGATATCGTTTTTGGTCCTTCAGATCCCAGACAAAGTTGTCTTTTCAGAACTTATGTGGAGTTAATCAGGAGCAGATACAAGCTAGAAAGAGAGCCCCTTTCCAGCAAGTGCATAGTGTGGGAGCTTCCCTGACCTGTAGGCTTGCCTGCAGTGCTAGGGGGCTCCTTATGCAGTCTACTGTGTATGTGACCAAGCTCCTGCTAGCGGGTTGTTGGGTACCTGATTTACATCCATACACTACCTTTGGGACTGAGTGTGGCAGTGACCCTTACTGGTTGGGGTTTAACCTTTAGGAAGAGACGAGTCTTTCTCAGTATTTACCTTACCTCACCATGAATTATGTGGATCCAAGATCACCTTGCCTGCCAGTTCTACCACGAAGCCGTAGTAAAAAAGGACAAACGTGTTAGTCAAATAAAGTAGCTGATCGCGTAAAACTGCTGATTCTTGTAGAGATATAAGCCCGGTCGATGTATGTCAAGTTCAGTCGAAGTATGTCGAGCTAATTATAGAAGTAACCTTGCTGGGGAAGTAAGTAAAACAAGTGGCCGAAGTGAAGCTGTGCTGAACTGATGAAGTATTACTGTCGTGCCGAGGTGATCAAGGCAGAGAAAGAAGGAGCTGATGTGAAGAAGAACACAGAACTATGAATGGCCTAGGTGAAGAAGAACAATGAAGATGGGTAAGAATAAAGGTGTGCTGAACCGATCGAGGTGAAGATGTGAAGACACAACTAGTTAGGCAGCAAAAGATGAAGCACAGCTGCTACACTTAGTCACTTGTAATATTAACTTAGGACCTTCCAACTCTCATCCTTGCCTTCGCGCATCAAGTTGGCTGTCCAGATCATTTGGACTCACTGATTACTCCACTGAAAAAAATCAATCAAGAAAAGAATTATTGCCACCAGTGAATATTCTTTGTCATTAAAAGCAAGCAAGATTTAAACTTTGATGAGGGAGTGGGTTCTCCCCCACCTGTACCAGAGGCTCCTTAGCCAGGTGGGATGTAAATCGAGGGATGTGCTCCACCGGCAGCCCTGCAAAGGGAGAGGACACACGAGACTCAGCCAGCCCAGAGGCAACCCTTGTAATATTTCAACAAGGATTGTCTCCACACGGACTCGAACTCGGGACGTCGGGGTTCTAGCCCCAATCACCTTTGCCACTTACCACTGGACTATGCCCCTGGGGCACAAATACATTAAGATTTAAACTGCTATGCTAAGAGGTGAAGGTGGCTGTAATCGAATTTTTCTAAATAAGAAAATGTCAATGAGAATTAGTACTATAAAGATTTTTGCTGAAACTAACCCATGAAAGATGTTTTTGCCAGAAGGGCAAGTCGTGATGCGGATGAGATCTGAGGAGGTTTTTAATGAGGTAAAATATGAGGCCTCCAATCATGCGACGCCACGTGCACAAAAGGGCCCGCTGTTTACTTTTTTTCTTTTTTTAAAAAATACTCTTTTGTACACGTGGCGTCGCATGATTGGAGGCCTCATATTTTGCCTCATTAAAAACCTCCTCTGATCTCATCCGGTGGTGATGGACCAATTTTCAACTGCTCTGAAGCCTACGTGAGACGGAATCAGCACTTTGTCCACACGTTAGATCCCATTCTTGAAAACTAAACAAATGCTTGGAGAAAAAGGTCATACCCTGTCTCTGAGAACTTCTAACGTCCAGCTCCAACCCCAATGAGTATTGTGGAGGATACAAATCATAAACTCAGCGGCTTTTTAGGTTGGGTGAGGACTTACGTGTGACCCACACAAGGTGTTCACCGCAAACTAGACAGAAACAACCACACTGTGCGTGCCCCTTGAATCAAACTCTTAACCTCTTAAACCAAATTCCAAATCAAATCAAAACCCGAGTACGAACTGAGCAATGCCTGGAGCAAACTAATCAAATGCTTGCTTCCAATTAGAGTTGCACTATAGAAGCAGGAATTACCTTCTCCAAATTCGATTCTGTTTCATCTTCAACGTGAAGATGATCTTATGAAAGAAATGGAAGCAATCTATCCTCCAGTACTTCTTCTGACAGAATCTTGATGTCTAGTTTAATCTGTTGGCCTCCAAAACTGACCTTCAGAAAAGAACCTCTTAATAACAGAGATACCTACCATCAGTTCTGTTATTCCTGCAATCAGAACAAGTGCAATGTGTGCGTGTGAGTAAACTGACAACAAAAACGCAAGCAAAACCGAGGCGAGTATAAGGACTCTGTCCTTAAGACGAATTGCTCCGGTATACTGTGCCCAACCGGATGGAACAAACGTCTCCCAGGATACAACGGTTTTCGTTCATACGAGTGGCACTACAGCGTAGGAACATCGACGAACCTGTTACAGGTGTTCTGATATCTCGAGTTCGTAATGGATGCAGAATGTTGTTAGAATGCAGAATGATTGCAATACTGAAAAATCAGTACCTCAGAATGCATGCATGGCAACGAATTTATAGATGGAAGGTAGTTGAAGAAGGTTGAAGGAGGTTGAATTCGGTTTATGGTCAGAAAGAATCTGGACCATTGGATCAAAACCAGTTATGATCTTTACCGTTAGATCATAATCCTTGTCTGAACAAACGTAGACCATTGGATCAATAAACCGAAGATAGGATCAAATTTGGAGCATTGGATCAGCAACCGCGCTGAACCGCAGGATCAGATGAGCAACCGCAGATAACCGTAGGATCAGACTTGATCTGCACCGTTGGATCAAGCGATCAACCGCACCGTAGGATCAGACTTGATCTGCACCGTTGGATCACCGCAGATAAACCGTAGACCGTAGGATCAAGTAATTATTTTTCTGGAAAAATTTAAAAGAAATTTATCCAAAAAGATAAGAACCGGGCGGGCGAGCCCGAGCACGAGCCGAGCCGGCCGGACGGACAGGCGGGCGGCGGCGGCGCGCGCGCGTGCGTGTGTGGTGAACCTTGCCTGAGCTGCGTCCTGACTCCGTCAGAAAACTTCTCATGCCCAAGGGCACATTTTAGAAAGCTCCAACTTGTAACTTATATGGTGGCCTTTCTCTCTCAAGTGGGCAATGTGGTATACAAGCAAATTGGTGATGTGTTCACTCCTCAAGAGGCCACATCACCAATTTTTCTAATTTCCACCAATTTTACTCCAACTTTGAGCATTAATTTCTCATTCACCCGGTATCGGAATCGAGTGATTCAAAAGCCAAAAATCATCTACTCGTTACGTAGATAATTTAGAAATTTTTAGTTTCCGTTTTTGATTAACGAACACTAATCATAATTAAGCTCAAAGTATGGTGGTTGTCAACTTTTGACAAACCCACTTGCAATCCAACCTTTTCCCATTTCATTTCTCCAACAATCCCCCACATGAATGAAAATTAATGCAAATGTGAATGCAGACTCTATCGAGAAATCAGACAAAGAAATGTTGCATCAGAAGAGGTAGCTTCTGGCCTTGAACCTTTCTTAGTGATGTACCATCGGATCCACTCAGCTGGGTAGTGACCTGATGTCTTGAACTATCAGCCTTTACTATGAACCTAGACAATGATACTCACACAACATTTTCTTTAACACCCCTTTGGGTTCTCATGGTTGTGTTCATTATGGCCATGAACAACCCTGGTTTCAGAAAGTGGTTTTTAGAGAATTCTTGCCTATCAGAATTCTCATAGAAGCGGCCCCACTTCACACTTACATAGGTGATTCCTATCAAGAGTATTCTGCCATACCCCACTTGATTTATCAAGATATAGGACATCATTAAAAGCATTAGCTTAACCTAACGGTTCTCTGCAGATAGCACTTTGTTTAACGAAATGAGTAAGTGCTAACTGAATCCTCATAACTTAGTTTTCCCATTGAACCAAGATTCTGGGATCTCCAGTCAACAAGGTTGGGTTACCGTTACAAAGATTCATGCTTTGTAGGCTTAAGTCCCATTCCGTTCGTCAACTTTGACATTTGATCTCTAGGCAAAGCTTTTGTAAGCGGATCCGCAAGATTCTCCTTTGATTTTATGTAATCAATGGAAATCACGCCATTAGAGATCAACTGCTTAATGGTATTATGTCTCCGACGTATGTGTCGTGACTTACCATTATAGATGCTGCTTTGAGCTCGTCCTATAGCTGACTGACTGTCACAGTGTATGCTAATAGGAGCGATTGGCTTAGGCCAGCATGGAATGTCTTCTAGGAAATTTCGAAGCCATTCAGCTTCTTCCCCAGCTTTATCGAGTGCTATAAACTCAGCTTCCATAGTTGACCGAGCTATGCATGTCTGCTTTGTAGACTTCCATGACACAGCACCACCACCTACAGTGAATAAGTATCCACTGGTGGATTTAGAATCCTTACAATCTGATATCCAGTTTGCGTCGCAATATCCTTCCAATACTGCTGGATATCTTGTGTACTGTAATCCAAGGTTCATTGTGTATTTCAGATATCTCATCACTCTATTTAGAGCTTTCCAATGTTCGTCGCTTGGATTACTGGTGAACCTACTCAATTTGTTTACTGAATATGCCAAGTCAGGTCTTGTACAGTTTGTTATGTACATCAGACTCCCAATGACTTGTGAATACTTTAATTGAGCTACAGGTTCACCTCGGTTCTTCTTCAAGTGTATACTTAAGTCCAGTGGGGTCTTTACAGGTTTTACATCAAGCATATTGAATCGTTTAAGAACAGACTCAATATAGTGACTTTGAGACATGACCAATCCTTCAGCTACCCTAGAAATTTTAATTCCTAGAATAACATTGGCAACCCCCATGTCTTTCATGTCAAAATTTCTTGTTAACATCTTCTTGGTATTCAAGATGATGTCGTGTGTATTACCCATGATTAGCATATCATCTACATAGAGACATACTATCACATAGGCGTTTGGTGTGTTTTTGATGTAAACACACTTGTCACATTCATTGATCCTGAAACCGTTTGACATCTTGATCAAACTTCAAATGCCACTGTTTTGGTGCTTGTTTAAATCCGTACAAAGACTTAACAAGTCTACAAACTTTCTTTTCTTGTCCTGGGACAGTAAACCCTTCAGGCTGTTCCATATAAATCTCTTCTTCCAGCTCGCCATTCAAGAAGGCAGTCTTTACATCCATTTGATGGATCTCTAGGTCGTAGACTGCAGCAATAGCAACTAGCATTCTTATGGAAGTAATCCTAGTTACTGGTGAATAGGTGTCAAAGAAGTCAAAACCTTCCTTTTGTCGATAGCCCTTAGCTACCAACCGGGCCTTGTACTTATCAATGGATCCATCCTCTTTGAGTTTTTTCTTAAAAATCCACTTGCATCCAAGTGGTTTACTCCCTTGAGGAAGATCTACCAGCTCCCACGTGTGATTTTGAAGAATTGATTCTATCTCACTGTTTACTGCCTCCTTCCAGAAGGGAGCTTCTGGAGTTGACATCGCCTCTGAAAACGTTCTTGGATCGTTTTCTACCAAGTATGTTAGAAAATCTGGTCCATATGATGTAGGTATTCTAGTTCGTTTGCTTTGACGCAGTTCCTCACTTTCTTGAGGAGTCGTCTCACGCACTCGCTTACTAGTACTTGCTTCTTTGCTGTTTTCGTCTTTCTTTGGAAAGACATTTTCAAAGAACACTGCATTTCTTGATTCCATGACAACATTCTCATGTATGTCAGGAATGTCGGACTTGTGCACCAAGAATCGATATGCACTACTGTTAGTTGCATATCCTATGAATATGCAATCAATTGTTTTAGGCCCAATTCTAACTTGTCTTGGTTTGGGTACTGCAACCTTTGCCAGACACCCCCACACTTTCAAGTATTTGTAACTAGGCTTATAGCCTTTCCAAAGCTCGTATGGGGTCTCATCCATCTTCTTTGGTGGTATTCTATTTAAAATGACGTTGGCGGAGAGAATTGCTTCCCCCCACAAGTTCTGCGGTAAGCCCGAACTTATCAACATAGCATTCATCATTTCTTTCAGAGTACGGTTTTTGCGTTCAGCAATACCATTCGATTGAGGTGAATATGGTGCAGTCGTTTGATGAATAATGCCATGTTCTGAACAGAATTCATTGAACGGTGCATCATATTCGCCACCTCTATCACTACGAATTGACTTAATTCGTTTGCTAAGTTGATTCTCAACTTCATTTTTATAATCTTTAAAAGCATCTAAGGCCTCATCTTTGCTACTTAGCAAATAAACGTAACAGTATCGAGTGCAATCGTCAATAAAAGTCACAAAGTACTTTTTACCGCTTCTTGTTTGCACAAACTTTAAATCACAAACATCTGTGTGAATTAAATCTAACACTTCAGTGTTTCTTTTGATTGAAGAAAATGGTAACTTAGCCATTTTTGCTTCAACACAAACTTGGCACTTTTCATTATTGAAACTTAGTTTGGGTAATAAGTCGAGATTAATCATTCTTTGTAATGACTTATAATTAACATGACCCAAACGTAAATGCCATAAACATGAAGACTCAAGCATGTAAGCGGAAGTAGAAGCAGTCTTATTAGCCTCATCGGGCGTAGTCTTCGTTGGTACAATAGTTATAACACTAAGTTTAAACATATTGTCCATCAGGTACCCCTTCCCTAGAAATACACCATTCTTAGTCAGAATACATTTGTTACAATCAAATACTTGCCTAAACCCATGCCTGACTAGTAAAGCACCAGAGACTAAGTTCTTGCGAATGTCGGGAACATGCAGCACATCCTGCAACGTCAATTCTTTCCCGGAGGTCATCTTCAGAATCACTTTGCCCGAACCTTCAATCTTCGAGCTATCTTTGTTTCCCATGTACAGCCTTTCATTGTCTTTCGCAGGAGAATATTCCTTGAACATTCCCCTGTTTGCACAAACGTGTCTAGTGGCGCCAGTGTCCACCCACCACTGGCTAGGATTACCTACAGCATTACATTCAGAAACAACAGCACACAAGTCCAAATCATCCATTGCACTTACAAGGTTGGCTTTGGCTTTCTCTTGCCTTTTCTTGGGCTTCCTGCAGTCAACACTACGATGCCCTTGAATTCCACAATTGTAACATTTACCAGTGAACTTTTTGGCAACCTTCTTGCCCTTCGCGTTCACTCCGACAGAATTTCCTCTCTTCTTTTTCGATGCCTCTGCAACATGAGCTTTTGCATGGCCAGAACTGGAAGACGGCTTCTTGTCTGCCTTTCGATTGTCTTCCTCTATACGGAGTCGGACAATCAAGTCTTCCAAAGACATTTCCTTTCTTTTGTGCTTGAGATAGCTTCGGAATTCCCTCCATGAAAGAGGAAGCTTCTCAATCACAGCAGCAACAAGAAAAGATTCACTGAGGGTCATACCCTCCTCTTTCATCTCAGCAACAAGCATCTGAAGTTCCTCAATCTGAGAAACAACAGTCCTGGAATCTGTCATCTGAAAATCAAGAAATTTTCCAATAATAAATTTCTTAGTACCGGCATCCTAAGTCCGGTACTTTTTGTCTAACGCCTGCCATAAGGATTTCGCAGTTTTATAAGTAGAATACAATCCATACAATGAATTATCCAAACAACTTAAAATGTGACTTAAACAAACATAATTGTTGTAACTCCACGCTTCAGCAATCAGATTGTTTTGCATGTTCACATTCTGGTCTTCCACCGGCACCACCTCCGGAGGATCCTCAGTCAGCATCTTAGCCAAACCCAACGTGGTCAAGAAGAACAACATCTTCTGTTGCCAGCGTTTGAAGTAACTTCCTCCAAACTTCTCTGGCTTTTCAACCTGTCCAACAGCAGGAACAGGAGCAGTGACTGGAGCAGCGGGTGCAACAGGAACAGCATTGTTCTGTTCCTCAGAAATGCCCAGATGCACACCGTTGAACGAGTTGGAACTTTCGCCTTCCATATTTCAGTTTCTGTTACAGGTATACAGAAAACAGAAACAGAAACCGATTAGTTTCGTACAAACAGATTACAGTATATATCAAAATGCAAACAAAATTCGTCTTAAGAATGTTATTCCTGCAATCAGAACAAGTGAAATGTGTGCGTGTGAGTAAACTGACAACAAAAACGCAAGCAAAACCGAGGCGAGTATAAGGACTCTGTCCTTAAGACGAATTGCTCCGGTATACTGTGCCCAACCGGATGGAACAAACGTCTCCCAGGATACAACGGTTTTCGTTCATACGAGTGGCACTACAGCGTAGGAACATCGACGAACCTGTTACAGGTGTTCTGATATCTCGAGTTCGTAATGGATGCAGAATGTTGTTAGAATGCAGAATGATTGCAATACTGAAAAATCAGTACCTCAGAATGCATGCATGGCAACGAATTTATAGATGGAAGGTAGTTGAAGAAGGTTGAAGGAGGTTGAATTCGGTTTATGGTCAGAAAGAATCTGGACCATTGGATCAAAACCAGTTATGATCTTTACCGTTAGATCATAATCCTTGTCTGAACAAACGTAGACCATTGGATCAATAAACCGAAGATAGGATCAAATTTGGAGCATTGGATCAGCAACCGCGCTGAACCGCAGGATCAGATGAGCAACCGCAGATAACCGTAGGATCAGACTTGATCTGCACCGTTGGATCAAGCGATCAACCGCACCGTAGGATCAGACTTGATCTGCACCGTTGGATCACCGCAGATAAACCGTAGACCGTAGGATCAAGTAATTATTTTTCTGGAAAAATTTAAAAGAAATTTATCCAAAAAGATAAGAACCGGGCGGACGAGCCACGAGCCACGAGCCCGAGCACGAGCCGAGCCGGCCGGACGGACAGGCGGGCGGCGGCGGCGCGCGCGCGTGCGTGTGTGGTGAACCTTGCCTGAGCTGCGTCCTGACTCCGTCAGAAAACTTCTCATGCCCAAGGGCACATTTTAGAAAGCTCCAACTTGTAACTTATATGGTGGCCTTTCTCTCTCAAGTGGGCAATGTGGTATACAAGCAAATTGGTGATGTGTTCACTCCTCAAGAGGCCACATCACCAATTTTTCTAATTTCCACCAATTTTACTCCAACTTTGAGCATTAATTTCTCATTCACCCGGTATCGGAATCGAGTGATTCAAAAGCCAAAAATCATCTACTCGTTACGTAGATAATTTAGAAATTTTTAGTTTCCGTTTTTGATTAACGAACACTAATCATAATTAAGCTCAAAATATGGTGGTTGTCAACTTTTGACAAACCCACTTGCAATCCAACCTTTTCCCATTTCATTTCTCCAACAAGTTCCCCTGCCAAGATTACATATCAGTTCCCCTGCCAGCCATGTTGGTCGATATGGTAATAGCATGTTTTCTCCCAGCTTGGGTACAATTTCCGCCTCCCTTGCAGCATATTTTAAGACCACATTGCTCAAAGGAACAGTTTTGAAAACAATAGCATAGCTTCAAAATCACAGCCCAAAAGGTCAAGTAATTAACCTTGGCCCAGGCATTAAGAACGTTGCGTGGAACTTTCCTTTTCTTTAGCAGTGCAGACAAATATTCAGAATTTTCTACAGTAGAAATGACACAAGCTAAACAAGTTCATCTATATATTGAAGACCATGAATATCCATGTCATATCTTCAAACTTAAAAGGCTCTTTATGAGCTTAAACAAGCTCATCTATATATTGAAGAAGCATGTAAAAGGCAATTTCACAATTTATATCTCTTCAAGCTACATCTTCTTTTCATCTCGAAATCTCTCAAATGCTAAAGTGCTTAAAGCTTATTAAGCTATTGCTGTTTGCTTTTCGTTGTTGTATTATGAGAGTGCTGAAGTATAACACAAGAGAAACTGAACATATTTGATCTCTTGCTTGTCTTTCATTGCTTGTGTCATTTCAATTTTTCTTCCAAAACCCATTTAGAAAAAGTTGTTGCACAAGTTATTGTTGCAATAGTTGTTGTAGTAGTTGTTATTATAGTTCTTATTCTTTGTTAAAGGTAATAAGAAAGTTGTAGCGACCCGTTCCGAGCCCTAGTACTCGAAACGACTCACCCGCCGTATCTCACTAAGGAGAATACAAGGCGTCGATACAAATCAATTATGCGTCATCATAATAACGTAAATCGATATCAGCGGAAGTCATGAACTAAAACCCTCGATTAAATAATCATTATCGTTAATACAAATGTCTAGAAAATCTAAATCGATACACTGGTTACATGTAGATAACCACTAATCTCCAAAATACATAAAACTCGAATATCGAAATAGCTGTCTCAACTAACCCTCAAAAGTCTTATAAATATCCTTAGTCTCGAAATATCCCGTCTCGATCTTCTACGGTATACCAACTTCTGTGTAAGCATACCCTAACTTCTCATGCCTGCAAAACTGGTGAGTGGTGGTGTGAGCCAAAATCAACGGGCTCAGTAAGCAACCAACACATACTTGTTATAGAAATCATACATGCAGAAGCAAATACAAATAACCTTTATAGTTAACATACATGTTCTTAGTCCACAAATTATTTCACTTAATTATCTTAACAGTTAACACTTCAAAAACACAAAATAAATAATTCATCAGCTCCATCTCAATTACCGTGATGCATGCTCTTCTCAAATATGACATACGCAACAAACAAATAATCACATAACAAAGAAGAGAACAATACATACCAATGAAATATATAAACTGCAGAAGGTAAGTCACTCCACATAATAATGCGCAACTTCATGATGCATGTTCCTTCTCACTATCGTGTCACACGCAACCACATCATTATCACACACAAGATGTTCCTTTCTTTTTCATGATATGCTATGTATGACCTGGGTCCTACTCTTCGCTCCGTAACGTGGTGTCAGCGGACATCGCTCCGTAACGTGGAGTCAGCGGACAACGCTCCGTAACGTGGAGTCAGCGGACAACGCTCCGTAACGTGGAGTCAGCGGGCATCGCTCCGTAACGTGGAGTCAGCGGACAACGCTCCGTAACGTGGAGTCAGCGGACAACGCTCCGTAACGTGGAGTCAGCGCCCCGAAGGGATGCAATGCAATGCACGTGCCATGAATGCTCCACAGACATAATCTATGATCCGGCGTATCCATGCTCCTATATATACTCGCGCCCATACACGTGCATATATACTTACATGTATACCCCCATTTTATTACGGTGTATTCATATTCATACCTATATCCGGTTCATGTGTACACACATAGCTCACATATACACACAACTTGCGTATAGAGAAAATCCAATTACAGATATGCAGCAAACAACACACTGATGCATGATAAACATAACAAGCACAAATAGACCACTTACTTCTGATGCATGACAGTGTAACAAGCACAGATAGACCACTTACTTGACCACAAGCCATGTATATTTCTTATAACTGCTATGGCTCAGCCACCTCGTGCCGCAATAGCAACCAGTCTCTGCCATGTTTGTTTGGAATCAAACCCAACTATACAATATATTTCCTTTTTTTGTTATTAATATAATCTGGATGCATACAATATATGTAATAATAATACGATAAAAAAACATGTGGATCATTTAAAATAAAAATAAGTAAAAAGGCAATATACCGTTAAAGTGTACCATTTATGTATGTAAAATAGTGTTTATAATAATATATAAGTATTATGCATTACTGAGAAATTCTTATAAGTAATAAATCACTACTGTACATTCATATGTATCAACAATAGTAGTATGTAGATAAAAAAAAGTAAGTAACGAGTACTGTGAAAATCAATAATATTGTATTGCTGTATAAACAAAAATAGAACAACAAATATGAAATAGGTCGTTTATGAAAAATACAAACAAACATAAAGCAAAACAAATTACAATAAGTACAAATTAATGTTTACATAAAGATAGCACAATAAAAAAAACTATGATTATAAACATTGATAATACTGATACATATGCATTGATATAGGTTATTATAAAAAGGAACAACTTATAATGTGCTCCGTAACCTTTTCAAAATTGTAAAAGAAATAAATTGCTGCTTTTGACTCAATACACAAATAACACACATACATATAATTCCCCTGCATAGCCGCGGCACAAAAGAGACCATGTAGGCACATGCACACATAATTCACATACATGTCACTTTCACATATGAAATCTCACATGCCTGAGATATCAAAGCAAGGACATCAGCGGAAAAAAAAATTTAATTTGCCATATACCTACTGATATATTTCCGAGCACATGCATAAACATATACATATATATGATCGGTACGTAATTACATCGAATACGTATATATATTTAATAGTCTATGCAATCACAAAATAAACATGCATGATCCGATTTAATACGAAAATAGCATAATAACTTTATAAATAAAATAGCAAATATAGCAAGGATACTTGCCTCAGTTTCCATTATACGTGCTATACCAAGAATGGATGAAAATCGGATGAAAAATTATGGTTTCTTGTCACCTAAATACAGCGGCAGCAGACTGGATTTTCTAGGACTGGCGGCTGTTGGCTGAAGAAATTTGAGAGTTTAATTAGTGTTGTGAAGGTGTAGATATATAGGGTAGGGTTAGGTATAATTCTAGTGTTTTTTTTTAGGATTTTGATTTGAGTTAAAATTTTATCTTTTCTACTCTTTTCCTACTATAATTAGGAGACTTAGGATTTTTATCTTCTTTTATTTTCTTTTTTTTTCTTATTCTTTTCTGCCGTATGTGTGTAAGGTAATATGTATATATATTTTATTGTTGTTTCCTTTTTCTTTTGATGTTGTGTTGTGTGTGTAATGTATATATAGTTATCTTGTTGTTGTGTAAGTATTTAATATGTTAATATATTTTGCTGTTGTTTTTTTGTTTTCCGTGTGTGTACGTGTAGTGTATACATGTGTATTTTATATATTATGGTTGCTAACGTGTGTGCATAGTGTTGCATGCACAGTACATATATATTTTCATGCACAAGTTTTACGGAACATAACAAAAGTTCTGTTGAAAATACACGTTGGAAACAAAATGGTAGTTGAGTAGAATCAAGGAGATTCGAACTACTCTAAATTGTAAGTATCAAATTCATTATTTCTCATCTTTGTCTTTCATATTTTGGTGAGTATTGTAACTTAGTTTGGGCTAAATTGAGAAAATCCAAATATTATCCAACACTCTATTCACCCCTGTCTCTCTATAGTGTTCATTATGGACCTAACAAAAGAGCGTAGGAGGTGGGTGGGATTGACTGAAATGTACATGTGATGAATTGAATCAGATGTGGTGAACTGGAGCTTAAACGTTCTAGAACACTTTAACCCTAATTCTAAGGAGGTCACCTGATTTTTAGTTGTTTTGATAAGTTAAGAATAAGTTAAGTCTTGTAGTTAGGTTAGGTAAGTTCTATAATCTTGTTTTTCTTTTAGCTTAAGTTTTGTTTGCCTATAAATATGCCACGCCTTTGTATTTTTAGCACAAGTTTTTAATAAAGTCTCAGAAAATTGAGTCTCTTTGGTCACTGATTTCGTGTGCAAGTTAGGAGCTTGTTTACTCAAGTTCTTTCATTTAAATTCAATTAATTTTTCGAATAAGAGTTGTGTTTTGAATTCATCTTTAGGTGTGTTAAACATACCTTTTTTAAGGGTCTTCTAAGGTCCTTGTATGGAAGGTATTGAGCAAATCGAGGACTGCAACTATACTCGTATGTTAGAAACACACAGAGGTTATTTTATGATGATACGTAATGAAAATTGCGTCAAAATGTGTCGATCAACTGTTACTTCACAATAAAACAAACGCAGCCAATTTAGTGAGTCATTTTGATTTATTCCATCATATTCCAAAATCAAAAAAAAAAAGTGTATGCTTGACTCCATTAAAATATAAAAGTTTTGTTATCAAGTATCTTAATATGAATATGAATGCATGTATAAGTAGAATAATTCCACAGATAGAATTGTATCAGGATTCAAAATATCATCTTAATATTTCAAGGCCATAAAATATGCTTTTTCAATATTTTTTGGGATATTAAATTGCATTCAGATGCTCTCTAAAATGTGGTGAAAAGAAAAATGATTCATAATTGGTAAAGAACGTGTAAATATTTTATACTAACAATTTAGATTACGACCATAAGAAAATTGTTATAAGAAAGGGATAAGCCTTTAGAAAAGTGTTGACATTTAATATACAAAATAATAGATGTCTTCGTCCACATTTAACTTCTATTAACTCAAACACTAAATACATAAAAAGGTACAAGGAATAAGTAACATGGATATGTTAACAAAATCAAAGTAATTGAATATCTCAACCCAAATACCGAATCAAGTGTGTCCTGAAAGATACTGTCGTTCTATTCTTGATCTATATCTCAATCCGAATACTAAATGAGCTATATGTCCTGAAGTCAACTGTCCGTTCTATTCTTGATCCACTGGTAGCTAATTATCAATTTAGTAATCACTTTCCTTATTAGACACACTGTTAGAAACCTTGGATAATCATTTTGGTCTCATTATACACATTGTTAGAAATATCGAATAATAATGAGTTTTTTTTATCAAGCTACATAAAATCGGGTCCGGATCTCATGACCGCCGGTCTCATTATACACATTGTTAGAAATATCGAATAATAATGAGTTTTTTTTATCAAGCTACATAAAATCGGGTCCGGATCCCCTGACCGCCGGTTCTTTCATCCCCTCACGACCGCCCGACACGTGGCAGCAGGAGGATGGTGAGGCTAGATGGGAGTGACCCCCATCCAGCCTCACCACTCCCAGACTGCCACATGGCGGGCGGTCCTTTGTTACCGTTCCCACTTGAGGGTCAGGAGATCCTAATCACATAAAATCCCCCTGATGAAAATGGAACGTCTTCGGACTTCAACCTTTATTTTTGAGATAAGGTATAGTACTTTTGAGACGTTTAAAAATTTGAATCTGAATGCAATAGTGCAAATTACAATCAAATTCAATTAGATATGAATGTTGTGAAATCGAAATTTTTTCTGAGGAGAATTTGATGGAAATCAAAAGTTAGCATATTAGCATCAGATACAACAAAAATAACAGTCATACCTAATTATCCCAACGACATCAAAATGAAGAGGCACATGTGTTAATAACCTTAGTTATATGAATTGTGCCATGTTAGCTAAACTTGCTTGGAGACTGATATGTGATGAAAATATTTTGTGGGTCAAAATTCTTAGAGCCAAATATGTAGACCCTTGGTAGTATAATTCTAAGAGATCATGTTCATTCACATGGCAAAGCATCACTTCTGTTCTTCCTCTTATTCAGGCCGGACTAAACCAACAAACTGCAAATACACAAACTTAAAATGGCGGCAGACTTGAAAGGATTTGGACAGGGACTATTAATAGCAAATTCACAGTGTGCCCTAGGGGCATAGTCCAGTGGTAAGTGGCAAAGGTGATTGGGGTTAGAATCCTGACGTTTCGAGTTTGAGTCCGTATGGAGACAATCCTTGTTGAAATATTACAAGGGTTGCCTCTGACCTGGCTGAGTCTCGTGTGTCCTCTCCCTTTGCAGGGCTGCCGGTGAAGCACATCCCTCGATTTACATCCCACCTGGCTAAGGGGCCTCTGGTACAGGTGGGGGGAGAACCCACTCCTTCATCAAAGCAAATTCACAGTGTCGTCGGCATACGAGATGCAATTGCCTCGTCCAGATGTTATATGGGATCAAAAGTGACATAAAATTTGGGGGCTGAAGGGTTCTCAAAGGAATAATTTGTTGTTATGGCAAGCACGACTTGATAGGCTGTCCACGGGTAGTCTCTTGTTTTGCAGGCAGCTCCGAGATACTCAAGTATACGAAATTTATGACCACTATGAAGACACCAGACTACATGCTCTACGAGATTGCACTTCAGCGGTGAATGTTTGGAAGAAATTATTACCTAGGACAAGCTGGGATCGATTTTCCGTAGCACAAGTGATTTGCGTATATGGATTGATTTAAACCTTGAGGAGGACCTTGCTGGATACAAGTACACAATGGGCATACATTTTTGGGGAAGGAATAAATGCAATTTAGATGTAGCGCATCAAGACTCTGAATGAAGAAGACAGTGTATGGTCGAAAGTTCAAAATGTAGTTTATCTTACTTTTGAGAGGACGCGCAATATCCGTCTAGCTGGGGGCACAATAAACTGATTAGTTGATGGTGTAAATTTACACATAACATAGATAGCAAATAGCTGATGATGTAAACCTTGTGATATATTTTTTGGAATAAAATTGACCCACTTCAAAAAAAAAATTTTTGTGATAAAACGGTGGCTGTATCGTTCAATATACTTAGGTGGCGTTTGGTTGAGGGGAATGAGAATGAGGGAATGGGTTTGAAGGCCTCCAAACTCATTCCAGCTGTTTGTTTGGGGTAAATGGGGGAATGGATTTCATTTTAATATCCAACTATTTGGTAATGGATATCGTTTTTTGATATACTAGGCCCCCCTTATCTATCAAAATGTGGGAATGGGGGAATGAGGAGCCGTCGGTCAACGTCGGTCAACGACGCCGGCCAGTGCCGCCGGCCGCCGTCCACCGCCGGCCCGCCGCCGCTGGCCACCAGTCCGCCGCCGTCGGCCACCAGTCCGCCGCCGACCCGCCGCCGCCGGCCACCGGTCCGCCGCCGCCGGCGACCACTATTCCGACCGATCACTATTCTCATTCCCACTTTAATACCAAACAACTATCACTTTTAACCCCAAACCCATATCCTCCAAACCCATTCCCTATCATACCCATTCCGATTCTAATTCCGATTCCCAAGTGCCAACCAAACGCCACCTTAGTAAAAATGGTGGTACTATATCGATCAATATACCAATACTTAAGATGTAAGTCTATCTGATTTTTTTTAGAGAAAAAAAAGCGAAAAGTATTTATTGATCGATAAATAAGGTATTGCAGAAAAGATATACAAAACGTATAAAAATATAATATTAAAATGTTTTATAACTCTCTCTTTAAAAATAATATTTTATAAACATGTTTATAAATTTCCCCCTTTTCGCCCCTTTTAGGAATGAATAATCTCTTGGGACACTAATCGAGTCACCAAATTCTGAGGTGGCATAAATTGTATGACGTGGCCGGGTTTAACAGGTGTGATTGCATAAACAGTGGGCCCCAACTTAAGATCTGCCGTTCCTCTCTCCCCTGCCTTTGGGAAAACTTGCAGCCCTTATAATTTCTCAAGGGAAAACCTTAAAAGAAAGAAAAGGAAAAAATTCACAAAAGAAAGATCATCTCTTTTGCTGCAGTAATAGATTTGATCACCGATCGGCTTAATTGGGAGTCTGAGAAATCAGTTTTCTTTGTTCTGGTAAGAGGTTAGTTTCATATTGATACGTTTTCACAATTTGCTTATGTTTTTATTTTCTTAGCCGAATACCCACTGAAAAAGTCTCAGAAGAAAACAAATTAGAAAAGAAAATCTTGTCAAATTCATCACCATCTCTCTCTGAGATTCTGTTGTTAGTGTTGTATCTCATTAATCATATTGTGTGATTGTTCTCCACCAGCTATTCAGAAAGGTACGGTCTTTATTTTCTGTGATTGTTTTTTGAAACATATTTTCTGTGAATTTAGTTGATCTGATTTACTGATGATAGAATCTTTTTTGCAACTGCTTTTCCGGTAGAAATTCAGATTGCGTTCTTGTTCATTGTATATGGAGTAATTCAAGTCGTATGTTTTTTTTCCCATCACTTATTTTGTTAGTTTCCTTTCGCTGAGTTCCTGGTGAACGGAAAAGTTTGATGTTCTTTATCGATGCTTAGGTCAAGGAAATTAATGCACAGTTGTTTCACCTAATTTTAAGGAAAACTTATGTTGAATGTTTGTACTTGCAGAAAAGCTGGTAGCATCACGATTATTTGCTGCATCAGTGCTTGCTTCCTTGGAGATCTTGGGTTTACTGGTTTAAAATTGTTAATTTGAGAATAGATGGCGTCACCTGGGGGGCCAAGGCCAGGGAATAGGCCTCCAAGTTATAACCCTAATTTATTAGCTGATAATTTCCAGAACTTGAATATGCAACGGCCTAATCAGCCCCCGCCACCTAATCTTGGTGCACCTAGACAACCAATGGCTCCACCTTTTGTGCAACAACCTCCACCATTTGCAGCGGGGCCACCTGTTTCACGGCCTGGCGGTGCCCCTCCAGATGCCTTTCAGAGAGGTCCAGTGCCTCCTAGTGGGCCCCTACCTTCTCCGTTTCCTTCTAGCGCTGGTGGTAGGTTACCTTTTTCTCCTCCTCAAGTGACTCAGGCTCCTTCGATGGCTCAACCTCCAATGAGTTTTTCTTCAAGGTCTGAGCCTCTCGGAGCTGTGTCTACTACGATGAGTGGTCCGCCCACTGCTCCACCTCCAGGTCCAGTTCCGCCTTCTGGGTTTGGTCCTCGGCCTGGACAAGTGATGTCAGGCTCTCCTTTTCCACCATCTGGCAATATGGGGGTGACTAGTAATGGACCTCGTACCTCTGGTCCTGGGACAATGCAAGCAGGACCACGTTTTCCGCCAACTGGTGCTATACCAAGGGGACCCATTGGAGGTCCACCTTCAAGAGGATTTCCTTCTGGAGTTCCTGCACAGCCTCCTAGTATGCATTCTCCCTTTGGAAGTCCTCCAGCTACTGGATCTCATGGTATGCCACAATCAACACCTCCTGCAGCTTCCCAACCACGCATCTCACCGCCTATGGGTTCCTCGCCATTTGCTCCTGCGACTCCTGGCATGCCCCCATCTGCTGGCTCTCCATTTGCCCCTCCAACATGGCCAGGGCAATCTGGCCAGGTAATTTTTATGGGTTTTTGGTTAAGTTCACTTTCAGTTTTATGTTTTACTTTTGGACTAATGTTTCTTTTCCATAAATGTTCTTCCTTATTTGATGTGATTCTTGACGTGCAACAATTGTGTTTCTTTTACCTTTGGAAATTGTTGACCATAAAAAGAATCAAACCCTTTCATCTTATTGTCGAGGCAGATGTGAAAAAATGTGCCTTCGGATTTCCTTTTTTAACATTTTTAGTATGCATAAGTCAGTCAGTTCTTGCTAGGATAATATGCAGCAAGGAAGCATCAATGCAATGGGTACTTGGATAGAGTGTTTCTAGAGAGTATTTTTCATTGGTGCATTTTTTTTTTACAATTATGATGCACAGATCGTTCATCTATAATTTAGAGCTTTTGGTTGGCTGTTAAAGAACATTAGTAAGTATCAGTTAATGGATTTTGCTACTTTTATTCACTGAAATGTTCCTTTATGTCTCTATCTTCAAGCAAACATGTCAAGGAGCAAATAAGAACTTACTGTAGAATAATGAACTGGAAATACGTATGGCCTGTGACAGGAACTGGGTAGAAAGAACTTTTCTTATTAAAAAACCACCATATTTTAGCTGGCCACCCTCCCAATCATAGATTAAAATTTTTCTTTGAAGGTAAATTATCATTTGACCAGAGATATCAATATCATCGAATTTGTATTTGCAATATTGTACCATAAATATGAAGATAAAAATCAGTTTACTGGACAAAATACCGAGGAAAATTATGGATGGTGGGTCTTCGTGTCGCTTCATCATCCCTCCGAGGGCTCCTGCTGGAAAAGCTGGTAGTTATTTTTGATCTTATATTATATTCGCATTAGCTGCAAAATGTTCTGCAATTGAAATAACAAAAACATGGATGGGAAGAGGAAGGGGAATGTGTTGTGGAAGGTGTTCAGAAGGAGGAAGAGGGGAGGATGGAGGTAGGGATGTCAAACGGATAAAACGAATACGGTAACACAGTATCCGTATTCGAATTCGTTTTTGTCTAACTATATCCGAATTCGTATCCGAATCCGGACGGATATTTAGGAAGTCATCCGAATTCGAATTTGTTCGGATTCGAATTCGGTGCCGGATATCCGAATCCGTATTATATCTATTTCAAATTTGTTCGAATATTCGAATCCGGATATCCGAATTCGAGATCATCAAATTTACAACAGTTATACGCCGGCCGTATACATATTTTCATATATATTTTTTTAAAATTTTAAAAATAAATATTTTTACATATTTTTTTATATATTATTATATATTTTATTATATATTTTTATTTAATTTTAAAAATATCTATTCGGATACGGATATTCGGATACGGTAATGACTATACCATATTCGTATTTGTTTTTCTAATACTATTCGGATACGAATTCGAATGCGGTGAAACGAATGTACAGCTCTTACCATATTCGATTCGGACAGCCGAATTCGAATTCGGATGTCGGATATCTGGTAAGTTTTGACAGGCCTAGATGGAGGGATAGTGAGCAAGGAAGATATTCAAGAAAGGGGTGGATGGTGGAGATTGGGGGGGGGGGGCGAGGATGCTTGAGGGTAGTTGGAGAAGAGGCAGGCAGGCAATGAGCATGAGACCTGAGGGAAAATCTTGAAATAGGAGAGAGGAGGGAAAGGGTCAGCAGGAGATAGAAGGGCCAGAGGAGGGGTGCTGAGGGAGGTGGCCGGAGGAATGAATTGGTCCGAGAAACTTAAGTGATTGCGCAGAGACTCTGTGCTGTAATTGTAGCTGAATGCTTTTAGATAGGTACTTTCCCTGTTTTTCTTATATCTTCTGTTAGATTGTACTGTATACAAATTTGTGCTCTATGGTTCCATCTTCTTTTGTAGCCATTTGGCACTCTTGAACCATGTGTTTGGAGTTCTGTAGGTCAAATCCATTTCTTGTCTTCTTCCTCTTCTCCTTTTTGGTCCTATCCATTGTTTTCTAACTCATAGTCATTGGTGAAAGAAAATAGATAGTGAGTTAAGAAGAATTCAGCACAAGCATGTAGTAGTCATTGGATACCCCTTGATGTGGGTGCTTGCTAGTTTCTTCCATTGACTAAGTTTTGAAAGTTAAACCACAAGAAATCCTGCATTATTTGCCACTGGGATTGGTTGTATGGATGTCAATGTATCTGCCATGTTCCATTATGCGTATTCTGGCCAACGTCAATGTTTCCCCTTTATTATACGCAAGTTCTCCATGTTTGTTTTATGTTGATTGATGATTCTTCTGGCAGTATTCTTCACTTGTCATGCAATTTTTCCAGTCATGAATTTATGTTTAACCATTTTTAACTCGAGAATTGCACTTTTTTTTTTGGGTGGAAAATGTGTGCAAGAGTTTCTCTGGCTTCAGCTAGAACGCAATATGATGCAATACAAGAGAAGTAGCTACTAACTAGGGGGATTTTCTGCAGGGGAGAAATGATTAACTTAAAAAGAATCAACTTCCAACTTGTTGGGAGACTTATGAGGGTTCTGTCTTAATGCTTGAGGAGGCTCTGAAATGATAATTGTGCCTCCACCAGGGGCATGGAACAAGTTGTTGTTTCATTTCTCATTTACCATCCAGGACATTTGTCACCAGGCAAATTACTTTTGGATTCTTCTTTACCTAACATAAACTTGCATGAGATCTACCATACTATTTAAAGAATTGTTTTTTTGAAGTTGAAATTAATTGAGAGCCGATCCTCTTTTTTCCTGCAGCTGCTTAACTATTTATTTTTACTGGGATGATATCCTCAGGTGGCTCCGGCTCCAGCCTTTCCAAGTGGTGCACAACCACCTAGAATGTTTGGAATGCCGCCAACAGTTAATCCATCTATGGCTCCAATGCCTCCAGCCATGGGTCATATGGGTGCTTCTGTGACCGGGCAATCTAAAATTGATCCTAACCAAATTCCTCGTCCTGTGCCAAGTTCTGCCGTGATTTTGCATGAAACTCGTCAAGGAAATCAAGCGAATCCTCCTCCAGTAAGTTACCTGGGTATCAACAGAGTTCTTTTCTTTTCGGTTTACTTTCTGATGGATTAGCATTCAAGGATTCGTTTCTATAATATTTTGTCTCTAGTCACATTTGTCTTTTTAAGTAGTGGTTTTCTGTAATCATCTTCGCTTACCCAATCAAGTTACTACTATTAGTTGTGCTTTCCTTTTATTACCTCTTTTATTTTTTGCTGCTATATTTCAAATTTACTGATTGTTCTTTGATTGTCAAGCCGGCAACAAGTGATTATATTGTGAGAGACACGGGGAATTGCAGTCCTCGCTATATCAGGTGTACTGTTAACCAGGTCTGCAAACTACTCTATGCTATTGTTGTTTCCCCTCCCCAACCCACCTTCTTTTATTTTTCCCCCACTTGGTATTCTTTTACCCTTTAGTCTGAGAGGGTTGTCTTTAATTTTGCATAAATTTTTCCTGTTGCTGGTTGTGTCAGATTCCTTGTACTGCTGACCTTCTGAACACATCAGCGATGCAGTTGGCTTTACTGGTCCAGCCCCTGGCTTTGCCTCATCCTTCTGAAGATCAAATACATGTAATCCACAAATTTTCCCCCCTTTTCAGTATATTGAATGTACTTTAGTTGTTTGGTTTGTATAAAAGCTGCTCCTTTTCTCAGCAAGTTGTATCACCAATTTTATAGAAGGTAATTAGCTTGAGTATCTAGTTTAACATGCCATAAATTTCCACTATTTTTGTTATTTTAGAGGAGCATTTACATTGAAAAACATTGAATACTTTGTTGAGGTCGAGGGGAACTCAAGTTTTACACTAAGAAGCAAGATTTTATCTGTATAATGCTAGCTTTCCTTGACATTGTGAAGCGAGATGGCATAAACCTAACCATATGTCAACATGGAAAATTTGAAGAAACCATTATTTTTTGCGTGTTCGATTGACTAATAGTTGCATGCATCTTATGTCTTAATGGTCGTGCTCTCGCCTCCCCATAAGAGCTAAAGAACTGGATGGAAACGTTAATTATTTATTATTTTATTGTTAATTTTGTTTTATAATCTGACTATTGGCTGCTTGTGGCAAACAGGGTTCTCGCTTTATAGTTTGTATTCAGCTATTTTTCCAAATTTCTTTATGGAATAGCAAAAGATGATTGGTGTTTGTGTGTGATGTGCAAGAAACTAAGAGTACTGTTTGGTTTCTTGTTTACATAAGGTTCCTTATCCCGTAGAAGTTATTGAACATGAAATGGGCATGGCTTGTTGATTAACCTTTTTAGCTTGAAAATTAGGTTGAATGGCGGTACAATCCTTGTTAGTATTTAAGTTGACGCCCTGGTATGCCATGTACATTTTGGGTAAAGATGATGCATCGGTGGCATGTAGATCCTGTGGTCTTAATGCTATCAGATGAAACATACTGTGGGAAAGGTTCTTGAATCATGATCCTTTCACATCTCTTAGAGGTAGCTTTTTCTTGGCAGCTTCTGAGGCATGTTGGCTCAGTTTAATATAATCTTATCATTCTCTTGTTGGTAACCTTAAATCTGTCTACGTTTTTAAACCATATTTGACTTTTCCATATGAGTATCATGTGTATAAAATTCTCCAAATTACAGGTGGTTGATTTTGGCGAAAGTGGCCCAGTTCGCTGTTTGCAATGCAAAGCTTACATGAATCCTTTCATGAAATTCATTGAACAAGGAAGGCGCTTCATTTGCAACTTATGTGGTTAGTATGTTTACCTTTATGTTCCACGGCCTTTGGCATGTCCTTTCAAATAGTTATTCAATCTTCATCATAGCATGGTTTAGTACATTCGCCTTCTACTGTTAATTTTTTTTTTTTTTTTGTAATTCTACTGTTAAGCTTTATTATCACCATTATTAATACACCAACTTGTCAACATCTTTGTCATTGTCCTCATCGTAACTGTTGTCTTCAACGTCATTATCTTAATCATCTTCTCCATTCTCATTATAGTCAGTATCATTTTTTTTTATATTTCTTTATGCTCCTTTCAATTACTTGGCAGGAAATAAGAATGATACTCCACGTGACTACCAGTGCAATTTAGGTCCAGATGGTAGGCGAAGAGACGCTGATGAAAGACCTGAGCTGAGCAGAGGAACTGTTGAATTCGTCGCTACCAAAGAATTCACTGTTAGTGATCTTCTGACTTCTGATTGTTGCAAAATCAGTGTTTATAGATTCTTATTTTCTGAATAGTTGCAGCTATTCATTGTCTATGTTATCAATAGGTACACCTGTTTCACCAGGCATATTTAGGCAATATGGCCTGAGCTATTTATCTCCATGCATATGGAAATATGGATATATACATGTATATGTACATGTACATACATATAGATACACACATGTATACACACACATAATATTATATGTATCTGTATGTAGCAACACACAAACGCGCGCGCACACACACACACACACATATGTATGTATGTATGTATGAGCGCTCACACACATTTGCTTAAGATTTTTAATTACATAAAGAATATATTTTCTTAGGCAAATTAGCTGTGTCTCTTTTCTTGAAACTTTCTTGTTGACTAAGAATTTGTAATTGTTATGACCACTCCATTATTTTTCTTATTTCCAGGTGCGGGATCCAATGCCTGCTGTCTTTTTCTTTCTGATTGATGTATCAATGAACTCGATACAGACTGGTGCTACTGCAGCATCCTGTAGTGCAATTAGCCAAGTTGTTGGTGATCTTCCAGTAAGTTCTGTGGCTTTTATTGCTATGTTATTTGGGAACGGATCTGGTTAGACAATTTAATTATTAAACTATTTCTGGAGGAGGGATCTTCTATCCCATCTTCTATCACACTAGTTGGGATCATGCCGTGTGTATTTAAATTATGTCAAACTAGTACATATGGTATGATCTCACTTAGTGTGATAGAGGATGAGGTAGAAGATCATGTCTTCTATTTGTGTGCCGTATTATTGACAAGGCACATTTCATCTAAGATGTTACCTGGCAAAAAACCAGAAACGATCAATTTTCTTTCTCTTCAGAAAGCTGAATCAGTTTTGTGTTTGTAGTTGGGTTCTTACCTGTTGCAGTTACATTTGAAGTCATCTTAAGGTTTGGTAAAGTGCTAATTGATGATTCATATTTAACTTTGGTAGATAATAAAAGATGTTTGGTTATTAGACAAGATATGTTTTGGCGCCTAGTTACATATCCTGGCTCTATATGGTTTTAATTTGTTTCTGGAACATATGATGTATCCTCAAGTATGAAATTACTGTTGGAGAGATCATAGTTATCTGATTTGTTAAAAATGAGATTGTTGGAGCATAAATCAAGGGCAAACCAAGAACTTAATCTTATTTTCCTGCATTAGGTACTCACTTGTGTAGGAAAATCACGAGTCCTACAATTGCTTTATCCATTTTCAAGGAAAATGAATTCAGAATCTGTTACAAGTGATCTGCTTCCGCACAAATTTTTTTGTAAACTCTACACTTTGCCTCTAGCTGGATACCAGATTTTAATCATTTCCAGCTTTGAACTTGAAGTTCCCTAAAGAAGTCTCATAGTAGCAATTTGTTGAAGAGCTAGAGCCTATTAAAGAGTTGCATCTGTCTATCTTCCTAATAATTGTCCATCTATCCTGGCATGTTTGGTCTGGACGTAGTGCATGTGATTTTTCGCTGCCTCAGTATCATGAAATTAATAAGGTTAATTGGCTTCTACTGCAATATACTTTACACAAGGGACCTTTTGTTGCCACTAGATGCTGTCTTAGTCACTGATATATTGCATGGGTCGAGAGTATAACTGTAAGTCAGGGATATGTCTCTCTTTGCTCATTGTAGGGCCTCCTTTCTGCCGTATAGAAGTTCTTCCTCCTGCTGCCTATAATTTTGGATGTGCTATTCATTCATGGTGATGGCAATGCTCCTCTTGTCTCTGTGCATCTAGTTCACATGCTGACTTTCCTCTTTTGAAGGAAACTTGCACACTTGAAACAGCTGGTTTACCTAGATCCTTGAGGACGTGGCTAAACTTTCTGTGCTATGACTACTTTTAGCCTGATAACTCGAGAACTTGGTCTTAGATTTGCACTAGTGCTGTCCTTTTCATTAAACCAAGTTTTTTTTTTGTTTACAAGGTTGTGCCTTGAACCTTGTCTAAATATCTTCATTGAAGATGAAGGCCGGATCATGTCTGCGCATATACAGCCCTACTTTTGGTTAAACAGCGATCCTTCCTTTTTACCGGCTGATGTATCTGTTACTGCCAATTTTGTTGAGAAGACAGGAGAAAACTACTTTTGTAAACCACTATGTGAATGATGGTTTCGGTTAAATCTTTTGGGGATATTTTAAAGTTGAATACCCATGGTGCTGAATATGGACTTTGCTCAGATTTAGTAAATTTTTATGTTTTTCTTCTTCAACCATATGATGTGAAAGTAGTTGATGCCAAATTCTGCACACATGGTCAAATTTGTTTATTTATTTCGTAGTCATTTATTTTTGGAGTCTGATAGTAGAGGGAACATTGCAGGAGGGTTCTCGAACAATGGTGGGGATTGCAACGTTTGACTCAACTATTCATTTTTATAATCTAAAACGTGCATCACAACAGGTTTGATCCTATGTTTTTCTGCCTCATTTTGTTTTCTTTCTCTTGATCAGGTCTCTTTGACTTTGCTCAAGTACTTCACACTTAACTGCTTTGTTTATAAAAGTGCCTGTGCGGCGACATTTGTTGATGCAAGTTACCTTATGATTGCAGCCATTGATGCTTATTGTTCCTGACGTGCAAGATGTTTATACTCCACTTCAGAGTGATGTCATTGTTCCACTTTCTGAGGTCTGTTCTGATGAGGTTTTGACTTCGTATGCTTCCCATATGATTCAATGATTTGTTGTTCCCATCTTCTTTTGATTTAACATGAAAGCAGGAGCTGATAGGAGATATATTTTATATTGTTTTGATGCTTTTGATGACTTCTTGGTGAATTTTGTGGCATCTTGAACAGTGTCGTCAGCATCTGGAGTTGCTGTTAGACAGTATTCCTGCAATGTTCCAGAATAATAGGATTTCTGATTCCGCTTTTGGTGCTGCTGTCAAGGTCAGCATACTCGTTTGAACTTTTACTGCCTCAACAAAGAATGATTTTATCATGTGTCATTCAAGTTCCTCTGTTTGGACTGATTTGGCTCTGCTTCATAGTTTGCATATCATCATGCAATGTCTGAACAATGAACATTAGTTTGCAAGTAATGGAAATGTGTACGTCACCACCTTTTTATTGTCTGTTCACTTTGAGGTGAAAGCCTATGATAGAGTCGTTCAGTTATTGAATTTGCTCTGCTGTCTGGGACAAGCAAATTTGGTGTATCATTTTACAAAAAGGTGGTGGGCATGTTAATGGAAAGGGTGGTGTTCGATTTTGACATCACTTGTATTTTCAGATCCCCACCCCGGCCCTCTCTTCTCTTTTTCCGGGATCATGTTATTAACAAATAAAAGATATATCAAGATTAGGGCAAGCGACCCCTCGAAAGTAGCAGCTGGAAGACCCAGCTGCAGAAAGACAAAACTGCTCATATACTATGGCCCTATAATTGCATGATCCATTCCACTATTCAGGGCTATCATTTTGCTGTGATGCACTACCCTCCATTAGTTGACATAGACTTATCTCAGTAAGGATGCGTGAGTCAATCTTCTTAGTCCCCTCTTTGTGTGTTTATGAAACATGGGATTCTTCTCCCGGTGGCATATACAATTGCTGCCAAGGCAAGTAGTGGGTTGAAGGGTGAATGGCAGGCTGAGGTGGCTGGGGGTAGGTAGGTGGACGTGTACTTGACGCGAGAGAGGATTTGAACTAGAGTTAGAAAGCAAGGGAGAGAAAAGTTAGAGAATGAAAGTAAGAGGGATAAAGATTAAGAGAGAAAAGTTATAGATAGAAAGTAAGAGAGAGAAAAGTTATAGATAGAAAGTAAGAGAGAGAAAAGTTAGAGATATAAAGAAAGAGAGAGAAACTAATAAATGGTCTTATATTTCAAATTCAAAGTCCGAAATTTGGTAAGCTGATGTTTTGATTCTAAATTTGAACTTGTGATTACTGCGATGATAATAGGCAGCTTTTTTGGCATTGAAGAATACTGGAGGCAAGCTTCTTGTTTTTCAATCAGGTAATTTCATGACCTTATCCAGCATCTTTAGTAGTTCTATTTGCTTATCTTCCTTCAGACAGAATATTGTTACATTCTGATTCCCTATGCGTATGTTGTTTTCATCAAAGCTCTGCTCCTATTCATGTATAGAGTGGATCTATCTTGAATGAGTATTTTCTTGGATCTCATTGTATTTTGTGTCTGTAATTAAGTTAACGGGATTGGCCATAAGACAAAAGTTTATTCTGCTGAGATGCTAGGAAACACAGAGGGAAATTGTGTGGTTTATAAAGAGTTGTGAATTAGTGATCGGTCTCATTGAGTGGAGTTGGTGGAATCACCAAATTGTGTAGAAATATTTCCTGCCAATTTATTTTTGTTTCGGAAATCTGTAGAAGTTTACTATTTCTTTGCTTTTTTGGATAGCTGAGGACCAATTATTCAAGTCGTAAATGTATAAATTTCATAACAAATATGCAACTTAGACCCCTTGCGATGCTTTTACATGATAATATTCCTGAATTGCAGTGTTAGAAACTTGTCTAGGTACCTAAGCAAGAATATCAATAGAAAATTATGCTCTTCTAGTTTATTGAGCCCTTACATATGCTCATCACTAGTTATGGCTTTATGAGTAACTTGTTAATTATAGTAGCTATCTGGCTGAAAATCATTCGTTTTGCAGTCTTGCCATCAGTTGGTATTGGAGCCCTTTCAGCTAGGGAGGCTGAAGGAAGAACCAATATAACAGCAGGGGAGAAGGTTTGCTTCTTATGCCTGTACATATCTGGACACTTTTTACTTTGGAAGTATTTGCTTCATATGAGTTGTGTCTATCATTGCATTTTTCAGGAGGCTCATAAATTGCTGCAACCTGTGGATGTAACTTTGAGAACAATGGCCATTGAATTTGCCGAGTACCAAGTAAGGTTTATTATGGAGTCAATCAGTAATGCCATGACATTCATTAGTGCGTATTTTCATCAGGACTCTTTTGGGAAGTTTGCATGTTGCTCAACTTTCTTAAGAGCTAGTTTTATTTTGGTAATTATAATATTGTAAAATTTTCAGGTCTGTGTTGACTTATTTATTACGACTCAAGCATATATAGACATTGCTTCTATCTCCGTTATTCCAAGGACAACAGGAGGCAGGGTATGTGAATCTCTTCCTTCTCATCAACTCCTCTGCTGTCCTCTCCTTTTAACTTATTTATGTATACATTTTTGGTATTGATCCATTATGATTTCCTTTGAGGGGATCCTTGCTGCAAGTGTAAGAGTTCTTATCGAGGATACAACCTTGTAAAAGTTATAAACGGAATCCTCTCACAAGTTGCACTTACCATAATCTGTAATCTGATATGCATCGATTACCATTTGGTTTAGTGCGACTTTCTTCCTTATTCAAGTTCTGTGAATATTATGCATTATGTTGTTATCCTCTTTCATGGAGTTTGTTGATTTAAGGTTCTTGAACCTGTTACAGGTGTATTATTATTACCCATTTTCTGCTCTTTCTGATCCTGCTAAATTGACCAATGATCTTCGCTGGAATGTTACGAGGTTGCAAGGCTTTGAAGCTGTTATGCGTGTCAGGTGCAGCACAGTAAGTAGCTTTCCAACTTGATCTGATATTCAACCAAATTTTTTTCAAAACAATAGTGACCATCATAGAGGCATTCAATGCTCGAGTCTCGAGTATAAAGCATCTAAATGAAGTGTTATTTCTTTTATAGGGACTTCAAGTTCAGGAATATTCTGGAAACTTCTGTAGACGCATACCTACCGACGTTGATCTTCCTGCGGTTTGTCTCATATCTTTTCTCGTACTCTTTTCTGACTATCAGCTTGGCAGATGAATAAGATGTTATTTCTGTTGTTTATAATGTAGTGCCATTCACCATCAAGTCTAGTTAGCCATTCATTTCACATAATAGGTTTTGTTGTTTTTGATTTTATTTCCTATTTGATCTTTGACACTAATAATAATACAACAACACATATCCGGTATATTCCAACGACATCAAAAGCTATCGCTAGGGTTTAGGGAGGGTGAGAGAGACACAAACAATACCTCCATCCCAAAAGATAGAGAGTTTGTTTTCAGTATGATCCCTGACTCTATATGTACCTGCGTAGATTACACAATAATAGGGATATGATGTGCTAGTGTGTTAGGTGAGAGTCTTACACTAATAATAATAATAATAATAATAATAATAATAATAATAATAATAATAATAATAATAATAATGATAATATTATTATTATTATTATTATTATTATTAATTGTAAAAATTGTAACTTGGTCATGAAAAGGGAAATGGCATACTTTGGTGCATTAAACAGATTTTATTTGTTAGATTGTCACTCCTCTGCAGCTCATATCATCACGCCTGTGTAGTTCTATGTTTCTCATATTCAAGACTTATTTTCTTTTGCTTCCACTTACTGATTGATAATTGCCGACTTTCTTGCGTTGAACTTGATTATGACAGGTGGTGTTCAGGTGTTTCTGGTTGATGAATGTGCTGAAAGTATTTTACAATTGAAAATGACTGTTTTACCGCTCTATTTCTGCAGTAGCTCATTTCATAAATAGTTGTGTATTATTTAACCTTCTTGTACACCTAAATCTATATTCATGAATTTTGGAGAAGTTTTAGGTGCTAAATAATTCTCTGAAATTAGAAATTGTGGTGAGCAAGGGTAGCAGCTCCTTGTGAATAACTTTTCGTGAAATGTTGGGGGAAATTTCCTTTTCTGAAATTTTGCGAATATATGCTTCAGTAGCTTTTTAGCAATGTCATTTCTTACTGAACTAATGATCCAGGTTGATTGTGACAAGACCATAATGGTACATTTGAAGCACGATGACAAATTGCAGGATGGCTCTGAATGCTCTTTTCAGGTATCCTTCTCAACACAGCATTAATTCTAAAACTTTTTTTCTGATGTTCATCTCAATCTTTTATCCGAGAAAGGGAGATGGATCTTTGCTTCATAATGGCTATTTGGAATTGGAGTTCGATGGTTTTAAGAATTGTCTGTTTCTTTTTACAGCTAGAGCTGTTTGTGGGATGGATGATTTGTATGTAGCTTCTTCTAACGTTGGACCTCCTGCCCTGACCAGTTTAGGGCTCTCTTTAGGCTAGCCACTTCATTTCTTTATGTCCCATTAGCCTCCTATTGTTTTTGTTTTCTTTTGGTTTCTGTTTGCCCCTTTTCTGTAAGCAGCATTTTTTGCATACAGCATGCATTGCTGGTAGAGAGGAGAATATACAGACAAAAACCAAAAAAATTAGCCTACCCAACCATCTTTATATGTTTGGGTCAAGGTTGCAAATAAGGGCAATCTCCCTGTTTGTCCTATACCTCCTATATTTTTCCAAGAATTTACAGAAAACCTGATACTACTAAAATCTCTTTGGATAAGTATTCTACCTACACGCTGATGGCAGTGACGAACTCAGAGAGGGTCTATTTTTGTGCCAACGGATAATTTGTCGGCCACGGGTTCTTGTCGTTCTACCTCTTTTGATGTTTGTTGGAGATATAGCTTGTTTATAGTAGCATTATTGTGTTAGTCTAAATGTAAATGCTCGACTCTTATCGCCCTGGAAGGCAATTTTGTAAAGGTTGGCGCTAGTTAAAGGTTAGCATCTTGTAAGCCACCTATCTTTTGGTTTTTGGCTCTTGTCAAGCGATTGTTGCCTATAATTGCAACATCTTTTGTATATCCGCCATTTTGGCCTATCTATAAAATTTGAATTACAAAAAAAAATCATATGTTTGGTTTTTTCTTGAGCTAATCTGATAAAGAAAACATATGTAAACATGGGAGTCACTTGCTTTTCTAATTAAGAGAAAAAGGGGTAACGAATTAGGAATTCTGTTCATTTGGTGATAATAAGTGGTGGGAAAGGAGAAGGGCGAGAAAAGAAAAACATCGGTATGTAGGAGAAAAATTTGGAAAAGGGACAAAAAGCAGACAGTTTAGCATCCAATACACGGATTATGCACCTCTTTTAGCTGATTAATCTGGGATTATGGTGCACAATTTGTTACTAAATTTGGTTGTTCACAAGAACAGACAGTTGTCGGCAGAAAACCATTAGGGAAAGAGTCTATTCAATAATTTTTAGCTTGAGATTCCTTAATTGAGGCTAGTTATCTTCTGAAACGAAGATGTGAAAACAGTTTGAGCTTAGGGAAGCACGTAGTGTGAAACGCTTGAAGCAAGTGCCTTGCAATGTTTAGTAGAAGTATTTGGAATATTTGTCTCTTTCCTTTGCAAATATTGGTTTTGTACTCGAAAAAAAAATTAGCTCTTTGCAGTAAATAAATTGGTGTTTTTACATTGTATAACATTGTCTTATGTATTTGTTCTTCCAGTCTGCTCTTCTTTACACCACTGTTTACGGCCAGAGAAGAATTCGTGTTTCAACTTTGTCTCTGCCTTGCACCAGCATGTTGAGCAATCTGTTCCGCTCTGCTGATTTAGACACACAATTTGCTTGCATCTTGAAGCAAGGTAACTTGGTTTAGTATTGCTATCTATTGTGTCTTTTGTACTTGGTTTTGTTTCTTCTTCACGCACCCCTCTTCCCCCCCCCCCCCCCCCTCCTTATCTTTCTTGTTCACGACACAATATTCTATCCTTTGTTCTTAGAGTTGCTGGAATAGAATTCCTGCAAGCCATTCTGTCCTTCTAATCTAATTGAAGTTGTTCATCTCTGCAGCGGCTAATGAAATTCCCTCCAGTCCACTCTTGCAAGTTAGGGATCATGTCACTAATCGTTGTATCAACATTTTGCACTCGTATCGCAAGTTCTGTGCCACTGTGTCTTCCTCGGGACAACTAATTCTGCCAGAAGGACTTAAATTATTGCCTCTGTATACACTTGGTAATGCTCAAACTGCTCTTATAATGTGATTTTTGATGCTTTGTGCAGTTGGGTGTGTTTGTGCTCTAGTGCCATCTCCTGCTCCTTTCTTTTCTTTCTAATTTTTTTTGGGCGTGATTGTGCTTCACTTTTTTCTTTGTTTCCTTTTTCTTTTGGTGGGGTGTGGGGTTGAGTGGGGTCAGGGCCTTTTTGGCTGTAATTGATTGTATAACGGTTAACTCTATCTTTTGTGGAAATATCTATTGATTTGTTGGCTGTTTATTTGCTCATCCTTTTACCCTTTGTTTTTCATGGAAATTTCCGGATCAGTATCATGTACCAAAGTATAACAAGTGCTAGAAGCTTGTGTTGCATTCTCCCTCTTCTTCATAACATCCAGTCACTATATTTGTGATAAGCAGGGAAATGTAACCGCTTGTTTCAAGAATAATATGGATTAGTGAAATCTTCCTGCTATCTTTTGTTTGCTTGAAACACCTAATATGAGAAAGCAAAATGCTTTTTGTGTTAATATGAGGACTAATTTGTTGTTTTATGATTTTTAAGCTTTGGTAAAAAGCACCGGATTACGAAGCGATGGGCGGATAGATGAAAGGTCCTACTGGATCAACTATGTTGCCCCTCTTTCTACTCCTCTGGCTATTCCGCTAGTCTACCCAAGGATGATATCTATTCATGACCTTGACTCTAAGGTATACTCTAAGTAGATGTGAACTCTTCCTTTGTTGGGGGTCGTTGTTCCTCTTCTAGTGCAGATTGTCTGACTTGAGGGCTTAAACTTGCAGGAAATGGATGGAACTCTTGTTCCTCCTCCGATTGGACTCAACAGTGAGCATATCAGTGATGAAGGAATATATCTTCTTGAAAATGGAGAGGATTGCTTAATTTATGTTGGGAACAATGTTCAACCGGCCACCATGCAACAGCTTTTAGGATTTTCATCTCTTGAAGATCTTCCTAGTCAGGTAGTTTTCTCTATGTATTCTTTTTTTTTTGGGTCTCAGTTTGACTATTTTATTCCGTTAGAATAGCAAAAGCTATTTACAAAAGATGAAAGCCCAAAAGTATAGTTAAAAGCTACCTATAACCATTCCCCTTTACAAAAATCCCCATAGAAAAACAAGCAAAGCAATATCCAATTAGTCGTATTCCTTCCAATGAATTAACAAAAAGTCTAACTGTTCTTTTTTTCTTTTGATTTTTTTTATTTTTGATTTTTTTATTATGATGAGGTACAAAAAATTATTAATATGGATAGCCATAATAAATATGGTGTTCATTTAATCATTGGAACATGCTCTTTAACCTAAGATACTCAGCTTTTAGGAATAGTGTCATTCGCGGGGTGAAAAAGTGTAAAAGCGAAGAACATTAGTTAAAATTTTATCGGGGAGCATCCAGAATAAGAAATGGAAAGAAAAGAGAAAGCAAAAAAACCTTGTTTTCCATGATCTCCTGGTTCTTGACATGTGCATTCTTAAGAAACAACAACATTACCACTTTTCTGTAAGAGGCTTCCGCCTATAGCGGGATGTGGAGGGTCGGATGTACGCAACCATACTCATGTGGTAGAAACACAGAGTTTGTTTCTCGATGACCCATAATGAAAATGGCGTCAAGCTGAGTCAATCAACTGCCACTTCACAATATAAGAGCAGCCAATTTAGTGAGTCTTTCCTTCTTTCCATCCGCAAAGCTTAACCTGAGTAATTCTTTCAGGGACATTGACGCCCACCGGTTCCTTTGATCATATTCAATACATCTTGGCACAAGTCTCTGAATAGTCTAGTTAACGTGCCTCCTATAATAATCTTCACATTTGTTAAGAATATTTCTGCATCTCATTTATAACATCTACCAATCAGACCACCAAGCCCTACTGAGGAGAGGTTGCGTGGTTGTTGGGGGTGCAAAGGGAAGGGGTAAAAGAAATAAAAGAAAAGGAAAAAAAACTGCTGCTTTAGAAAGGCCGTGACATCCTAGTAAACAGACTGTTTTGCGACTTTAGCTGCTTAATTAATGAAAGATGCTTCAAGTTTCTTTTATGATTTCATATTTGATGCAATTTTGCTTTATTTTATGGAATAAATCAAAATGACTCACTAAATTAGTTTCGTATTGTGAAGTAGCAGTTGATCGACACAGCTTGACGCAATTTTCGTTAACCTCTGTGTGTTTCTAACACATAAGTATGGTTGCGTACATCCGACCCCTCCATATCCCGTCATAGGAGGGAGCCTCTAAGTCAATGAGGTAATGTTGTTATTGTTGTTTTCCTATACAATATGCTAACTTGTCTCTGTTCTCCCGCAGTTTGTGCTACAGCAGTTTGACAATCCATTATCTCAGAAGCTGAATGAAGTTATAAATGAGATAAGGCGCCAAAGGTGTTCCTACCTCCGGTAAGTCTCTTTATTTTCTTTATGTTACTCAACTGCATATCAGAATTGTATAAATTATTTTTCATCTAAATAGCAGCTCATTGGTTTTCTGATGCTTTTGAATTTGTTTGCAGCATGAAATTATGCAAAAAAGGAGATCCTTCAGGTTCGTGGTTCTTTGTAAACTGGAATCTCAAAGCTTGTCAAATGATAGATTTACACCAAAAAAAGAAAAAGAGAAAAGAGGGGCTGATAGTGCCATGATTATATAACTAACTACAACATAAAAAAGTGCAACATTCTCGAGCCCTTCTGAATAATGATGACTTTTCCCCATAGGTTATGTCTATGCCATCTAGCTCACTTCTGCCCTGTGCTTGCAGTCTTCGGATAGTTATTTCTTTTCTTTTCTTTCCTTATTTGTTTTTACATACTTTTTTTTGGCTTTCTAATATAATCTAGATCCAATTTCTACCTTCCAGGAATGTTGTTCTTATCCCATATGGTTGAAGACAAGACTCAGAGTGGGCTGTCATATGTAGAGTTCCTGGTCCATATTCATCGGCAGATTCAGAGTAAAATGCCCTGAAAATACATGCATCTTCAATTTTGGTTTCTGTTTCCAACCACAGAATACTGTACACAGGTGACCGAGCAAGATAAATCCGCCAAGAGCGTACCGGTTGAATACAGAAGAGCAAGGAAGTTGTCTCTTGTTGTTAGTTTCATCAGAGTGAGGTTTAAAATAGTTAAGATTGATGAAAGTTGCATAGGTTGTGTGCTTTGATCACATTCTCACAGTTTGATTGCTGCCCTCTTAATTTGAGGGGTGTATTATTTACCATAATTCTTGTGAATTTTGAGGGGCCAGTTTTGCCTTCACTTGAACTTGAAGTCTGTTACAGCTTTGCCTTCACTTGAACTTGAAGTCTGTTACAGTTTTGCCTTGAAAGTCTTTCTGGAACCACTTGCTGCCCCCTTGGTTAAACCGGTCTAGACCACATATATGGCCTTTTGGACTGCACCTCTTTTAATTGGCTAAACCGGTCTAGACCACATATATGGATCCAAATAGGAAATGCAGTGGCTTCCATCGGTCCAGTTTTTTTTTTCCCTTTTTTTTTATGTAGTGGTTTGCATCGGTCCAGTGTCTTTTTTTTTTAGGGAATATTTCGACCCGCATATTCCCAACCCGGGCCATTATGATTAGGTTCAATTCAATCAGATAAAATCCCCATAAATTGTGAAAAAAAAAAACTAAGAGAGAATTGGGGGTAATTATATGATGGAGAGTAAAAATTAACACATGATTTATTTCATTACGAGTATTCCGTAACTACAGCATGTAATGGTTCAAGACATACACCATATTACGATATATGAGCTGTATGGCTCGGACACCGAATATACTGAGTTGTATGGCTCGTACGTCATATTACGATGACACCGATAGACTAGTATTCGGTACATATGGAAAAGAAAAAAGAATAAAGTCAGTTCGGTATCCAAAAATGTGTGAATGTAGTCTTGTCTACCGTAATTAGTTGAACCGGTTCATAAAGATAATAGACCATATTTAATATGACATGTATCAATAAAGAAGCGTTTTCATCCCCATAAAGAATCATGTAGAGTATATATAGCCCTTGAATACCAGATAAATAGTGTACACCCAAAATTAAGATGTTATTCATTTTTAACTCTTGGCCTGAAATACTTTTAGAAAAGATTTATCGAAAATGATCTCATTTTCTTATGAACGAAAATGTAGAGTACGAAAGAAGTACTAAAGACTCATGTAGAGTGTGTATATAGTCCTTGAATACCAGATAAATAGCGTACACCCAAAATCAAGATGTTATTCATTTTTGACTCTTAACCTGAAATACTTTTAGAAAAGATTTATCGAAAATGATCTCATTTTCTTATGAACGAAAACGAGAACAAAAGGAATATGAAATAAGTACGATCGATCAACAGTCGTTTTTGCAAAGACAACAAGATGTTTTGGAGAAATGTTCGAAAGTTGGTTTCATATTTTTCAAGTTTGCAACGTTACACTAAAACCCTTTCTGTCAGCAAAGACCTTCAATAAGTTGAAAGCTCTCAATAAAGGGTGTTTTGAATGGTTGGTTTTTCTTCTTTCGGGCACGCATACATCTCCTTCACTAAGAGTCACTAGTTATGCACGCACAGACATTTCCTTAAACAAACATCATTACTTTGATAGGCTGATGATTGTACAGTGATTGGATGAAGTTAGTCACTATAATTTATTATTTTGTTTTCTTTTTATAGAAGTTGATCAACGTATTTATGGTTAATGAATAGAAAAATTAGTTATGTTATATAAATGTAATTTCGATAATGTATGATATAGTCATCGAATTAGTGTTATTGAAATTGCTTGTGTATTATGCAGTTACGTTGTTAGAATTTTTTCATGTATGATTGTACATCGAATTACGATAAATGAAGTTTGCCTAATATGTTATTTGTATATCATGTGAAAACTGTATCATGGTTGCCCTTGTGTTATGAATAACTCTCTTTAACTTTGTGTGTTACATAATTACGAATATGATGTAAAAAATGAAATTTAGTCGATGGGTATGTAACTATATATTATATGTAAAAAATAATGGTGGTTTCAATGTATGGTTGTACATCGAATTATGATAAATGAAGTTTGGCTGTGTATTATGTTACTTGTATATCATATGAAAACAGTATTACGGTTGTCCGTGTGATATGAATAACTTTTTAATTTTGCGTGGTACATAATTACGAATATAATGTAAAAAATGAAATTTAGGCGATGGACAAGTAAACTATGTATTATATGTAAAAAAATAATGGTGGTGGTGGAGGAGGGGGGGAAGCAGAAGGTCATCGAGAATATAACCAGACATGCTGGATGTACTGCCGTCCTAAAAAAAATCAAATAGTGAAGTTGATACGGGATACAGTGACCTGTCCTACAATCCAAGTGCATGAAAGACGTTGTAATACATAATATTGGTCGCGCTGCCTCTGTCGACATAAACTCGACATACCCCACAGTGTTGTCCGGGGCAAGATTGACTAGAATGTAAATCACCAAGCTTTCATTTTCATAACCTATTGGAATTGGATCATCAGGCCCATATGTTAATTAATGTGATAACTTGACCTTCTTTTGGAAGGATTCTTATGAAGTTTCAACACCCTAAGCACTGGCTATGACGGTGTTTACCTGGTCCTAACCTGTAACGTCAGGGTCATCTGGCTCGTCGTCGTCGTCACCTTTGCACTGGCATGGCTTGTCTTCCCAGCACTTCTCTTCGGGAGGGAGCCGACGAAAGTCTAGCCGATTGTGTAACTGCGATCTTGGGTCATAAAATTGTTGTAAATAACCTTTTCAATGCCTGTAATTTTTCGTACCATGGTTAATATATTTGTGGTACTTGCATACAGCTTAATATCCCTTTTCGACCGTGACCCCTGCAATGGTTGCGGGTCCTTTTTCAGTTTGTCTTTCTCCATTACGAATAAGATCATTTCCTTACAAGCAAGCAAAGACAAACCTTCCTCACCTAGGCCTTCAAGGCGACTAAATGCACTGCGTTTGTTCCTAGAGTCTTTGCGGACTTCTTTTGTGTAATCATCAGGCCTAGCTTATGGTAGACTAACTCAGCCTTTGTCTTCAATATGTTTGCTTCTTCCCTGCTAGTGAATTTGTGGGCCTTCTCCAAACAGATCCTTCGAGACTGCGGGTTCTCCTCGAGCAATTGAGAGAAGAGACGACCTGACCTCAATCCATTGGTGAACGCAGCAACCACGACTCCATCATTACGATCCCCGACCTACAAGGATTCGTCTGTGAAGCGCTACAAGTACTGTAAAACTGACTCATTTGGCTTCTTCCTCAAAGTAATCGAATGCGAAGAAATTTTAATGAAAGGTCTGCAAGGCACAAATTGTCTTAAAATTTTGGACCAGCTGTTGATTAGAATAAATTGACTGGGAGGCAACTCTTGAAACCATCTCCAGAACTTTACCTTCAAATGCACGGGGAAAGTTTTGCACCTTATCAAGTCAGGAACATTCTTCAAATTCATTGCAATCTGAAACTAGAAAAGATGATCCGCAGGGGATAAAGGTGCCATCATTGGTATACATTTTAGGCACCTTGAAGTTATCTGTGGTCACATACTCCGCGATGTCTTCGAAAAAGGACTTTTCAACACCACCCTTGTATATTTCCTGGCAGCCGAAGATGACTCATCCTCGTAACCACCTCAAGCATAATAAGCCAGTGACGCTCGATGTGTTGCACTTGGAGCCGCGTTACTTAACTCCCAATGGCTTCTTCGCGTGTGGCAAAGAGTCAGTATGCGGTTTTCTACCTTAGTCCAAATGCATTAGCCATAAATTCGTCTCACGGTTTAGAAGAACATTCTTAAGACTTTTGGCTCCCTTGAGAGCTCATGAAAGCCTTTAACCGCCTGAGTGACCTCTGGGGCCTTACCTTTAATATGTCCAATCAAAGCTTGGAAGATACACATGTTTTGAGTAACATATTCCACAGCTTGCATATGTTCTTGATAAGTGATTCATTGCTCTTCGGGGTGCCCAATATGCTCCTTTAAGGCTTGCTCCAATAAGCAATTGGACCCTCGATGTCCTCGATGGTAAAAAATTTCTCACTATCATAATCCGCATTTTTGACTTTATGTGCGCTTAAAAAAACTGAAAATAAGTCATGGTTTCCCTCTTTCTAACGGCAAATTTGCGAAGTCGTATCTTTACATAGTATCAACAGGTGAACTTAATGTAGTAACTAACAGTCATAATTTTACTCTAGGAAAAACTATCCGACAATCAAGTTAATAGCGGGTATTTTCATATTAGAAAGTGCTTATGCTGGAATATTTAGAATAACTTGTCTCTTGTGGTGGTTTGGAAAAAATGTTTTGTAATTCGACTCAACGTGGCCACCCCTTCGGTGGGGCCTTTTTGTGTCTTTTATATGTTGGGACGAGCCAATGTATGTTTAGGTGCAATGGGAGAATGTCGAATGTCCTGTCCCAATTGTACATAGTTGCTTAATGTTTGTCATGTGTCAAGTTGTATGGCTAAACTATTCGTTCGGCAGAAGTCGACTTGAGCTGCTGATGCCGAGCTGACCTGGAAGGCTTTGGCCATCGGATCTGTGGCCGAGCTGCTGAACATGGTCAAAGCGCACGTTGTTGACGAGGTGAGAGCGTGATTGAGGTATAGACAATAGCTGAGATGATTAGTTGCAGTTGAAGTGACTAGCCTTCAATGCCTCTGTACGAGAAAGGTTATGCTGACTTGAGATCCTAGTCGGTGCCAAAGAGGCATCATGCGTCTTCTGTGCTGCGGCGACTTGAATGTTCATTTAGACTCGAGTGGCTGACGTAAACTCCAAATAACCTACGCCCATGTCAGAGTCGAATAACGTTGATTGTAACAGGCCGAATTGGTTACACTTGTCGCCTTTCGAGGGGTGATAGTTTTATCATCATCAGCTATAATTGAACTTTACGAGAAACATTTTACCTAAAAACCTCCGACAAGAAAGATATTGCTGAAGCAAACAAACATGACATCCTTTGAACCAGCAACCCTCCTACACAGTGGGATAATGAAACCTCGAAGATAAGGAAGAGAGCTCAAATTGCGAAGCCACGAATGTATAAATGTTGTGACCTCGAGGCTTGGTGGCATGGCAATAACCCATAGCGTATTTACCTTCTTTCATCGTATAGTTACTTTATGCTTTAAGGACGCATTCACTCCGAAATGCAGCAACTCCATAACAGCAGAACTTGAGACTCGCACTTAGCGTGTTATGGTCATAAGGCCACTCTTTTACTTGCAAAACTTCAGCTTGTCACCTTTCTTCCAAGCAGATTTTCCACCATAATACAACAACATTACCCTATTGTCTTAGAGTCTCTCGCCTATAGCGAGGTATGAGGGTCGTATGTACGCAACCATAGACGTGTTGAAAACACACAAAGGTTGTTTCCTGAGACATGACTTGTGCACGCTTCGGTCCCTTTGTGTCTTTAACTCGAATATCAGGAAAAACTGCCAGGAAATTTCTATTTCATGTCCCCAGTGTGCCAGAAATGCATGGTATATGACAGATGCATAAGGTCAACGTCTACTGTGACTCAAATTAATGCACAAACTAATGCAGGCGTTCAACTTTCTTTTTCATCAAATACTAGATACCATGATGTACAAAGGAAGAAAGCGCTAAATACCAGTGTCCGCTGGGGTATGATAAGCTTTAAAATCTTCAGTCAGCATCACCTAATCCGTCACTTCCATCACCTCTCTTGGATATGGGAGCATAGTTAGAACCTGGTTTTTTCTTCTGTGAAGCAACTTCAGCATTTTTCCTCAAGACGGCTCCTGGTGATGGGTAAGGGCGCTGCTGGAAGAGAGGACCCTGAAATGCCAAAGAACACAAGTTGCAAGGACGAATTAAATAATATAAGATAGTAAGGAAGGGAAGGGGGAGGGTTGTTCCAGGCAGTGACCCGGGGGGGGGGGGGGGGGAGAGAGGGGTCAGGAAGGAATCTACATCACAGACTCAATCCAACTCACTGACACTCATAGGTCTGACCAGGTAAAACCCATAAAAATAAAAAACATTGCATGTGTTAACAATTTTATCTACCTCAACTATGAGCATTGTCTCTATAATAATATATGGAAATTCACTAATCTTAGAAGACAAGTAGATTGAGCACAAGCTTGCAAATATTTTCTTTAATTGAATCAAGAAAGTAAAACAGTTCTCTGTTCTTATTACAAGAGACTTAAAACTCAGTTGCAGAGCAATGCAACTTATTTATACTCTACACACTAACGGCTATAATAAGTGAACTACTTGTAACCTAACGGTAACCTGCCAAATACAGACAACACAGAAATACAGTAATATACACACTTAATCTCATATTTTTCTACACTCCTCAAGCTTGGTGTAGATGTTAGCGCAACCAAGCTTGGTAGACAGTTTGTGAAAAACAGGTCCTGCAACTGGTTTTGTCAAAATGTCTGCAATCTGTTCTCTCGAAGAGATGTGTTGAATCGATATAGTCTTGTCTTCGATCTTCTCCTTGATGAAGTGCCTATCTATTTCCACATGCTTAGATTTGTCATGATGCATAGGGTTTTCTGTCATATTTATAGCGGACATATTATCACAATATACCAATATCCTCATAACTTCAGAGTAGTGAAGGTCCAGTAGCACCCTTTTAATCCACAAGCCTTCGCAAATACCTAAGGCTAGGGATCTCAATTCAGCCTCAGCACTGCTTCTTGCAACAACATTCTGCTTCTTGCTACGCCATGTTACCAAATTCCCCCATAAGTATGTAGCATACCCTGAGGTAGATCTCATGTCTTGCTTTGATCCTCCCCAGTCTGCATCTGTGAATACTTGTATACCCCTGTTCCCTGTTTTTCTGAATATCAAGCCTTGCCCTGGTGAACCTTTGAGATACCTGAGAATTCTCATAACCACACTTAAATGATAGTTATTAGGTGCATGCATGTATTGACTAACAAGACTTACAACATAACATATGTCGGGACATGTATGAGATAAATAAATCAGTTTTCCAACCAACCTTTGATAACATAATTTATCTACCTCAGATTCAGCATCAGAACTTGTCATACACTGTTTTGTTACAGTTTTGGCCGATTCCAGCAGAGTGACGGCTGGTTTACAGCCAGTCATTCCCGTTTCATGTAGTAAGTCAACTATATATTTCCTTTGGGAAATATAAAGTCCTTGAGAAGATCGTGCCACCTCCATTCCTAGGAAGTATTTTAGCAATCCTAGATCTTTAAGTTCAAATTCCTTAGCTAGCTGCCCTTTAATTTCCAGAATACCAATTTCATCATTACCTGTTAAAATAATGTCATCCACATAGACAATGAGGATAGTAATCAACTGATTTCTACTGTGTGTGAATAATGTATGGTCACTGTGAGCTTGTTTGAACCCGTATTTGAGTAAAACAGTAGTAAACCTAGCAAACCAAGCCCTAGGGGATTGCTTCAGTCCATAAATAGCTTTTCTAAGTCTGCAGATCATGGACTTATTTTTCTCAATCCTATAGCCGGGGGGTATCTCCATGAACACTGATTCCTTAAGATCACCATTCAAAAATGCATTCTTAATATCTAACTGATGTAATTTCCAATCCAAATTTACAGCAATGGAAAAAAGAATTCTAACAGTGTTTAACTTAGCAACAGGAGCAAAGGTTTCCATATAGTCAATCCCATATTCTTGCGTGAATCCCTTAGCAACTAAACGTGCTTTGTATCTACTTATTGATCCATCAGAGTTATACTTTACCGAGAAGACCCACTTACATCCAACTGGACTCCGTGAACATGTATTAGGTACAAGTTCCCACGTCTGGTTCTTGATTAAGGCCTTCATTTCATCCTCAACTGCTGCTCTCCATCTTTTATTCATAAGGGCTTGATCAATGTTAGATGGAATAACTACTGCATCTAGACTGACAGTAAAAGTTCGAAAATTATCATGTAGTTTATCATACGACATACATTCATGCAGTGGATGCTTAGTAGAGGAACATTGTGTACTCATAAAACTGAAGTGTTGTAAATGTTTTTGTGAAGGAATCATAGTACACTTTCTAGTTCCTTTCCTTAGAGCAATAGGCAGACTATTTCCTGCCATCTCCTCCTTACCAGAGGAACCAGATTGTTGTATAATAGTAGTAGGAAGATTATTGAGTTCAGGAGTTGGCACATAACTTACAGGAGTATGTGACATGTTGACAGGATGTGACATGTTGACAGGATCCTGTACCTGGGACTGGAGTTGACTATACCTTTGTCTTCGTGAATATACTCGTAATTGTGGAGAAGCTTCTATGTTGCAACCATCTGACGATATATCCTCCTCATCTCTCCTCTGTTTGTCCTCCTCCTCGGATACAGTCCCTGGTATAGAAGGTGATAGTAGAGAACTAGAGATGGGATTTACCTGCATTACTTCAACATTCTGATGCTTATTATTAGCAAAATCACTATCTATCATACTCAAGAATTGTCTATCTTCTGATGTACTTAATTGAGTTTTTACATAAAAAGGTTGAGTTTCATCAAATACTACGTCCAGTGAGATATACATTTTCTTAGTAGCTGGACAGTAACACTTATACCCCTTTTGGGTACTAAAGTACCCAACAAATACACATTTTATTGACCTATAGTCTAACTTGCTCCTAACATGGGGCTGTATAAACACATATGAGGTGCAGCCAAAGGTTCTAAACTCAAGCTCTGAAATTAGGTGGGTGTGTGGATAATAACACTCTAGGAGTGCCTGCCTAGGAGTTTTGAATCCCAGAACACGTGATGGCATTCTGTTGATTAAATAAACAGAGGTTAGAACAGCTTCCCCCCATAAATATTTAGGAGTATTCATAGAAAACATCATAGATCTAGCCACTTCCAAGATGTGTCTGTGTTTTCTCTCAGCAATTCCATTCTGCTGAGGTGTATATACATTAAAAGTTTGGTGATATATGCCAAGAGTTGAAAGAAATATGCTTACCTCAGAGTCCATGTATTCAGACCCATTGTCAGACCGAAGAGTCTTGATTGTTGCATTGAACTGATTCTGTATCAAGGCAACAAACTGTTTAAATATCTTACAGAAATCAGATTTTTGCTTCATAAGGTATAGCCAGGTTAATCTTGTGTGGTCATCAACAAAGATTACAAACCACTTACTTCCATTAATGCTAGAAACTCTTGAAGGACCCCATATATCCGAATGTATCAGTTTAAATGGGGTACTTGCCTTGTACATTTTCGGTAAGTACTGACCTCTCGTTTGTTTAGCAAATAGACAAGTTTCACAACATAAAGAACCAGGAGTGACATTGATAAATAATTCTGGCTTGAGTCTCCTTAAATACATGAAGTTAGGGTGACCTAACCTGGAGTGCCATAACAAAATAAGACGCTTTCTAGTCTCAAAATCAGATCCAGATTCCTTACCATCTATTCTAGGAACACTGTGAGCACTATCAGTAACAGTGTTCATACAAGAATATGACCTAGAAAGCTCTTCAAAAACTCTTGGTTATTGAAGCAAAATAAAGAGTCCCTCTTGACAATTACCATGACCAGTCTTCTCCTCCTCCAAAGCTTCCCCCTTCAACACTTTCTCCTGAAAACAATTGAAAGGAAGGAAGAAACACTTAGGAGTAAAAATTGTCAGACAATTATTGTCTAACATTGCCTTTCTCACAGACAGAAGATTGCATGTTAACTGAGGAACGTGCAGTACGTCTTTAAGTATCAGATTTTTAGCTAAATACACATTACCTTTACCAACAATTTTTAGACCATGTCCGTTAGCAATTTTAACCAATTTAGGACAATGAAAAACCTTATATTCACTAAAAAGATCCTTTTTAGAGGTCATATGGTCAGTTGCCCCTGAATCAATGATCCATGAGCAACCTTTACCTTTCACGCCTTTACCTTCCATGCTGGTACATGCCATGGTTGCCTTGATCTGAGATGTATTTTCTTCATTCAGCTGGTGGTTTAGTACTTTAAGTAAAGCACTAATTTGTTCACGAGATAGCTTCTGACAAGGAGCCTCCTGATTTGATGAAGCTGAACTATTTCCATTATTTCCTTGAGTTACACTTACCATGTTTCCTTCAGCATTCCTCCAGTTTCCCTGAGAGTCAGCCCTGGATGTATTAAAATCAGACTTCCAAGGCTGATTTCTATACTGGTTCTGATGTTGTTTAAAAGGCGGTTTCACAGTGGATCCAGGACGTCTATAGCACTCTTCAAACGTATGACCATGTCTTTGACAGAACTTACAAAATTTCTTTGATGGAAACCTTCTTGCATGTTTCTTTACAAACAGGCCTGAAGGTTGAGCTTCTGTTGTCTCTATTACACTCTTAGATGTAGCCACAAGAGCTGAAGATTCTGTGCTTACATTACTCAAATTTGGCGCTGTCCCTAGCATCACCTTCATCCTACTCTCCTCCTGTCGGATTTGTGAGAAAGTGGAGGTGATAGAAGGGAGTGGCTTGGTTCCTAGGATCCGTCCTCTTACTGCATCAAAATCTTTGTGAAGACCTGCTAGGAAACTAAATATTCTTTCAGTTTCTTTAAGATTTTTATAGGTTTGTTCATCTGTAGGGCTACTCCATTTAATGACCTCAAATGTGTCAATCTGTTGCCAAATATGTGAAAGAATTCCATAATATTTGGCAACTGGTAGATCTCCTTGCTTGATTTCTTTCAACTGAGCCTTAAGCTCATACAGTTCTGCTATATTGTCTTTCTTTGAATACATTTCACGTGTAGCCTTCCAAATTTCATCTACTGTGTTATACAGCATGAAAGTTTCACCAATATCTGGGTTCATTGAACCCAGAATCCAAGACATAAGCATTGAATTCTCAACTTCCCAAGACTGAAACTTTGGATCATTCTCACTAGGAACAACGACTTTACCTAACAAATAATCCTTTTTCCCTTTTCCCGTGATGAATAGCTCGATGGCTCTACTCCATGCAAGATAGTTATTCCCATTTAGTTTGAGGATGTTCACTGGAGCAGTGTCCAGCATTGGAGCAGAAGATTGTTTTTCAACAGTAGATGTTACTTCACTTTGTTCCGTCATGGTAAGAGTATGAAGAAGATGAAGTTTGCAGAGAAGATGAATTTCACTGCAAGTTTAGAGATATAAAGAAGAAGAAGGAGAAGGTAATAGTACAAGAAGATTTTCGTCTGGGGAAAGGATTTTTGGGTTTGCTAGAAAAGAGATTTTGATGTTGATGGGAGAAGACAGAAAAAATATTGAGTCTGATGGAAAAATCGGTGGTTTTGTTGTCTAATGAGTCACGTGTATGAACATGCAAAATAACACCTGTTGAGGCAATACGTGGCTTTGTCTCCACCTTTTATTTTTCTAAAATTCGTCGGTTTAAAAAATTGAGGGCGGTGCATTCGAGGCTCCTTTTCCCCGTAAACAGTATTTTGCGTACTGTATATTTCAACTCTCCCGTTTTGCTCTTTTTCTTATTTCAATAGTACGATTTACTATTTCCTTTTTCCCCCTTTTTCAAATCACTTTTTCAACCGAACGAATTATGCGCTCTTTTCAAATTTCTTTCTGCTTCGATTTACGAGTTACACTCTTCTTCTCAACCACCTTCTTCTTCGTTCTGGGCAACTTCTCTTTCTTCTTCGTAGTATTTTCTTTGCCCAGTTTAGCTCATGCGAGGTCTTCTTTTTGATCTGCCTTCGTTTTTCTCTTGTTTAGCAAGAGAGTTCTTGGTATACAATTTCATTCTAAGATTAGCTTCAATCTCTGATACCATATGGAAATTCACTAATCTTAGAAGACAAGTAGATTGAGCACAAGCTTGCAAATATTTTCTTTAATTGAATCAAGAAAGTAAAACAGTTCTCTGTTCTTATTACAAGAGACTTAAAACTCAGTTGCAGAGCAATGCAACTTATTTATACTCTACACACTAACGGCTATAATAAGTGAACTACTTGTAACCTAACGGTAACCTGCCAAATACAGACAACACAGAAATACAGTAATATACACACTTAATCTCATATTTTTCTACATAATAGATATAACGTTTTATTTCTATTAAAATTTACACCCAAACCCCATAAACGTTTACCAGTCTGCCATTCCTGCAAAATGCACTCGTATTCCACGGGTCACAATCACGAAAAGACGCAGTTTGGTTCAAAGCTCTAATAAAACACAATGTCCAAAGAACCACCTAAAGTCTGATGTGAAAAGTAAAATCACCTACCTTACACAAGAAGCCATTTCCATGACCTTGTGACCATAGACAATAAGAAGTCATACCAATAACCACAGTGTCCATAAATTGTAGTCACGTTTCTGAAAATTTTTGTACTACCTTTATCTTGCTCAACAAGGTGATGCTCATTTACTTGTGTGATAGAAGCCAACTTCAAGACTTCAAGACTTACAAACATTAACAACTGATGAACCTGAACCAGAAAATTCTAAAAGCAATTCACAACATTAAATAATCTGAATCTAGACCCCAAAAAGTCTAAAATCAACAAGGAAAAAACTATTAAAATGCCTACAATGTTCTTTATGTTTGTCAACCAGAATAACAACAATCAAGCCTCATTCACGCTAGATAAGTCGACTTTATGAATCGGCCATCTCCACCGCACTCTATCATAAATCATATACTCTCCAGTTTCCCACATAAGTAATACCCCATTCTGATTGTCTTTCTCAGTCTCTCTCCTACGTTTAACATTAATCTCATTTCGAGTCTCACAAAGCCAAATAGGTATATTTACGGGACACTGTTGCAAATGTCACACCATCTCAGCAGTTACTCATCCGTCTTCTCATTTGTAGGACAAATGACCCCCATGATGTGCGTCTTTATATGTTCATTCCTTATTTATATGCCCCCACAACCATCTTAGCCTTATCATTTCAGCCATCACATTTTTGTTCCTGCTAATAGTTTACTCTCCAGCATTCTGGCAAATGAAGCATCACGTGTCTTATTACCATCCTATAAGACTTACCATCTCATCAGTGACTCGTTCGTCTTCTCATTTGTAGGACCCACCATGACGTTCGTCTTGATATGTTCAATTCTTATCTTATCCACCTTTATATGCCCCCCCACAACCATCTTAGCCTCATCATTTCCGCCATCACAATTTTGTTCCTGCTAATAATATACTCTCCAAAGCATCACACGTCTTATTGCCATCCTATAAGACTTACATTTAAGTTTTAGAGGCACTTTGAACACTGTATTTACACTCCAACTTATCAGTCCACCTTGGTTTTTCGTACCTATCTTTTCATTATTGATTTAAGAACAAAATGACGAATGGAGCTGTGAAATTCAAAATGTGGAATGTACTAGCATTTGCTAAAAGTCTGACCATTTTTTAAAGAGGCACGAATCGAGTATACAATCTCCACTTTTTCCAAACGGATCAAGTTTGATACTATCTCCACTCTTTTCCAATACAGCAACAGACACAAATCTTGATTTATAATAATCATGCAGCTATAATAGGTGAAAAACTCTGGCAAGGAAGAAAGAGCTTTGTTATAAAGTAAAACAGAGCAAGATTACCGTGGCAGTTGTATCAGCAGCACGTGGCTGTACTCCTTTCAAGCCTACTACCCTGGTGATTAGCAATACCGAGTCAATGTGACGAATAAAACTAAATTAGAAAACTACTCTGCAAATTTGAGAACTAGCAAACAGGAAAACCGACAGCTTAACCCCCACGCACCCTTTTATTCCTCATAAAACATGGGATTATGGGATAAAGAGAAAAACCTTGGTCCCATCTCCCTTGCGATACTCCAAAATATTTCTAAACTTTTTAATCAATAATTTAAGTCATGAACTGATGCTGCTCAATGTGGAAAAGCTGAGATTGATCATAGCAATACAATGTTGGGCACTACTTTACACAATCGAGAAACAAGTGGGCATTAAATTTTGATTTCCCACGAAATAAAGTAATTAGCAGAAAACCGTTTCTCAAGCCATCTACTTTTGCTCTGTCAAAAGCCAATGGACACATAGGATATCACCTTAGTGTGACCTCTTAAGTCTAATAATTATTTGACAAAAAGCTGCTGAATATAAATGCACCAAATATCTCCTCATCATCATTGCCTAAATGATATATGGATCACATACCATCCACCACGAGGGGCATCTGAATAAGAACTAGGATCCATGGGATCCAACTCATCATCTTCAGAGAATGAACGCTTTCTACTGTCTTTCTTCTGGCCTTTTCCCATTGGTGGCTTCATGTTGGACCTGCAACCCATAAGGTCTGTCAATGCTGCCGATTCAAATTCCATGTACACTCGTATGGTTACCATGCTTCCATGGGGAAAAAATTAAAAATCTACCTCTGTTTTGGAATTGGAATCTTATTTTCTGAAATTACTCCATGGCTTGTGGCATTTGAAATGAGTGGTTGACTTTGCACATTGAGTGATAGGTATTGGCTTTCAGGAAGGTTATGAACTCTGCATACAAAAGAAGAATAACTTAATTACTTTTACCATTACTTGTGAATCATTTATCTGTTTTTGAAGATCATGAACTCTGCATGAAAAAGAAGAATAACTTAATTACTTTTACCATTACTTGTGAATCATTTATATCTGTTTTTGCATACGACAGGAAATATTTCAAGCATGCTAGGTTAGTATGCAAGTTAAGTGTGCACGTTTGTCCAGGAACTAAGCAAATCATCACATGTTTGACTAGTACTTTGAACCAAGTAATAAATCATCCATGACTAATCTAAGATGCATTTTAGCAAGATTAAACTACCACGAGAGATAAATTCACCTATGTGAGTGAGATTTGGGTGGGGTGCGGGTGGAGAAAAAGGTTGTTAAGGAAAACCCCCTCCGTCCTAAAAATATTGTTTCCCTTCCCTTTTTAAACGCCCAAAAATATTGTCACCAATCCTCTTTGGAATGCCAAGAAAACATTCTTCCCTGTATTGTTCTTTGATCCTTAAAACTTATGACAACTAAAATAAAGAAATGTTAAATGCCCTCAACCATCATCCCGAGATACCCATGTAAATTTTCATGCTAACTAATGAAACTCAAAAGAGTAGACTTTTTTTTTTCTTAAATTAGTTCGAAGTATGGCATTATTTCTGCAGTAGCAAATGCATTGGAAATTCAGAATTCAGAGAGAAGAAGGAGCGGACAATTGACATTTTTAACTTGTTACCACACATAAGATGTATGGATTCGGGAAAATAGTCCAACTTTAATATGCTTTCACAGCTAAAGCAACCTTGCACGGAAGAATTTTAAGTACCAAAGCCACCTAAGAAGTAAATGATTCAGAAGAACTCAAAAATTAATCATTTGAAGTTTAACTAAAACTTAACACGTGCACATGGGAAATTAAACATCATAGTGAATGTTTATACCGAGTGCAGTGATTGCAATAACCCCATGACTGTACAAGGCCTAGACCCCATCCACCGCATCCCAAACATTTCTTTGATGTGCATGATTTAGCACCTTGAATTTGGTGCCTAAATTCATTTGATGTGCATGGATGCTCCCACTGAGACACCTTTGTCATCCTGTTGTAATAATACTTTTGGCCTGTCCAAAAACGAATGAGAAGGGGGGAAGGGGGGGGGGGAAGAAATCAATCAGATTTGAGATAATCTGCAA